>VDFB02193867.1:628131722-628173442 GCA_007258455.2 Sequoia sempervirens
AAGTAGATGGATACAAAGGAATGCCAACTAAGTTATGAGACTCAAGCAACCCTTCCCTTTGCTAGTTTCAGCTCAATTCCTCCTGTAATGTTGAATCATCCTATTAATGAGGAGGTTTCCAAGCACAAGTTCCCTAGTTTTAAACAAGAGAAACCTTTTGAGCCCATTAATGAGCCTACCAATGAGCCTTCTACCTGTAGGTTTCCAAGTTGGAAAGAGTCATCTGCCCTACCATGTGAAGTTCCTCCATCTATCATGCAATTGGAACCATGCCCTAACATCCAAAAAGCAAAAGAAGAGAAGACCCTTGGCCCGCATAGATCACTCAACATAGAGGAGACTAGGAGTGTGAACTTGCTACATTTAGCCATGGAGGAATACATGCTACAATTGCAAAAGGCTGAGTAGGAGAAGATTTCTCGGGATGTGTTTTGCAATGTCTTAGCTAATGATCCTCCTACTATTGTCAAGGATAGTGAAAATTTTCCAACAGGACAATAGGTTGAGGAAGTGAAAAAGGATATTTTAGAGGACCAACCTTTAGTTTGGATTGATGAATTTCCTACTTTTGTTGACAAGGATGAAGATTCAAAGTAGCAAGAATACATCAAGCAATATGGTGAGTTACAGGTTCAAGAATCAAAACAACAACATGAAGAGGCTAAAAAGGGTGATGTAGGTCATGATTTCATGGCTTCATTTGAGGATCTTCCAAGCTTCATTGAGCATGATGAGGATGGCATAAATCTAGTCATAAGTCAACAACATGAGGTTGAAGAGGAGTAGTGTACAACTGGATTTGATATTTTTGAGCATGCTATGGATGAAAGGGATAATATTGAGCTTAATGAAGAGATGTGCATTGATATAATTGAACATTTTTGTTCAAAATTGGATGAAAAAGAAGTAGAAGAAGTTGACAATACTAGTGCTTCAAAACAACAGGTTCACAAGCTTGATGAGGTCTTGAAACAATAGGAGAAGCCTCATGAACCTGATGTGCAAGTCTTGTATGGTTTGATTAGCTTCATTTTTGTTGTACAACAAAGCTTGAAGTTGATTTATTAGCTGAAAGTTTGATTCAGGAAGTTACTTCACTGTTTGAACATTTTCTTTCCTTCGTTGAACAAGACAAATCTGAATTGGAATGGATTTCTTTGAGTGATAATGAGGATTACAAGCAACTTCCTTTTTGGTGTATAAAAGAGCCAGAGGCTAATGTGTTGATTAAAATTGTGTTGGAGGAAGCCATATCATTGTTCTCCATTGAAGAAGTGGGTGATCATTTGGAACAATGGTATGTAAAGCAAGTGGGTGATTAGGTGCCTCGTTTGTTTGACAAATAGGAGATCACCAAAGAGATTCTAAGGTTTTTTCATTCAAGGGGTTGTTCCATCAGACACATCGCCAGTTTGGAGGCCATTGAAGTACCAAAGATCATGCTTGCACCCAAGTATAAGGATTCAATTGAAGAAGCTAATTTTGGAGTTACAGCTGAAGGTGATTAAATTCAACTCACCTATCTAGTTCAGGATAGCAATAGGCATGATCGAGTTCAAGATGCAATTAATTTTATTTAATTTTTTTATGAAACATTGCAATAGTTTATTGAACATTTGCATGTGTTTCATGTTCTTTCAACAATACATGATCATGTAATGCATCAATTGTTGATTAAAAAGGGGTGTTATTTTGCAAAACCTATCAATGGTTTTGTTTGACCAGCTTCTTTGATGGTTAGAGTAGGTTAGTGTAGTTTCATTTCAAATGCTTTTTCAGTTTTCCCCAAGTGTTGTTTTGTACAATTAGGTGGTAGTTTTCATTCTACATTATTGGTTTTTTGTAAGTTTTCAAAGTGTCTCTTGTTAGTCATGAGTTACAACAAATTTGCAATACTATTTTCAAGTGGTGCTAGTTTTTGAGTGACCCTATACCTAATGGATAAGCTTTTAGGTAGCCGGGTCTCATGTTTAGTAGAAAAACATAAAGCGTGATACGCCAAAAATGTTACCTCGACATAGCTTTCTTCAATTGAAATCAGATTTAGTGTTTATTCTTTTGTGCTATTTTTTCAAACATTTAAAGGATAAACCATAAGTTTGCTAGGTTTAATATGCATGGAAAAAATGTATCAAATGAAATAGATTACATTTTTCATTCCAATGTTGCAATTACAGAAAATGAGAAAAGAGAATCATATGTATACAAATGTAATCTTTTATTAATAATCATGAAGGTACATGTCCCTCACAAGCCAAGGGACTAACTTTACTTATTCAATGGAAATAAAGAAACAATTTATACATGAATAAGTAAAAACACAATGTGCATATAAGAATGGAGACCAATCATTGCCTGAGAATGATTGGTTGTAAAGTTTCCCTCTTTCCCTACTGTTGTTGCCCTAAGCTGCTTGTGTCCTCCCCAGCTCCGTAGTGCTCCTAGCTCCTGCATTTGGAAAAACAATGGTATTAGAGAAATGCTCTAAGCAATGAAATATCTCAATCCTTACATACACACCTACCTATGCATGTATAAACTGATCCATAAGTGCATTAAATAAGCATGCAAACCTTGGATGTCCTGGAAAATAGTGAAGTCATCAAACACATCCAACATATGCATTTATTTTCTAATTGCTTGCTTCATGTGCAGATTTAGGACAAGTCTGGTTACTATTCTAATTCAAATTAAAATACAACATGTTGGATAAACATGGCTCCTACACAGAGCTCAACATTCCTTGAAATAAAAAGGAAATTGAGCAACTTGATTAAAGATTTATCTATTAGCAATGCATTAAATCAATATGGAATCACACTAGCTGATCAACTTTCATTATCAAATTCAAAAGATGCATCACTGCATTCAATTATGCATCTCTTACATAATGAGAGAGAAATCCAGAGTATTGTCATGGTCCCTCTCACCTTGACCCTATTGGAAAACCACACATCACATAGGACGGTGAGCTCTTAGGTCACTGACATAGGGGACATGTGTCTTCCCACTAGGATCAAAGTGGGAAGGTAGTTATGTATCACACATCTTAAAGGAGGAAAGTTTGATGGAATTGCAGCAGATTCATGTAGGATAGCACACATTACAATGATAAAAGTGCATATGAATAAAAATCATAAATGCATGCTACATGTCAATGCAGGACAAATAGTGGATATGCTCATTATTTGGGGATCCTTAGTCAATTTTTTTCTTCAATAATTATACCTTCAAATCAGCCAATACAAATATATAAAAGAAATGTGTTCTATTAAATTTAATGCATCTACAAATAAGAATATTTACTAAATTAAAATGCAAGGGATATGATCATCCAAAGATGATTGGGGGCACAATTAAATGTTTAGAAGAACAATGAGAAAAGCAAACAATATTACTTGTAGAGACTTCGGAAATACAAGATACAATAGATCTTGAGAGAGTGTTATAGAGGGTTGTGTAAAGCTTGAAAATTTCATGTGAGAAACCCAAAGATAGCCAACAGAGATTATCCAAATAACTTTTCTATACAATTTCATATTATTAATATAATTTTTAGATTCCTAACATATTTTATTCCAAAAATAATTGTTATTTACAAGAGAAAGAGTTTTAATATTAACATATTTTTTAATATTTTTTGGTTTGGTAAATCATTGCCAAAGTTATGGTACATGTATATTCATTGGACAATTATAGTTATAAGAGTTGTGGCCCAGATTTATTTGGCTAGAATGATTCTCCTAAAAGAGATCATAATCATGTCATTCATATAGTAGGGAAGAGATAACCACCAAAAATTATACCATAAAGTATCAATATGTAAAAAGATTTGAGATTAAACAAATAGTTCAAAATATACTAAAGGTTGTAATTATCAAGCATAGTTAGAATGCTTACTTCTCTCCTATGGTAATGATGTACAAGAATGATGAAACTTGGAGGATGTGTCCTTATTATAGTGATATCAAGAAGTAGCCCATAAAAGATGGGTTCCCTATTATAGTAATTGATGATTTTCTAGATAAGCTTGATGATGTTTATTTCTTTAAACTTGATCTTTATTTTTCATATCATCAAGTGAAAATTTAAGACAAGGATGATTATAAGAAAAAAAATTGAACCCATGAGGGCCACTATAATTCTTCTGTAATGCCCTTTCCTCTCACAAATGCACATTTGAAATTTTAAACCTTAACATGAGCTCTATCTTTTATCCATTTATATAGATTTCTTTCTTTCTTATCACATCTTAATATACAATAAAACATGGAAGAAATCTTTTAATAGATTAATATCCAATTATGTGTTGGGATTAAAATAAGTGGATTATCTCAATCTTGACCATATTTTGTCATGTTAAGGGGTTAAGGTGGACACACATAAGATCAAGACAACTATATTATGGAATAAGACCCTTAAGAGCCTATGGGGTTTCTTAAAGGTTATAAGTTAGTATCACCAATATGTAAATAATTATAGTACCATCACATGACCTATCACATTTTTTTGGAGAAATATTGATTCTGATAAATGTGACAATTACAAAGGCATTTGAGAAACTAAAGAAACCCATATGCAAAACTCTAATCCTACCTTAGATATTTATAAAGCTTAAGTTGTGGAATATGATGCTCTAGTACATAGCATAGGAGAAATAATCATAAAAGAAGAGTCACAACATTTGAGAATTGTCAACTCAATGGTAGGAATTTATTGAAGCTAGTTTATGAGAAGAAAATGTTTTCTATGTTGTATGTAGTCAAATAATCGAGACCTTGTATAATGGATAAACACTTTAAGATAAAAAAATCTCATGATAGTCTATTTTTTTAAATGGAGGTTATCATTTGAAGAACAATAAAAATTAGTCACAAAGATGATGGATATGACATTGATGCCATACATACGAATTGAAAGGAGAATGTTAGGGTCAATGCTTGAATCATAAAAGGATGAATCCACAAAGTCTCTATTGTATGTCAATTTCATATTACAAGTAGGTTCGGTTATGAGGCAAGAGAATAGTAGGAGAAAGATCTAAATACTCAAAATTTCATCTACAAACTTCAATAGGATTCAAGCTAGTTAGAAAAATTTGTATGAAACAAAAATGATTTATGGTGTAAGGATATGTCGTACCTATGTAAAAATTCAACCGTTGAGTTTAAGATGTTGGAAGAACTCCTTGCTTCTCTAGTAGGTGGAGACATTGGGTTCATTAAACTTATTATATAATCAAGCAATATTTTTGTTAGCAAGGGAAAAATGGAGATGCATTTTGTTTTAGCAAAATGCATGCTATATCAAATAAATCAAGGGGATACAATTAAGATTCTGGATCTTTTATAATCCTTATCTATCCCAAGCTAATGGTGAGCGGAGATATTTATGGATTTCATCACTGGTTTTCCCAAATTTAAAAGATAATTTGCAAATGATATTTTTCTCTTGCAGCATTATCGATAATTTACAACCATTTACATAAAATTATTTAATTAAAAGATCTAATGGTAGATAAGTCATAGTGGTCTTACGTAAGATTATTGTTTTGTCTTTGTGAAAGAATGGTGATTTAATAAATTATATAAATGTTCTTGAAGGAAGGACAAAATTGCAGCATGTTTTCTAAGGATACTTTACTAGAAAATGACAACATAAACAAATTTGTTTAAATTTGATCTACAATCAAGTCTGACTTCGACCAACCTATGTAAGAAAAATTGACTATGTCCTTCCAAAATAACTCTTTCGTTGAACTTAGTTATCCACAAAATGAGTTTCGCTCCACCAACTCTTACAAACATACACAGAACAAAAAGCTTGCAAATAGGTGAGAAGCAAAAGCATCACTGTGGCCAAAAGAGTAAGGAGCTGCCATGAACCAAATATGTATTTCTTTATGTAATCCTTCACAGCGACGCTCCATCTCTTATGGTAATACTTATTGACATCAGCTATGACTTGATCCAAATATTTAACTTGTGTCACTTTCACATATTTACCTATGTCGTTGCACATGCTTGCCAGTTTTTTGTCGTCTACCAAGTGATTGTAAATAATTCCACTCTTTCTGAACAACCGAACATCTTCGTTTGTGTTGATGATGTTGTTCATGAAATATGTGTAGTAAGTGAAAATCATGTTAGAGTGTTCTAGATGTTCTGGTAATTTCTACCAGCTTCCACCTTCTCCACTGTCCTCATTAAAGACTCCATCTAGAATGGCAGTGATAAGAGACTAGAAGGAAACGCGAGGAAAATTCTAGAGATTGTTGGATACTCCTGAGACCTCTATAAAAGGAGGAAGATGTAAAAAATTTTCAAAGGGCAATGCAATTAACGTTTTATATCTTTCTTTGCCTCTACCCACCCCATCAGAGTGGTATCAAAGCTGATGGTAGGAGCCTAGAGAGACAGAAGAATCTGGTCAAGTATAGAGCCCAGAGAGATCCGAGGGAGTGATTGCAGTCAATGAAATCATAGAAGAAGAAAGGCTACCAGTCAAAGAAGCCATGAATATGAATGACTGAATCGAGGGCACGCTGGAGGTCACCGTTTTTGATGCTATGTTGCTAAAGGCAAAAGAAATCGCTGCAAGATGGCTATTAAATGAAGGACTTATCATGCTGTTGAAATTAGGAGGAGATTGTGGTTGTTGTAGCTATTGTTGTTGATCAACTAAGTGGAGTACCCTGTTTCCATCGGCGAGCAGCAGAGTGAGAGCTGCGAGAGATCAAAATGGTGGATTGACGAATGGACTGTTGCAGACGAGGACATTTGTAGCAAGTGTTGTCGTTGTTGTTCAATGAACAAAAGGTGGATTGCAGTTTTTAGAGGTAGAAGGAAGAAGAGATCCCTGGCCACTGCCTTTGAAATCAGCTGTCGTCCTTGGAATTGTCACTCATAAGAGGACTAGGAATATACGAGGTGAAATCATAACTCTTGTTTTTATTGTCAAATAACATTGTTGGTTAAAGTAAAAAAAATAAGATTATAGCAAAAAGAGATTGTGATTTGGCACCAAAATTGCTATTTGAAAAGATTGCTTGATAAGTAGAGGGAGCTACCTATGCAAAAAAGAGGCTACAGAAATCAAAAGGTGTTGTAGATGAATCAAATCGCCCAGCCTGTGATATTGCTGTTGTAGATCGTGGGACATCAAAGAGCCGTCAATTTTGCTGCAAGCAAACAAAAGCAAGAAATTTGGAGCTAAATCGCTGCTTTTGTGAGTCATCATATCGGGTGAAAGAGAAGTCGTTACTGCTCATCTTCGAATAACCAAGAGCAAAATGGTTCTCAATTTTTTGAAGGAGAGATGTACCAGTTGTGCTAGTAAGCCGCTGACCAAGGAAAACAGTTTCTTAAGCCTGAGTGTTGTTTTACAAGCATAAGGCAGATTGCTATAAATGAGAAATGTTTTCTTAAGCCTGAGTGTTGTTTTAGAAGCATAAGACAAATTGCTATAATTGAGAAATGTTGCTTAAAAATTCTTATAAGGAGATCAAAGGTGAAAATTAGTCGCCCCAGTCTAAAGAAGAGTCATCGTTGTGTCCTCTAAGATAGGGAAAGGAGCCGCAGCTCATCAACCAAAGGATTGCTATTTTTCAAGATTAAAAGAAGCTGCTTGATAATAAAGGAAACCACCAAAGAGCCGCTACATATTATCCTGGCTGCCAAGTGAAGGTATGTAGCAGTGTGAAGAAAGATCACCGAATGCCAAATTTGTAGTGGCAGAGA
The DNA here is from genome assembly GCA_007258455.2 of Sequoia sempervirens. Lineage (NCBI taxonomy): Eukaryota > Viridiplantae > Streptophyta > Pinopsida > Cupressales > Cupressaceae > Sequoia > Sequoia sempervirens. The sequence continues at coordinate 628,139,462 of VDFB02193867.1, forward strand.
ACGGAAGTCTAAGGAGATCAGTTATGCTTTGTAACCCGATTTGAATCCACCGCCAGTCAGATTGAACGCTATGTGGACTATGGCAGATTGAGAAGACAAGGAGATCATTTGGGGGATCCTGATGTCATTTGTGACAGACGTCAGGCAAGATTTTGGAGGTGATCCTGTCACCATTTGTGACAGATGAAAGCTTTTAAGAGGTTTTGAAAAATGTGAGCATCGTGTAAGGAATTGGCAATTTCAAACATCATCAACTTGGCATCAAGGAAGTGTACGTATCGGAGGTTACATACGGTTGAAGAAAAGCAGCAGATAAAATGAAATAGTGTTTGTGTTTGTGTTGATGAATAAGCTAAAGCTTAGAAGATGGAAGACAATGTAATATTTATTTTGGGCATTGTAAACTTTGATGTAATTAGTGGTAGAAATTAGGGGGGAGTGTTAGAGTGTTCTAGATGTTCTGGTAATTTCTACCAGCTTCCCCCTTCTCCACCATCCTCATTAAAAACTCCGTCTAGAATGGCGGTGACAAGAAACTAGAAGGAAACGTGAGGAAAATTCTAGAGATTGCTAGATACTCCTGAGACCTCTATAAAAGGAGGAAGATGTAAACGTTTTTCACAGGGCAATGCAATTAACGTTTTATATCTTTCTTTGCCTCTGCCCACCTCCTACAAATCAGCGCACCAAGCGCCGGTGAAGCTTCGAACGCCGCCAGATTTATGATAACCACTTTTGTATTTGAATCCAACCCCAGTTTGGGAAGATAAAGTGTTGTAGCCCTCATGTCAAAGTGAATTGTTGTGAGGTCTCCATGGGTAGGAATGAATTTTACTCCTGCTGAGTATAAATCGAAGACTACAGGAATCTCCAATTCGTCACGTGTAGGTGGAGTTTGCACAGAAGTGTATCCTCTTTCTTCATCATTTTAATCTTTTTGTTGAATTGAAGACTTACGAAAAATGGAAACAAGATTCAAGAGGTTCTGAGAGAGCACCGAGAGATGTCGAACAGGGCCAATGTTTTACGATGAGAGAGCCTTCCATAGGGCTTACAACGCCCTTTCAACGAAGGTAAAATCTGGCAAGGAGGCCTTCTCGGCCTCATTCTCCTTATTACATCTTCTATGGCTGCTGCAGGGACAATAGAGTAGTAGAGCACCTCCAGTACGTGACCCCTCTCTTTTATCAGCAACCGCGAACTATCTTGCATCTTGAACATAAATGGCGACCATTTTTGACAGACACAACATAGCAGATTGCTGAGCTTTTCTTCTGCTTTGTCTTGAGAACCCAACTGCATCTCCAGTAGTTTCTGCAAGAGGAACAAAGGTAACTGATTCTCGAGCACCACCAAATCTTTCATAATTTCATTGTGGGTTGTGCTCCTTCCTGACGGATCAAAAATTATACTCAGTCGCCTCACCTGGAAAGACACTTTTGAAGAAGCCCGGTACGCATTTTGGACTTCGTATTGCAAGGACTCCAGCAAGAAGGAGGCATCTAAAGCCATTAGCCACGCCAGGGCTTTCTCCTTGTAGTCTAGACATTTCTAATAGCAACTCCTGATTTTCAGGTCGTACTTCTTCACCTCTTTGACTACAGATTCAAATTTAAAGTCACCACTTATGCTCTTCTGAAATCTTCGCCCAACAACAAATTTGTATCTCTCCATTCCTAACACTTGGGAAACCCAGTGGTGATATGGTCCGATGGAGCCGCAATGGGGAACGTATACCTCTGGCTTCACTGCCAACAATTCCTTGGGCACAGCAAACACTCATACACAATTCTCCACTTTGTTCTTGCTCTCATATTAGTTGCAGGGACTTCTTGATGTGAATGACCCAACGATCTTGATCGACCTTTAGTTGATCTCCATTCTTTGATTTCATGATTCCCAGTGTGAGTGGACAAGGAATGAACGGTCACAAAAAACAAAACATATGAGAATTAGATAATCGAAGGCTCAAATATGGTAAACGGCAAGGCTCGGGGTCATATTTGTAGCTTGGGCTTGTCAGCAGAGGACAAAGCCTTTATAATTTCGCCGAAATTCTACACTGCCAGCGAAGATTTCCAATTTTGTTTCACAACAATTTGTATATCTGCGGCTCCACATGCTAAATTCTTTCAAAAGAGGACTCATTCAGTGTATGTGTAGCTTCTTGCTTTCACATGTTTCTTGTAGAGTGGGGCATAAGAGCAACTACATCAGTTTAACCGGTCCTATGAGAAGGCTAGAAGTACTCACTAAAGGATCATTTAATAATGACTTTACAGTTTCAAAAGTTTTAGTTTATGTTTAACGGTGAGGAGTCTTAAGAGTTTACTATTTAAACAAATTTGTTTTTCTTAAGGTTGGAGTTTTGTGAAGGGGTTTTTTTTAAATATTTTAATCGTTGTTCTTCAAAAAATTTAGGAGTTTTTCTAAACATATTTCTTATGGATTTAAAAAATGGATAAGTTTTAAGGAAGTTGATAGTGTTATGATTTTTTATTTTTTATTTTTATTTTTGTGTAAGAAAGAGGAATGGTAAATTTTCAATTATATATGTAAATCTAAAAAATTATTAATAAAAATTTAAATATTATATATGAATGATACTGACAATAAAGTTTTAAAAGTTTTCAATGAAACTTTCATTTTCATTTCAAAAACTTCTTTTTAAATTTAAAATTTAAAAAAAAAAGAAACTTCATTTCCCTAAACAATATTGTTATACTGTATATAACACTTTTATTTTTCACATAAAACCCTTAGTCTACAAAAGTATTCAATAGATGAAACATGTTTCAAATAGAGAACCTATCTATCATGCAATGACTTCTAGATGTTTTTAGGTATAAAAACATCATCCTTCTATTGTAAGGATAATCAAATGATATTTTGTAATAAAATTAATGGAGATGAAAACCCAAAAAAGTTAAACCTCATATCGTAGGTATACTCTCGTCCCTTCTACACTTAAGGAATAAATGCTAGAAAACGAACAAAATCCCCCAATAAAATCTTTTTGATAATGATAAATGCTAGAAAACGAACAAAATCCCCCAATAAAATCTTTTTGATAATCATTTTACAATCATTTGATGATACTAGTTAGATCACAAGTGAATAAGGATGCAAACAAGGTCATACAAGGGTTGAATATTTGAATTTATTATAATCTAAAGAATGTTTTTCATAGTTGTCACATAATGGGTCGTACTTTGACACATGGCTAGCTCATTCTTGCCTTGCCAAATTCAGGGAATGCACTACAAATTTACTATTTATCCCACCCTTGAAGTAGAGTTTTTTGACGAATTAATCATTTTGTGACGGAATTGAATCTCATCCAGTTTATGTTTCAAAATTTGATTTGTGATTATGAATATGTAAAATAGAAAATCAAAATATATTTCAAAAAAATGAATAGATGAAATTAGTTAAATTTATTCTATTTTCTATTTTTTAATATGCAAATTAGATTGCAAATGTCATCTAAACAATATGAAAAATTTAATTATAAAATAAATTAAATATATCTCAAAATTAATTATTGTATATGTAAAATTTAAAAATCAGATTAATTAAAAACTAAATTAAATATTAAAATTATTCATTGATAGCAGATAAAAAAAGGTGTTGAACATTTTTCTCATCTACCATTTTTCACGTTGGTGTTATCCAATGATTATGATTTTTGAGGCAAGGGATGACGTAGCCGTCTGCCAAAGTATGACGTTACAACTTTACCCCAATGGATATCAACGACTTAGTTTTCCGGATGTGTACAAATGACGAGAGAATTTTTATACGCAACTGTCATTAATATATTTTTGATACTTACAATTTATTAACTGATCTTTGATGATTTAAAATTGCTATTATTTTAGCCATATCTATATTTTGAACAAGATAAGCAATTTTGTATCCTTTCCTTGCACATAATCTAATCCACAACCTTTGATATCTAATTCGGAATTTTTTAGCTTTCCCAATTGACATTAAATTATCGCAATTACTTATTAAGTTTTGTATTCAATGATTTAAATTAATTATATAGTGTTTGGTGTTTGAACTAGTTTTATTTAGTTGGAGGTTTAGAGAATTAGAGAATATTGGACTATTAGAATTGTTTAATTTTTAATAAAATGTAAATAGCTATTTTCCACTTTATTAGTATTATTTTTCATACAAGTAATATTAACTAAGAATATGTTATACAGTTCAATGATATACATTAATGGAGTAATTGATTATTAAAGAAATACATGTGAATTTTACGATGAGCTTGTGAGTGATTTATGGTGGTTTATATATATCAATTATATCTTTTATTATTTCCTAAAATTTTATTATTTGTTTATTTAGTAGTTTCAAGCAAAAAGGTTTTTCCCAAAACTCATTTTTCCACATGGGTGCCATAGATTTTTAGGTGAAACGATTTAGCTTGCAACTATATGAAGTGAAGAAGTTTCACTTCAAAATTATTTTGTTTGCCAAAAACATCACCCAAATCTATAGTTTTACATAGGAACAATAGAGCTTTGTATTTTAAAACATTCTAGTTCATTTAGAATATCTAGTGAATATTTAGTGAACATCTAGCACCTAACAAGAAAGCTCCATTATTCACTACATTATCACACAAACATTAATATCTAGATAGCATCATAGACATAATACAGAATTGATTGTTGTCTTCTATCATTATACCAAACCACTAAATTTAAAATTTAAAGAAGCTCATATTTGTAGTTATCATTTAAATCCATTTAAAATGATTAGATACACATATGAGATCAATTTTTATAGATACATGGGTCAATGCTATACTTATAGAAGTGAATAGAACAACAAAAATAAAAATTATTAGTGCATATCTAATTGTCTACATGCTTTAATTTGTTATGAGGTTGTTATGCCTTTTATATTGTTGTGTGTCCTTGCAATTTTAATACAACTTGTTGTTTATATTAGTTTAAAACTTTATAAAAGAGTTGAATTCCTTTTAGAAATTCTATTTTACATATACCAAACAAACTTTATTTTTTTATTATAGAAAAAAATAAATTAAAAATATTTAATATAACAAAATTAACATCAAACTTCAAATTAAATACTATTTAATTATTTAAATTCTATTCTTTTCTAATATATTATTTTAAATATTAATTACTCTTTCAAATATTAATATTATTTAATTATTTTAAACTAAACCATATGCAAAAGGAATTTTATTCTACCTTAAAAAGGAGTGAGGATTTTTTTAATGAGATTATTCCAAGTTCTCTAACGAGTTGATATGATTAGAAAATAAATTCTTATGTATGAGGGGTAAGTGAAGTATCAATGTTCTTGATTTGCATTTAAATCAACAATAAAATGAGATGTTAATAAAGAGTTTTAACTTTTACACAAATAAAAATAGTGGTAAGAAATAAATTTAAAGAAATAATTTTTTTTTAAAGAATTTTAAATTTGTCAATATATTTTTAAAATTAACTAATCAAAAAATTCACAACTTAAATTATAATTTTTCTGATTATATTAATTAATTATTGTTGAGTAATTATTAACACATAAATTATATTTAAATTTTTAAAAATTATGATTGTTTATACAATAAAGATAATTTTTTAAATTATTAGCTGACAGTCGACAGCAGGTAAAACTCAAATTCCCTCATCTAATAATACTAGTGCTTGCATCTCAATGCGGTGCAATGGTTACGCTGATAGCAGGGTATACTATGGCAATATATTGAAGGTCAGGAGTAAAAATTGCAAGAAAATGTAAATTGCTTTTCTTGAGACTAACTATTTATAGCAAAAGTCAATTGATGATGGGGTGTGAGAAGATTTGAAAATGAACAAATAGAACTTTATTTAAATTGGTATGCTATGCTAAATGGTTTCACAATATAATATTTTTTGTACATTGAAAGAAGACTTGTAACTTAAATGGTCAATTGGATTAAGTACATTTGTTGTTGGTTAATGATATACCTTGTAACTGAAGGTAACATAATGGAAAACTACATGTTGCAGGAAAATATTTTTATAATACAAAAACTATTTTATGACACATGAAACATTGAAAAGAAATATAAATACATCTTCACTTTTTATTTAATAGATTGAGGAAAAAGATCTGACACTTCATAAAACCACAGTTTTACAAAGTACATACCGTAAATAGGCCCTACAAAATGCTAGCCTTTCTGCTAAAATGCATAAAGCATGAAGGACACAAAGCTTGTATCATTGAGGTGACCGAGTATAGGAAGAGCTAATCTTGGCGAGCAAGAAATTATCAATCATTTTTGTGCTATTTAACCCTCTTAAATGTAGGATTTTCTTGAAGTTTGCTACTAATTTTACAATTTGGTATGCATTTATTATGGTGGTGCTTGTGGTAGTTGCTGCATGTATATGCACATTTCTGGTTTTGTAGGTGTATAGATTTAGTTTCCCATAATTTTTTAGAAATATAATTATGATATATTTATATTTCTTTCATAGTAGGAAAATCTCATGGCATATGAAAATACCAGCGAAGAGGAAGAATTTTCCCTACCTTCCTTTTGAGCTCTCTAGATTCTTTCCTCCATCATTCTTGATTTTGTTTTCTTCTCCAAGTAAAGCCTTTGTTGCTCATGTCTTGCCTCCTCCTCCAATGCATGTTCTTCCTTTTCGCTACTTTCGGACTGCTCCAAACCACCTCTAATTTTCCTTCCCTCTCCCATTTGTGAACTTCTACTTCCTCTTCACCTCTTACTTTGCATTCCTCCCTTTTCTCTTTGCATTTTTGTCTAAACAATGCATGCCTCCTGCATCTCTTATCCCTTTAATCTTCCCCTCTCAGGGCAGGAGAAGAGAATATGAGCATGGTTTTCAAAATATTTTTTTTGGCATTTTCACCTACCAAAACTTCTATTTGTTTGAAAGTTTCTAAAGTATTTTTAATAGATTACATGTTCCTCCACCCAACGGTAGCCAATCCTCCTCAATTTAATGGAAATGGATACCCATGACTAAATCTTACTTGGCCAACTACTATTTTGCAAACATTTATGAAGGTCCATACCTTGGTCCACATCGTTGCAGGCAATGCTAAGCCTTCCATACTTCGTAATTAATCTGTCTCTATTCTCTTCTTTCTTGCATCGATCCCCCTCATGCTATATTGAATTCAGACGGCCTCTCAAGTTATTGATTTATTTGACCATATGATGGCCAACAGTAGACGGTTTGACAGGGATGTGACAATATGTTGAAAGATCTTATGCACTTATCCATAACACAAAGGAATACAATTAATTTAGTTTTTTTACAATTTATATTAAAAACCCCAAGAATTAACTGAAGGGCATATTTTAAAGAGATATAGAAATTTTCCTTGGTTCTAAGGTTTAGTTTTGTTTTCCATTATAAGAGAGGTGGACCCGTTCTAATTTGAATAAAGGTTTAGTTTATGTGTAGCATTTCAAAAACATAACCCTCCATTTTGATGGATAGGAGTAACTCACAAAATCGCAGCAGAGCAAATGGAAGACCTCCAACAAAGCGATCAAGAGCTTCCTCAAGCCTGAAAATTAGATCTGGATATTCTCCCCCTGCTATAAATTTTTCATGTGCAGCAGTGTCAACAGCCATAAGAGACTCATGAAATTCTGCCAAAACTCCTCCATATCTACTTCAAACGAAAGCATAACAATTTTTTTCAAAAAAGTCCTAGTAAGCAACAACTTGGATAAGAAGTATTAAATGGAAACTCTCAGTCATCAAACAAGCCATCAACGAATTAAAGAAGCTCTCCAAAGAGAGTAAGAACATCAAGGCTGAAATCATGGTAAGTTGTTTGGCCATGGAAGTGAACATCCCCAAAGGAGAATAACTGCACCTTGGAAGACACAAAAATGACAGAAATCCAGCAATAGAGGAAATGACATAAATGACACATAAAGTTCTTGAGTAACACACAGAAATGACAGAAATCCAACAAAAAATAGAGGGAAATGAAGGTTAGTCACTTAGCGATCATGACAGTGACAAATTCCTCATAGTTGATTTGGCCATCACCATCTGCATCGGCCTCACGAATCATCTCATTCTCGTTGACTCATCTCAAAAAACTGAGGAAAATGAAGGTTAGTCACTTAGAATGAGGAAAACTCTTTTTACATGATCACTGAATATGATTCAAAACATTGATAAATACTTTTTACTATTCGTTAATTAGAAAAATTTATGATGAAAGAGTTTCCAATAAAAAATTATGAGAAGTATATCTAATTTTTAGTGTAGATAAAAGGACTCTCAGACTTTCAGCCTACAGTTAAAAGCAAAAATCGTCAAACCTACCCTAACATTGGCAGGATTCTTGAACTGTTGAAGCATGAAGGCATCAGGGTTGCTTTCAAAATTCTGGCTTGCCTTGTTGACGGTGCCACCCATGCCCTTATCACTGTAAGCACAAGCTCAGTCCCAAAGGCCCTCATTGTTACTCTTCATTCGAGGCTGGTATAGGAGGGCATTCTGAGTAAGAGCTTGTACCTTCTTGCTACTGCCACAAACGACAACCCTATCCCCATATTTCCAGAAGTTGGCTCTACAAGTATTGTCTATGCCACCCAAACAAAAATATATGTTGGCCGTTTTAAAATGGAAAAAGAAATTTTGCAGAAGCAACATTAAATCTTCAGTATGTAGTGATGAATTTGGGAAAAAATTTAGAAGATGTATTCACAATATTTTTAAATTAAAAAGGAAATAGATAAAGCTTAATTTCAAACAAAAGGGAATCAATCAGTCCCACAAGCAGGCAGATTTAATGGAAATGTAAAAAAACAAAACAAAGATTTTTTGTAAGAAAACTATACAATTTTTTTCAGATAATTCTGTGTGGTAGTTTTTACATAATTCCTTCTATATTTGTAAATAGTAGTAAATACTTTTAGTAAAAATTTGTAATAAATTTTCATAGTTTTGAATTTTTGAAAAGATTTCTCCAAAAATATTTATGTATAATCCTCCTTTTACCTCGCCTAGTGAAATGAGCCCTTTGTCCTCTACATCCTTAATCATGGCGTACCCAACCCTGCCAGACACAAAATAATCAAGCTTATCTTTTGTTCATACAAATTAAAACAATGAGAAGATTTTAGGAGGATCATTTTAAAGGTCCACTGAAATTGAAATTGTGAAGACTTTGGTGAAACTGTGTAAACTTTTTACATCCGTATGTAAGTTATTATGTGTTAGATTTCAAAGTTTGCTGTACAATTTGGCTCAACATTTTAGGATTACAAAAGATCTAAAATATTAATCCTCCAAACAAAAATTAAAACATATATATCTCCTACCTATTCTTGATGCTGCAGCAAGGCTGCATCATCCCCATCTTAGCCACAATTTGAGCTCCACAGTCCTCTGTTACTCTATTGAGTTGCACAAGGGGGGTCCTCATTACCAACTGCAATGTCATCATTTTCCCCTCCCCCTCAGTACACATCACAGCCACCATTAATCCACAAGTGAAATGCAGATAAAGAAGACAAAATTACCCCAGTGACATCCTTCATGAAGTTGAAATTGGGCCTAGCAAATTGTTGCTGAGAGGCAGTAGTATAGCGCCTTGCAAATGTTGCCTTCAATGCGTTTCTCACCACACCCATTTTTAATCTCTAATCTAGGTCTTTCAATTTCTGCTAACGCCTACTTTGCAGAAAATGGAATGCAGAAAGCATAAATTATCTTGTTAACTTCATCTCCATCCTTATTATAAGCAATGGATTCAATGATTTTGAATGCATAGGATTTCACCTTTTGAAATGTGTTCATGAATTATAAAAATTTATTGTTATAGTAAATAGCAGCATTTGCTATGAAATTTGTGGGAGCCGCCCATGTTTCCTATGGAAGCTAGACAAGTCCAGTCTAAATAGGATCCCATTGAGGAAGAATCTCTTAGTCATCACATGGCGGAGCTCAGCGGTAGAAATGAAGCCTTTGTGATCCTTGTCGAGCACACGGAAAGCCTCCTTCAACTCCTCCTCCGAGTCCGTATCCTTCATCTTGTGCGCCATTAGGTTCAGGAACTCCAGAAAATTGATTGTGCCGTTGCTGTTAGCGTCCACTTCGTTAATCATGTCCTGAAGCTCCTCTTCTATAGGGTTTTGACCTAGCGACCTTATGACAGTTCCTAGTTCCTTTGTAGTGATGCATCCTGTAGGAGTAAAATCGAGCAAAATAATTTAGAAACCCTCGCTCATCCACCTCTTTAAATAACACAACATATCATAAAGCAAAGCTGCTCTTTAAATAACACAAAATATCATAAAGCAAAGATTCGTGCAGGCAAAAGCTTTGGAAGTAAAGATTCTCTACGACCTGCCTAGAATCGATCCTCAAAGATCCTGCCCTGCTTCTTCGCCTCCAAACCCTAGGGTACCAAAAGGTGTCAAGCCGAAAGAAAATTTCAATCCAAGTGGCTGCTCTTAAGTATAGGAAGCTGCAATCTAACATATGTTTGTTTTTGATGCAGTGATGGTTTGGATGGCAAAGCTGCCATAACCAGGGTTCGAAACCAACGGAAGCAGCACGCCTTTGTGACTTTGTGTTGTGATGGGTTGTGTAAGGCGGATCTCAGGCTCGGGCTTATCAATCACCATGCCATATTAATGGCACGGGCACCCCTTTTCTCTGCAGGCAGGTGTGAGGGATGGCCCATTCAACTCCAACATTTATGAGAAACAGGATATGAGTTTAGGGAGCACCTACCATAATCCAGTGGTGTAGAACGGGGCAAATGGCTCCCAGCCATACTTGGTGATGCCAAAACAGGAGGAATGGCCATGCCTGCTGACGCGGAAATAGTAAATACGGGAATTTGTTGAGGGCGAGCACAGTGAAGAAGCGATATTCACATATCTCAAACAGGAAATATTTAATGGTGCAAAAATATTAACTCTGCTATCAGATCTCACCAAGCTTCTCAGGGAAAAATGCCGATGGCCTATCTCAGGTGAGAATCCAACCGGAATAGGCTCAGCCGGCATCAATAGTGAGACTTTTCCGGTTGAATTCTCACCTATAATAGCCTATCGGCTAAATATAATCTAAATAAAAAAATCTTATTGTCTGGACGGATCAGACTTGTGAATGAAGGAACAGAAGGGAGCACATAAAAATTCGGTAAAAGTAGGAGACTGCACGACTGTGAGATCGTATCCTTCAAGAAAAGTAATTCGGCGGGCAGAACTATGAACTGGAGTTTTGTTTCTTCAAAACAATGCAACGGTGAACTGCTGTCTGATGGTAAGTAATGCTGCTGAGAAACAAGGAACTGGAGTTATGTATGGAAGGCATGCATGCTCCGGTACATTCTAGGGACGGAATAATCAAATTTGTTTAAATCTAATCTACAATCAACTCTGAATTTCACCAGACTTAAGTGAAAACAACTGATCCTTTCCTTCCAAAAGAAAAGGACGCCGACACTATTGGAAGTGATCTAGGGTACAACTCTTCCATTAACCTTAGTTGTCCACAAAATGAGTGTCGCTCAACCAATGCTTACAGTCATACACAGAACAAAATGCCTGCACACAGGTGAGAAGCAAAAGTATCACTGATCGGCCAAAAGAGTAAGGAGCTGCCATGAACCAAATATGTATTTCTTTATGTAATCCTTCACAGCGACGCTCCATCTCTTGTGATAATACTTATTGACATCAGCTATGACTTGATCCAAATATTTAACTGAAGTCAATTTCACATATTTACCTATGCCGTTCCACATGCTTGCCACTTTTCCGTCGTCTGCCAAGTGATTGTAAATAATTCCGCTCTTTCTCAGCAGCCGAACATCTTCCTCTGTGTCGATGATGCCGTTCATGAAATCTGTGTAGCGAGTGAAAATCAGCGCACCAGGCGCCACTGAAGCTTCGAACGCCACCAGATTCCTGAGAATCACTTCTGTATTTGAATCCAGCCTCAGTTTGGGAAGGTAAAGTGTTGCAGTCCTCGTGTCGAAGCGAATTGTGGTGAGGTCTCCGTTGGTAGGAATGAATTTTACTCCTGCTGAGTATAAATCAGACACTGAAGGAATCTCCAATTCGTCGCGTGTAGGTGGAGTTTGCACAGAAGTGTATCCTCTTTCTTCATCAGTTTCATCTTTCTGTTGATTTGAAGGATTCAGAAAAATGGAAAAAAGATTCGTGAACAACTGTATCAGGCACTGCAGACACCTGCTTTTCAAGAGCTGCTGAGAGAACACCATGAGATGTCGGACAGGGCCAATGTTTAACGATGAGAGAGCCTTCCACAGGGCTTTCAACGCGCTTTCAACGAAGGTTAAATCTGGCAAGGAGACCTTCTCATCCTCATTCTCCTTAGTAAAGGAACTGTCTATGGCTGCTGCAGGGACAATAGAGTAGTAGAGCACCTCCAGTACGTGACCCCTCTCTTTTATCAGCAACCGTGAACTATCCTGCATCTTGAACATAAATGGCGACCAGTTTTCACAGACAAGACTTAGCAGATTCCTGATTTTCTCTTCTGCTTTGTCTTGAGAACCCAACTGCATCTCCAGCAGCTTCTGCAAGAGGAACAAAGGTAATTGATTCTCGAGCATCACCAGATCTCTCATAATTTCATTGTGGGTTGCGCTCCTGCCGGATGGATCTAAAATTCCGCTCAGTCGCTTCACGTGCAAAGATACTTGTGAGGAATCCTGGTACGCATTTTGGACGTCGAACTGAAATGATTCCAGCAAGAAGGAGGCATCCAAAGCCATTAGCCACGCCAGGGCCTCCTCCTTATAGTCTAGACATTTCTGATAGCAGCTCCTGATTTTCAGGTCGTACTTCTTAACCTCTTCGACTACAGATTCAAATTTATTGTCACCGCTTATGCTCTTCTGAAATCTTCGCGCAGCAGCAAATTTGTATCGCTCCATTCCTAACAGTTTGGAAATCCAGTGGTGATATGGCCCCATGGAGACGCACTGGGGAATGTATACCTCTGGCTTCACTGCCAAGAGCTCCTTGGGCAGACCAAAAATGGATACACAATTCTCCATTTTTTGTTCATGCTCGCATATTAGTTGCAGGCACTTCTTGATGTGAACAACCCAACGATCTTGATCGACCTTTATTTCATTTCCGTTGTTTGATTCCATGATTCCCAGTGTGAGTGCACAAGCAATGAAAGGTCGCAATAAAGAAAACAGATGAGAATTAGATAATAGAAGGCTCAAATATGGTAACTCTGCGGCTCAGAGTCATATATGTAGTTGGGCTTCTCACCAGAGGACAAAGCCTTTATAATTTCGCATAAATTCTACACTGCCCGCGAAGATTTCCAATTGTTTTTTACTAACAATTTGTATACTTGCGGCTCCGCATGCTAAATTCTTTCAAAGGAGGACTCATTCAATATATGTGCAGCTTCTTGATTTCACATGTTTCTTGTACAGTGGAGCATAACAGCAACTACATCATTTTAGCCGGTCCTATGAGAAGGCCTGAAGTAGCTAAAGGAACATTTAACAACGACTTTAAAATTTAAAAAGTTTTAGTTTATCATTTAATAGCGAGGAGTCTTAAGAGTTTTCTGTTTCAACATATTTGTTTATTTAAGGTTGGAGTTTCGTGAAGGGTTGTTTTTCAAAATATTTTAAGGGTTGTTGTTCAAAATTTTTTTGGAGTTTTTATAAACATGTTTCTTATGATTTTAATAATGGATAAATTTTAAATTTTATGTTTTTTATGATTTTCATTTAAGAAAGAGGAATTGCAAATCTCTAATTATATAGATAAATTTTTAAAAAATTAATAAAAGTCTCAATATTATATGTAAATGACATGGATGATAAAATTTTAAAAGTTTTCAATGATACTTTCATCCCCACTCCAAAAACTTCCTTTTAAATTTAATTTTTTTAAAAAGAGAAATCTTTTTTCTCTATACAAAATTCTTATATTCTATAAGACAGTTTTATTTTTTCTATAAAACTCCATACTCTACAAAAGTACGCAATAAATAAAACATGTTACAAATAGATAATTTATCTTGCCATACAATGGCTTCGAGATGTTTCTAGGTATAAAAACACCGTCCTTGTGGATTGTAAGGATAGTCAAACAATATTTGTATTAAATTTAATGGTGATGCAAAACTTAAAAACAAGACCTCATATGGCAGGTATACTCTCATCATCCCTTCTACATGTCCGAAATAAATGCTGGAAAGCGAACAAAATCCCCCAATATATATTTGTTGATATCATTTTGTAATCATTTGATAATAATTTTAGATCACAAGTGAATAAGCTTGCAAACAAGGTCATACAAGGGTAGAATGTTTGAAATTATTGTAATCTAAAGAACGTTTTTCATATTTTAAGACATTATGGGTCGTACTTTGACTCATGGCTAACTCATCCTTACCTTTCTAAATTTTCTGAGCTCACTACAAATTTACAACTCATCCTACCTTTGAAATATACATTTTTGACAAATTAACGATTTTGCGAGGGAATTGAGTTTGGTCAAATTTAACCTTTCAAATTTTGATTTGTGAGTATGAATGTTTAAAGTAGAGAATCGGGATATGTCTTAAAAGAAAGGATAAATGAAATTAGTTAAGATTATTTTATTTTCTAATTTTTTTAATATGAAAATTAGATTGTTATATATAAAATATAATTAAAAAATAAATTAAATATATCTGAAAACTAATTTTATATATATATATATATATATATATATATATATATATATATATATATATATATAATTTAAAACTCAAATTAATTAAAAACTAATTTAAATATTTAAATTATTCATCGATAGCATAAAAAAAGGTGTTAAACAATTTTCTCGTCAACAATTAATAAACTCATAATAAGATAATTGAAAGTCCACATATCTCTACTCCTCAAAGACCATGACATTACCAAAAAAATTTATCACTGTTTATGGATTAAAATAAAATTCAAAATCAGCAAATCAGAATGGAACACCTGAATGGATAGCATCGACACGCAACTGTCATTAATATACTTTTCATGCTTATCTTTGATCGCTTAAACTTGCTATTATTTTAGCCATTCCTATATTTTGAACAAGATTCGAAAAATGTAGATCTTCTAGTTGCACATAATCTAATCCACAACATTTTCTTTCTAGTTTGGATTTTTTTATAGCTTTCTTAAATTATGATTATTACTTATTAATTTTTGTATTGAATGATTTAAATTAATTATTTAGAGTTGTGTATTAAAAAAAATTATATTATTAATTATATATTTTAATATTTTTATTTATTATTTAAATGAATATTTAAAGAATAGATAAAAATATTAGAATACATAAAAAGAATAATTTATATTTTTAAATATTATGTGAAGCATTATTTATTATTACTATTTAAGTTTTTTTTATTATTTTCAAATCAAAGATCAATCTTCTCTCACTATCAATGATGTTGAATACTTTCTTTTCTATTTACATTAAATTCAAATATTATTTTTCACATATAAAATAGATGCCCCTCAAACTAGCTTATTGATCTTTCATTACTAATTATCTATTTTCTAGAATATTGATAACATGTAATGCATGTATGCAAAACTAATTTATATCCATTAATGTTTATCTCCATACTCTTTTTTATACATCAATTGCAAGATACTTCACTTTGTTTGATATGACAACGATAAAGAAAAATAAGCAAAATATTGTGAAAAAAATAAATACAATAAAAAAAAAGCAATAAAACAAAGTTGGTTTTTTTAATGTTTGACAAGGTTGTTATCTTGAAGATATTATATATATATATATATCTTGTTTCCTTGAAGGAAAAATCATTGTAATGCATTGTAATTGAAGAGAAACAATGGTGTGAAGATTGTAATAAGTTTCTCTAAGAAATAATAATACTAATACTTTACCTCGTGGAAGCTTCCATGGCATATTGTAAAGGTTTTACCATTTAAATTTGTATCTTTATCTAATATTTTTTAATTTCATTCTATTTTTTTCATTATTTCTTTGCAACTACCTTGTGCTACAATATTTAGCTGATAGGCTATTATGGGTGGGGAATCCCACTGGATTCATCTGATGTCCGACACCTGAAATTTTTTTAAAGTTTTCTGGCAAGTGGTTGACAATGGGAGTGAGGCCCCTTGTACTGTGCACAGTAATAGGAATGGGGTATGTACGATAGGAATATTCAAAGGGCATGGCACCCTTGTCCACGGATGGCATGTACAAGTGATGTGAAGGGTTTGAAGGAGTATCAGTAGAGCCTTTCCTCCTCCCATTTCTCATATGATCTTCCATTGCGCTCGGTTCTTCAATTTGGATTTTGCAAAGGCTTTTTTTAGAGGTATGTCTTTTGTTTCCAGTTTTCTGTGAGTTCTTCTTTTAAGCACTATCAATTGGTGTTATGAGAGTTTGAGTCTGAGTCATTCTATATCTTAAGGTTTGGGTTTTTCTTGAAGAGCATGATTTTGGGGTTATTTTGAGGATTTTTTGTTTGTTTTGGGGCTTTTTTGAGGATTTTCTGGTTTTGTTTGTTCTGTTTGTGAGAGATTGCATTATTTGCTCTTTTTTCCCTCTTCTAATGTAGTTTGGATTAGAAAGTGTAGACACGTAAAATTGACATAATGCATTCAACTAGGTCATATTCATCCATTCGGAAAATAAATCAAGTTTATTTATCAATCTCCTAAAGTCATCAGCTTAAATCAAATAAATCAAATTTATCATCAACCTTTTAAATCAAATAAATCAAACATCCATCATAATGCATTTCCATCCTTCTTGATTTAAATAAATAAAATATTTATCTCAAAAAGGTCAAAACACCCTAATCATCATCTTAGCAAATTAATCCTGATTAAATCTAATCTAATGCATGTCACATCCTAATCACTTGCATTCTCTAGATTTGGCCACTTGCATATGAAATTGCATTTAATTGATTTATCAAAATCTTTATTTTCAACTTGGCATAAAGGAAGAATATTCTCCAAGTTTGAATCTCCCCCCAAGTGGACATGTACATCAAACAGAGCATTTATGAGGCCTTACATGTCTCTTACATGTCCCCTTCCAAAGTCAAACTTAGCATTCATAGCACAAATTCAAATTCAAATTCTCCCTCTCATGGGCACTCTTCCCAAATCTTGCATATACATCAACCAATCACCACTTGACAAGTGCCCTTCTTTCATTTGTCTAATCTTAGTCCCACATTGGTCTCTCTTCAACACTTAGCATTTTGAAAATCTATAAAATAGAGGCTTCATCTCTTATCAAACCCTTCACCATCTCTCCACAATCACTCATGCAAAGTCACTCTCCATTAGAGAACACATTTTGTTCATCATCACTCCACCATCTTCATAGCATTTTCATTTTAAGCTTTGATCAAGGATTGGGAAAGGGTCACTAGAACATGTGACACCAATCCACTATGGAATAAAGTTTTGAATATGCTTGTATATGCTTACATTTGATTATCTTTGTTTATCTAATTTTCATGTTTCATCATAGTCAAGTATTTCATAAGGATTTCAAATCTAATGTTTTGCAAAAGATTAACATGATGATGTTATGTTAAAATTGTTAACCATTTGTAGATTTGATGTCCACAAAATGGTGCTAGAAGGAGGGCCTTTGAGGCCATGTAAAACCTTGTTTTCACATTGTCCCATTTAGGTTATCATTTTATATTAGACTAGCTTTGTGCTTTAAATAAGCTTCAGTAATATATTTTATGTAAAATGTTAAAAGTCATTAAGGTAGTACATGTTGTTCTGCCATCTATCTCAGCATAATCTATTTTTTTTGCATAGCTCATAGTTCATGTTGATTACAATCATTCAATATTTTGAAAGATTCTGCTTCTAAATAAAAAAAAATTGAATGTCGCATTTGATTCTTTGCTGAACGCCAGAACATTTTGTGTAGCTCCCATATTTCTAGTTTCTCTCATTGTGGTTTCCTTGCATTAGATTTGGGTGGTCTACTTTTGTCTTGCATTAGATTTGGGGTGGTCTACTCTTTTTAACTTTTAAACTAGTTCATACTCAATTTCTGAGTTCAATAACCATCTACAAAGCAGATTGTCATAATCCATCTTAGTCCCTTGTTACCACATTGCACTAAACCATTTAGCCTACAATGTTAGTATTATAAATAGATGTCTTACTGAGCACAATGTTTTCTCGATAAAGAACCTTGCCCATCCTTGCAGCCTAACTCCATTCAATGAGACGAGAGGTCTCCCTGTATGGATCAAGGGCATTGTAACTGCTGATAATTCCTCCAGTTGCTGAGTCACAATATCACTTTAACCATTGCATAAACTCCAGATTGTCCAGTAGGCGTCCCTTAACAAGCTTATTCATGTCAATGTTCTTGCTGATCTTAAGCTTGTTGAAAACATCTTAAAGCACCTTGTAGTTTTGGATCATGTCATACTCTATCTTTGCATCAAAATTTACCTTATGCATTGGAACCACACCAGGATGTACAACATCCATTAGCTGACAGTGAACAACCCCAGAAGCAGCCTCTTCAACTTTGTTTAGAGAGAGTTGGAGAGTGGTATTGATCAATGTAAGAAGCTTGTTCCTTCCAACGAAGTAAGCAACGTCCATCATCCCTATGTTGGTGGCCATGGTGCAAATCCTCCCTCAATCCAACCAGATGGTATGTAGAGATGGGAAAATTAATGGGCTAAATACCAAACCAGACCAGACCAGAAAGAGGGGGGCCAAAAATGTAGCTGATTATATTTGTATAGGAAGTTGAATGAGATCACAGCTGTTTGAGATCTTCAGTCTAGTTCTCATGCCTTGTATATGCTGACACATTTTTCCTGTCAAATAGATCACGAGCCTTGTCTTTTCTTTCACATTTCTCCAGAGTTCGTGCGCCTTATCTCTGCTTCCGCATTAGACTGTCAAATAGAGAGAAGGCAGTGAGAATGCTAGCAAACATTAGTGGGCCACGTGAAAGGCTGTGGCGCGGGCAATGAGGATGATTATTGGCGCGGGCAATGAGGATAGTGCATAGATCCTGCATTCATTTCTTTCTGTCAGATAATAGTAGAAGTTTCCTTCCTGCATTCTTTTCTTTTGATCATTGCACCTACCACTCACACTTATTCCTCTAGCCATTTTTTTTTTAATATACATGTCTACTTCTAAAATAAATCCTTGATGACAAGAAGTTAATGCTTTAGATACGCGTATGGAATTTTTCTTTACACCCACCATCTGCATTTGCTTAAAAGTCATCAAATCATTGACTGTTGTTATTGAATGCACATGTGCTTGGTGCCAGTTCAGTGCCAATGAGTTAACTTGATGTTTGTTATGACGTTTTGAAGCTGGCGCACCATCCATTCATTTTGAAGCTTGTAGACTTTTCAGGCCTATGCTCGCAGGAAAAGAGGAGCAGATTTGACAGGAGAGCCAGAGGTCAAAGCTCATAACTCCATACAGATTATTTGAAACTCAAGAAAATCAAGGCGATGATCTAGGGGAATCATGATCAATTGAGGAAGGTCTTTAGTGTTTGGTGGATACGTGGACTCAGAGCTGTCAAAGCTGACAGCGCATCCTACAATATTTAGAATTTCAAATTTTCAATTCATGTTGATGTTATAGGGATGTCTTTATTTCTACTCATGATAACTTAAAGCTTTTTCCAGCCATGTACTTTGACTCTTTTTTTTGTGCATATTTTTAACTGATGTGTAACCCTTCTTGAGAGTCAATCACTTCCAAAGGGAGGATTTGCATTTAGTTGTGAAGTGATAATTAGTATAAATTATTTCAAAATTCCAATATCCACAACTAATATAAGCAATGCCAAAAATCTAAAAATTGAGGAGAAAAGATACATTTAAGAGATCATCAATGAAGTAACCTTTATTTTTAATGATTTAGCTAATTCTTTGTGAAAGTATTCATTATGTTTGCAATTATATTATCATGGAAATATCATACTTTGTACTATTTGCAGGAGAGGTGAGCATAAGGAGGGTTGGCATTGAAATAGGACATTGAGCTCAAGCAAAAACAAGCAAGATTGGAGAGTGAAGAAAATTGGACATTGAACTTTAAAACTCACAAAAGTGTTTCTTAATGCTTATTGAAACAACCTAGAGCATCCATTTATTGGTTTAATTTTCTGTTTAGGCCAACTAGATAATTGATTATCCTTCAAAATTGGGCTAAAATTGAACCTTACAAACTTTCTAGATTTCATTTTGGGCTAAAAATTGGACAAGCAATCTTCATATTTCATTTCGTGCTTAAAACGAATCACACAATTGCTTTGAAGGCTATAAAATGAACAAGTGCTTGAATTATGATTTTGTTTTTTGAGTGCATATCCTCTCCCCTTGCACTTCGTGCAATCTAGGGTGCAAGAGAAACACTCAAAAATACATTTTATTGATTTGAAACACTTTGATTTGGGCTTAAAAATTGAACATCTTGTGCGAGTGTGAGTAGGGGCATTTTCCCGTACATTCTCTTTCTTTGTGCCATAAAAGATCGATCGAGTTACAGATTGTGTTTTTGCTTGCTTTTGTTTATCTTAGAGGGCCTGCCTTGGGGAGAAAGTACTCACCCAAGGGAATGACTCAACCGGTAACACTCTAAAGCCAAGAGTATTTCTAGCTGGGATATAAATGTGGGTATTGGTTAAACGCCATTATCATGTGGTTGGCTCCGACAAGATGGATCCAAAAGGGGACTCTTATCGTATGGGTCAATCCCCTCGAATGGAAAGTCCGAACTAGAACCCTTGTTTTGTAGTGGCCTATTTATCCATTGAGCGAGTTTATCAAGGTGGTGCATTGGAACTTAGATTCCAAGAAGTTACTTGCCATGTTCGGTCTTGGTTGAAATATAGAGGTTAGGATTTCATCATACCTCTATATTTTTCCTTTGTTGCATGTAAAATCATCTCTTCTATGAAGGGCATGAGGCAAGCCCACTAAGAAAAACGTACCCATTAAGCTAGGATGTTACATTGCTTGTTTGAAAACACAGTGCATTTATCAAAAACATTGCAAAACCAACATTCAACATCATCATCAGAATTTCAAACCCCTTAATTAGAGAAAATACCTTTGAAAAAAACCCAAGAACTATTGCTTACCCTTGGGACTATGTCCTTAGAGGTTCCTAAGTAATTGGGTTTACATCTTAATTTGCTCTTACAAAGGTCAACATTAGGCAACCCTTGTCCTGATTTCTTGGAACTTCCACATAGCACTTTGTGGGATGAAAAGAAGTTGTGACATGGGACATTTAGTTTGAAACTTTAATCAAAGAGTGTGTTTTTGGTAAAAAGAACTCATTAAGCAAAGATAACAAATTGGACCCCACACATGTGCTTGATATCTCTTGGTCATATTGGTCTTTTTTTATTGCTCTTAGAGAAAAGTGTGTTCTTCAATACCTTGGCCTAGTAAACAAAGTCTCTCTAAGTCTCTTACGATCAAATAAAACACTCCATTAATCTCACACATTCATCAAAATTCATCCATCCAAAACAACTTTAGAGCTTTTGAAAACATCATCCTAGACTTAGGTACATCCCTAAATCAAATCAAAGTCATTTGTTTAATTAGGTGTGTGGGAATGCATCCTTTCTCATACATTTAATTAAATCAACGATCCTTTGAACAAGTTCATCCTAAGATCACATCCAACATCTTAGGGTTTACAAGTTCATCATCCAAATCAAACAATCAAAATCAAGCCCTAAGTCTAGCATTGATTCAAAGTTCCTAAACGTTCAACACTCATATCATTTACACATTTCATCCTCCATATCATCATTGGTCCTAAGAACCTTAGAGGTCACTTTTCATAACAAGGTCAAAACACAAGAAGAACATGGAATATAAACTTGATCCATACATCTTGGGTAATACAAATCAGTTAAATCTTCAAAGCCTTGCAATGCCTATCAATTATCAAAGACCATACATGGGATCATTACCTTCGACAAATCTCAATGGCACAACAAGTGTGAGTATGCCTAGTCAAAAGATTGGAATACCTTTTCCAATGATAGATCTAAATCCAAACCTACAAATCCACCAATTGAATAATCAATGCATGAGCCTTGAAATGAACAATGTCATTCTAGCAAATGCCTACAAACCAAATGTGGATGTACCAAGTGCAAGTTTTCGAAACATGAATCCTAACTTGGAAAACTTTGGAAAAATGATTCCCAATACCAACAATGTTCATCCTATCATGCCAAATCTGAACATCATCCCAAATCAGAACATTATCCAAAGTCAATTTTCCCATAATCCCATTCAAAAACCGCAAGTAGGCATCCCAAATCTGCTTAAACAAAGGCCAAATCAACTATATCAAGTGAGTCAAGATCAAAATCAAGAACAAATTTGGCGAGATCAAATTGTGGAACTTTCCAAAATAGTTGAGGCATTGCGCCAAGGGAAATCTCCACCACGATTAGCTACATCATTCCTTGGTTTAGGGCTTCCCCCTTTACCCAGCACCAATCAATCCACCTAAAGCAATCCACCTAATACCAATCAAACCATCATGTCAAATCCTTCAAGTATACCATCGACATCACACCAATGGATGGTATCTAATCAAACAACATTGATCCCAAATCAAAATTTGGTCTCCCAAGGACCTATCATCTCGGTCAATCCAACCATCTCTATCACTTTGATCACTCCAACCACCACTATCATGCCCATCACATCTCAACCCCTCACTACCATGATCACTCTGAGAATATCTCAAACACTTGTCACTACATCCAACATGATTTCGAATCCACCACCACCCCCACCACCACCAATTTCCACCACATCAAGCCAATACAACGCGACATTACAAGCTGCTTTTCAAAAGGGATTCCAACAATATCTAGCCATGCAACAAGCAACACAAGCTCAACAAGTGCAACAATCCTTTCAAGTTGCCCAAGCCTTTCAAGCTACCCAACCAACACGAGCATAAACACAAAAGATGACAACTATTGAAAACAAGGATCAAGACCAATCCATCACTGAGCACACGTTTACTTCATCCAATGATCAAATCGACATATGTCAAGAGTCACTTTTGAATCATGATCAAAATCCACCAACAAAACTTGACAATGAGCCAATTCAAAAAATATCAACATCACTTGACTCTATGGTCAAAAACATTCACAATCTCTCCACCGCAATTGTCAAAAACAATGATCAAAACCTCTGCATCAAGGAGCACATTGAGGATGTATCTACACAATCCAATGATCAACTCACCATACATCAAGAGCCACTCTTTAGTGATCTATTTCAAGGAGTGTTAGGACTATTTGATCCAATTGACATAATGTGTGAACCATCAACCAATGATCATGATGAAAATGTCTCTACATCTCCTTATGAGTTAGAGGACATATCTCAAGAATTTATTCCAAAGCATGATCAAAATCTTTCACCAAAGTATAGCAATGGTCCTTTCCAAGACATATTGACATCCTTTGACCTCATGTTTATAGATACTGAAAGAACCCTAAACTTGACACTTGAGGATATTGAGCCACTTACCATGTATAATGAAGATATCCAAGCACAATTTGTAAGCGATCCATCCTTTGAAACCGACCCATGTCAAGAGCTTGATCCAAAGCATATCGAAAATAATCCCAAAATAAATCAAGATCAAAAATTTGTATCTCCAAGATACTACAATGATCTAATGGATATTCTCCTATCCACACAAGATGATCACATCCACATAGCACTTACTCCTCCATCTACCCATGAGATGCTTTCTATGGATGGACACATAGATGATATTTAGCTAAAACAAGATTGTGTTACACAAAAAGAGCATATTCTTAACTCCTACAATCAAATGGAGTTATCAACATCAGGATCAAATATGTCCCAAACTCAGATTGAGGACATCATGAATAAAGATAACCATCATTATCTGCTCAACAAAACAAGTCAAATAGAACATCTAGAGTTAGCAGAGCAGCAAATTGAAAGAACATCAACTATGGTGGTCATTTGTCAGAGCATGTTTACTGAACAAGACATCTCAGAACAAGTAGAATCAAAGCATGAAGGTACCACTTCCACCATACTGGGGGAAACTTCATCTCAAGCAAATGTCAACATAGGGAGCACGAAGAATCCTTATGGTGAAACTGATGTCAATACTACAACTAGTCACGTCATGAATCTTCATCCACCCATCACCCCATCCACAAATTGGGACTAACGTCAGAAGAAATATTTGAATCAAAGTACGAAGAATGTTATCAAATCAAAAGAAACTGAGAAGCATAATGGACAAATAAAATACAAATGGATACCAAAGAGTACAAAGAAAGATCATCCCTATCAAACTCCATTAGTCGAAGAAACTATGGGGAAAAATAAAAAGGGGAAAAGTATCCATCAAGGATGTCCACAAAAGAAAAAGCAATCCTTTCAAGCAACGTACAAGGTATATCAAGCAGTTGGTCCTAATTCCACGCACACTTTCATATCCTCCCATCATTGCTCATCTTCCCAAGTTTGGAGAGTCAAAGGTTCCAAACTGTCAACCAATCCATCTCTTATCCCTAAACGCACTCCATCCACACCTCCACGCATGATATCCAATTCTCATATTGACCATGTATTGGCAACAACCATTCATCATAAGCATTCAGAAGGCACTTTATCATGATGTATGCATAGAGATAGAGTTAACTCCAGTATCGATGAAGCAGATCAAGAATCCCAAAAGATGCATTCAAGTGCATGTATCTTAGCAAAGTAGCTCCTTCAGGAAGGATACTGATGGCACATTATGACAGGGGCATCTACGTCAACACCACCAGGTGGTTCAACATGAATCTTTAAAAAAAAACCAAAAAAATCAAAAAAATATGAAAATCCAAAAAAAATAAAAAAAAGGATTGAAAATAGTAAAGAGAAAAAAATTGTCCTCTAGTGAAAACCACTACTCTGGCGCTTTGGGTAAGACCATGATGAAAACCTGGCAAATAGGCGTCATGTGTAGAATCGAGCATCTACGTGCGCCACTTCAAGTGAAAGCATCTCATCCCATCCATAATAAATCAAGCATTCCATCCATCCATGAACCATTTATCCAATCCATTCGCATCTATCTACATCCGTCATCTTAGTTATCTTGATCTTGATGAAATTTTGGGGCACACCTTATGCTTGCTTACAAAAAAAATCTTGACATGGGTCATTTTCATTAATCCTATCCTATGTAGCATTATCTAAGCTATGAGGCATTATCCAAATGAGTATTCTTTATCCAAGCACCTTATCTTGTCGCAAGATAATCCTTGGCATCCTTTGCTTGCTTACCATATCCATCCATCCATACACCTATCCGAGCATCCATCCAAAGCATTCCATACATTGCTAAACATTGGCAGCAGGTATTTACATCTTGCTCCAGGAATAAAACTTGATCTATGTCCTCCGACTTATGTGGCGATATGAACATTTGCAAACATGAAATCAAATTGGTCAAGCATGTGCAATCCAAAATCCGAATCACTAGCCCATGGCATATTTTGATGAGAAGAAGTTCCTTATCAGTCTTCAACTTTCATTGAACATCGATCCAAACAATCACTATTAGTCGCATCTAGGTTGCACTTCAAACGTCAACATCACATCATCTAAAATATCTTTTGTTTCAAACCAAGCTTCATCAATCATGATCAATCAAAATCTAATCAATAAATCATCAGGATATCCTTGTGTTGCTTAACACTATCCTTTCATTGCTGTGCATCCTCAATAATGATTATCATCATCATTCTTGATCAAATCATCATCAATCCATCATCATCTTTGGGATATCCTTCCCAATCATTGTGTTGCTTAACACTATCCTTGCATTGTTGTGCATCCTCAACAATGTTATCATCATCAATCCTAATCAATCAAATTGTTGCATTGTTGTGTATCCTCAACAATGTTATCATCATCATCAATCCATCGACCCAATTAATCAACTTTAGCTTGGTTTTCAGCAAAATCCCAAACAGAGCACTGATATCGTCACACATGTCCATACCAAATCGTTAAAATCATGCGAAAATCCAAAAACATCAGAAAATCAAAAAATCCAAAAACATCAAAAAATCCAAAAATCCAAAAACATCATAAAATCAGAAAATCCAAAAACATTCATAAAATCTCAGAAAACCCCAAAACATATAAAACATCAAAATCCAAAAAACACCTCAAAACATTTCAAAAGCGTCAAAACATCCAAATATTTAAAAAATCCATCCGTCTCATCTCACTTGCACCCGCAATAATCAATCATCCATAATAAATTGATCATCACCTTCATCCTTTGGCAACACAAATAGAAACAATCATGCATCAACAAAAGCAAGCTTCAATCATTAAAATCAAAAAGCAAACAACAAATCTTAAAACAAAATCAAACTCTTGATCATTTTGAGCATAATGAGCCAACCTTATATCAACAGCCTATCAATCAAACTTATCAAACCATCATCATCCTATACAATGCATGTCCTAGGATATATCGTTCCAACAATGGGCATCATTTTGGATATCACATGGATTCTTATCCTATCAAAGACATCCCTTTGGCTAGAGGTATGAAGAACATTGACTTGTTTATTGTGCCGATCTGCTGCTTTTATTTATCTTATTAGCTCATTCAAGGACCTCTCGATGATATCGAACTTGAAGGATTTGGGGATAGGAATGGGCCGATCATTATCTTTTGTCTGTGCTTGTTGGATGTTCTTGTAAAATAACTTGGTGAATACTCTTTGTTAGGTACGCCCTAGCAAGGTTTCCATATGTCAAGTGTGAACAAGAATACTCCTATCTGCTTGTTGAGTCAAAGTCCATCACACTAGGTACAACGCCATCTTGGTCCTTTATACCTTGATGCATCGTGCTTAGGCATGTTATCAAACATAAAGTAAGTGACCCTTTGAAAATCCTAATCATTGATAAGAAAATCATCATCATTTATCATCATCATCATTTATTATCATCATCTATCATCATCATCATCTCTAATAAAGTCATGACCGATCATGGACTTGTTGGATCCTCTTGTCATCATCTCATTTCCGTGCTAACATCATCATCACCAATGCATCCATCTTGCATCCATAAATCATTAGTATTCTGCATATCATCTCACATGCATCATCATCATAATATAGATTTGTTAGTCTAAGCATCTCCTAACTCATCCATTGCATAATCATGGCATATCACATCACCCATCTCATCCATATCGCATCATATAATCATTTAAGTTGCTTAGGATAATATAGATTTGTTATCCTAAGCATCTTAAAATCATCTCATTTGCATCGTCGCCCATAACCACCCATTTTGAACCTCTTTATCGTGAGATCGACCCTCAAATCGAATCTTTTCACTCGATCTATCAAGGGGGCAATGTACCAGTGTACTTCTTTCCGCTGGGGCATCCAAAAAATCAATTTTTTTTTATTTTGATCACAACAAGTTTATTCGTTTAACCAACACAACAAGTACATTGCTTCAAAGAGGGGCAAAATGTAGACACGTCAAATTGACATAATGCATTCAACTAGGTCATATTCATCCATTCGGAAAATAAATCAAGTTTATTTATCAATCTCCTAAAGTCATCAACTTAAATTAAATAAATCAAATTTATCATCAACCTTTTTAATCAAATAAATCAAACATCCATCATAATGCACTTCCATCTTTCTTGATTTAAATAAATAAAATATTTATCTCAAAAAGGTCAAAACACCCTAATCATCATCTTAGCTAATTAATCCTGATTAAATCTAATCTAATGCATGTCACATCCTAACCACTTGCATTCTCTAGATTTGGCAACTTGCACATGAAAACACATTTAATTGATTTATCAAAATCTTTATTTTCAACTTGGCATAAAGGAAGAATATTCTCCAAGTTTGAATCTCCCCCCAAGTGGACATGTACACCAAATAGAGCATTTATGAGGCCTTACATGTCTCTTACATGTCCCATTCCAAAGTCAAACTCAGCATTCATAGCACAAATTCAAATTCAAATTCTCCCTCTCATGGGCACTCTTCCCAAATCTTGCACATACATCAACCAATCACCACTTGACAAGTGTCCTTCTTTCATTTATCTAATCTTAGTCCCACATTGGTCTCTCTTCAACACTTAGCATTTTGAAAATCTATAAAATAGAGGCTTCATCTCTTATCAAACCCTTCACCATCTCTCCACAATCACTCATGAAAAGTCACTCTCCATTGGAGAACTGATTTTGTTCATCATCACTCCACCATCTTCATAGCATTTTCATTTTAAGCTTTGATCAAGGATTGGGAAAGGGTCACTAGCACATGTGACACCAATCCACTATGGAATAAAGTTTTGACTATGCTTGTATATGCTTACATTTGATTATCTTTGTTTATCTAATTTGCATGTTTCATCATAGTCAAGTATTTCATAAGGATTTCAAATCTAATGTTTTGCAAAAGACTAACATGATGATGTTATGTTAAAATTGTTAACCATTTGTAGATTTGATGTCCACCGAAAGAAAGCCCGACTCTCCCGATGTTGCACCTCTACAAAGGAGAGGCCATGGCCATCAACATGTCGGTGGATATGCACCATCTCTTCTCCTCCTTTTCTTCATAGGACTCCTTTGCTGCATTCTTGAAAGAGATTCTTCCCCAGGGCGTGGTTGTGCTCGATGGAGAAATGTTCCCCTCTTCATCCTCATTCATCCATCAGTTTGTGGAAGCGCTTCAATTCTACTCATTTCTCTTTGACTTGCTGGACACTATCAACAACATGAACATAGATGCCTGTTCTGATCAAAAATATAGAAATTAGTGATGGAAGCAAGTGAACAAACCAATCAATGTTTGTGTGGGTGGGAAACTATTAATCTTTTTGACATTTACATAGAAAATATGGAAATTAAAGGTGGAGTAGTGAGTGTAATATTTTCACTAGTAGGACATTGGGATTTCACCCTCACACGTCAATTCTATGCAATAAAAATGGTCTTGTCACACCAATCCATGTCCTAAGTCACTTTCTTCAGAGCACTCTGCAGGAGTAAATATCGAGTTGTTGTATGGCAATCATTCATATCTTGGCATTAAATGGTGGAGGGTGAGGATATCTCACCAAAGTACATGCCTTAGAAACATACAATGCAATTAATATGGTGAATAAACTATCCATTCAATCTGCCTCCTATGTGTGAGAGATCTTGGTTATTGGCCTAACAAAATTTGCCTCAATACGTCTCATGCAGTGAAGCTATTCACAATTTAATGCTCTATAGAAGTTTTGCAACAACCATGGTATCAATCTTGTTATTAAATGCACATCAATAAGGGAAGTTTCAATGCTAAGGGTGGGGTCCCATGGAGGGGCTTCAGGATCTATTCTTAAGGAGCAGGAGGTCTCATGAAGTTAAAAAAAAAATGTTATAGAATTAATTAGAATTTTTTCCTGAAGAATAGTAGCTCCTACCTTTTAGGACTATGGATTTGAGAGGGTGAAAATGGGGTGGGGCTAGAGATTTCCCCTACAATTTAGGATTTTTATCTACCATTTGTCAATCCATTCAAATTTCAGATTCTTGGTAGAATAACATAGCAGGTAAAAAACAATATGAGGCCATATACAACAAAACCTAGATCTCCAAAACTCTTTATCTTTCGAAACCCTTGTCTACACAGGGCTCTCTTGGACCACACCAGTAACATCATACCATAAGTAATAAACGATACTGCCACAACCACAATAATCCCTGAAAGCCATCTTGTCTTCATAAAAGTGTAGGGAACCCCCATCACTTCTGCCCCTACTATTGATATCAATATATTACCCAAGGTTTTTCCTTTAGAGGACAAATTTTTAGAAGAAATTATTTATGAGGAAGTAACGAAGATTCCTTGGTGGTAGTGGCCATTATGTATGGAATCACACAATAGGTAAAAACCAGTGGCTACAACTCCCTAACATATCATACACACCATTTTTGGAAGGTCTGGATATCATGCAAGGGTCTAAAACTCCCACAATGCTCAGTCATATATATATTTTATTTATAAACTTCTGATTATTCTACCATGCCCTTTTAAATTGACAAATTTTACTATGTAAAAAAAAGTGAGATAATATTTTAGCTAAACTGTCTTACTCAATTCTTGGGGTCACCAGCTTTAAAATATTCCTAAAATTTCTCAGCAGCACCCATTGATAGTTTTTAGGAAGCCCCCCTCCATGGGACCCCACCCTAAGCCTCCCTTATCTAAGAAATCCTAAACTTAAGCTTGGTAGGAGACATATAAATAAGAAGAAATTTAATTATCTAAAAGTTACGGTGCTATCACAGATGTGAAGGCAGCTGATCAAAACACTGTTTTCTTGGGCGATGAAATGGTGTAGCATGAGGATCACTAAAGATCATAATTTTTATAGCGATTCATTAAGTCCCTTAATGGTTGTAAGATATGTTCTTTGCGTTCAATCTATAGTCAGGCTAAAATTTTATTCAAATTATTTCCTTCTAGAAAGTGACAAACATCTAATAGCATAGGACCATTGAGAGTAATTATCTTCTTGTTCACCGCAGCAACAATAGCTTTCACTTCTGATCTAACTGATAGAAATACAAAGCCAGTCAAACATGGCTACTAAATAAATAGAAGCTATAGTCTCGAACATCTATAGGTTAAATGCTATACAATGAATGTCATAGTGTGTAGATATATATTGTCTCTCTTAAGAATAAACATCAATAGATCCCACACTGATTTTAACGGCGATGATAGTAAATGTTATTCTATCACTATTACATGCCTATACCATCATCCTATTATTCTTATATAGCATGAGTTTCCCTAAAATGTAATGTTTTATAAAGAACTTGATTCAAAAGTGGTATGGTTTAAAAGTCCCCTTGTTTCCCCTAAGGAAATCCATCTCAACATAAATCACTTAATTTAATGTTCTTTTAAACATTTAAATAATCTTCCTCCCCCTTGAAAAGAGGAAAGGTATATTGAATTTTACATAAAAAGAGATAAAAAGGGGTTGTAATAAGTTTCAATAATACTACTCCTTAAGGAAAAGTGAGGGGAATATATTCCCACACTCTAAAGGAAAATGAACCTAATAGTTTTCAATAAGAATATATGTAAAGAAAGTGATTATTAGCTATTATCTCAAGTTATAATGGATTTATTTTAATTGTGATGATAATTATTTATAAACATTTTTAATCTGGGTTTTGCTTCACCGCCCTATCTTAATCCCCAACCATCTCCTGATTGCCCTACTCTGGGTTTGTCCCCTGGTTTTAAAAGTAACCCTGTTATGAAACTTGTTTCGTATTCTAGGAATTCTATGGAAATTCTCTCTGATAAGCCTATGGTCAATAAGGAATCAGCCCCTAGTGCCCCTGCTTCTGGAAAATTTGGGAATGATCATTTTGAGTCCCCTATTTAGGATGAAATTAATTCGGCCCTGAATAAGCTTAAGCCTGAGGATTTGGTTAGTATAGCGGAAAAAAGTATGGATGGCCTTTTCACCATTCTAAAATGGACCCAGAAAGAAGTTTGTGATTTGAAAGGCCATGTTACTGATCTTAGCAACAAGGTCATGGATTTGGAACAAAAGATTAGTTGGAATTGTAGAGATAATGATGAACAGGAAACTCCATTACCGAGGAAAAGACAACAATTAAAGGAGGATAGATTAGCTAGTATCGAGTGTAGCATGTCCAAGATTGGACAAAACATTAGGGCCATTGTTGCAAACAATCACAAAATTGCTAGGCATAACACCATCATCATTAATGCGATGGTGGAAAAGCTTGAAAAAAACCAAAAGGGTTCGCTGGTCGTGGATTTGGATGCGGACAGGGGAGGCAGCAGATCGGTTGGTGAAGGGATTTCGACTCGTACTAGGGCTAACATTAAGAGGAAGACCTTGACTTTATCACATACGGCTCAAATTCTCAAGCAAGGGTTACAGGACATGAAGGCTGTTGAAAAGGAAGCTGAGGAGTTACTGAACACCTTGGAGTAACGCGGTGTTTTTGGATGCTGATTTTTTTGGGTGGTCCTTTTTTTTGGCCATGCTGTCTCTTGGTGCTATCGTTTCCTTTTTGGGATAGCTATCTGGTTGTTTGTACTTTTTTCTGTTATCTTTTGGTGTTTAAACTCTGTGGTTTCAGGTCTCAGTAAAACCTATTTTCTCCTTTTCAAAAACATTTTTAATATTAATATATTTAAGTTTCTCTATTAATTTTGATTGTACAAATAGTTGTCATAATATTTGAAAACAAAATAAGTTATATTAGATATAATTTAATTGTTATCATGAAAATAATGTTTGAGTAAATAATTAAATAAATCATAATTATTCTTAGAAAGTTTTAAAGTAGAACAAAACAAATTAAATTAGAGTGAAATACATCTATACCAATAATTAAAATAGCTTTGTATTTAAGTTTTTTAACTAAATTTTATTATAATTGAAATTGTCATAATAGTAGAAGACAATATATTATATCATAGTCAAATATGAATACATGCTCAAAGTTGATTTTTTCTAAAACACACAAAGCAAGTAGTTCATGTTAGTGCTTATTTTTCATATTCTTCTAGCTTAAAAACCTTCTTTGTGTTTATTTTTTGGTTTCATTGGTGTTTATTTATCACCTATGTAGGGACCACACTAGCATCCACTTTAGCTTCAATGTATGGTGAAGGCTCTTAGGGGGCTTATGAAAAGATACGTAGTTGTTTTATATTAATTGTGCCATGCTTCACTTATACTACATTTGTGACAAAATTAAGCATAAAGCACACATATCAATCAAAGGCATCAACATCATCAATGACTTTGGCATATTCAACTTCTTATGGTAATTTTGTTCACACATTGGCAAAAATATTTTCTTATAATAGTAGTTCTATAAATTGAATATGTAGAAACCATTATACAATTCAAAAAAAAATCACCACATCTAACGATTCCATTGCTTTTGTTCTATAGGGCTTGAAGACAAATGGCATATACCATAGAACCTCATTGCAAACCACCAACAATTGTATTATACATAACCAATCTCTTGAGTTTGCAATTTCAATGTGTCATAAAATAGTTTTTGTATTATTAAAATATTTCCCCACAACATACACTTTCCCATTATGTTACATTCGGTCACAAGGTATATCATTAACCAACAACAACTTAACTTTGTCCAATCGACCTTCTAAGTTATAGGCCTTCTTTCATTGTACAAAATATATTATGTTGTAAAACCTTTTTTGCATCGCATATTGAGTAAAATTAAGTTCCGTTTATTCATATTCAAATCTTCTCGCATCCCATCACCAATTAACTTTTCCTATAATTTGTTAGTCTTACGAAAAGGTATTTACATTTTCTTGCGATTTTTCCCCCTTGCCCTATATTTCCAGAATATATTGTGCCATCGGCATAACCATTGCACCTTCGTTGGGGTGCAAGCGCTAGTATTAATTTCATTATTTAGGTTTTACCACATTCCTCTTCTCCATAGTGCACCCTGCTACTAACCCTGGACATGGACTAATTTTATTATCTATTATTTAATTAATTTTTTTTTTTTTATATAGGATGGACGGTTTGTTTGACAGGGTGGTCCTTTTCAATTTGATAAAGTAAGATCCGTCTGTGTGTCAAAATACGACCCGTAATGTATCTCCGTGACCTCTGCCAAATCCTTTCAACGTTTATCATGTTTAGCAATGTGATAATTAGTCCATCCTGTCCGATTTCCCAAATATACAAATTTATCATCAAATAAAAAATGAATACCTAAATTGATATCTGCTACCTTTCT
>VDFB02193867.1:628173542-628487021 GCA_007258455.2 Sequoia sempervirens
TTTCTGCATCCTTAGAATGTGACGACTCAACATCTTCATCAATATGTGCAACTCATGCATTACCCTTAAGTATTCTATTTGTCCTTGATGTTGAGGACAAGTTCAGGGAAAAATTTAATGGTGAATCTTCGCCGATTAGTGAATTCTAGGAATGGGCCAAGTCAAAATTCATAAATTTCTCACACCCAACAAGGTGTCCAAATCACTTGGATTTTATGAACTATAGGTCCAATGCATGTCCATTCACCAATAAGTTTTTTTATGGGGCATATTTAAGCAACAAATTCACCATTATCAAACTACGGGTTTCAATAGACCGACGAATATTTTTTCCTAGAATCCCAAAAGCATTTAATAAAACACCTACATATGCGCCAATACTATTAAAATAGCATTGTTTCAAGACCCATTTTTCCAATTAAAATTTACAAATAGTTTCTTGTGAAGACCAATTTAGTGAATTAAAATTTATAAATAGTTGCTCATGAGGACCTTTTTTTCCAATAACATTAAAAAATAATTACATTTGAGGACACATTTTTTCTTGAAAATTACAACGTATTGTTTTATAAGCATGTGGGATTTATGAAATTTTTAATATACCATTTAAAAATCCTATGGAATTTGCCAAATATGGAATCATGGATTGATATAAATACAATCGAAAATGTGATTTATTCTTACACATTTTGTTTAGTTCTAAGGTTCTACTTCTTGATTTGGATGTTAGCCAAAGCCGAAAATGTAGACTTAAAAGGTGAGTGATCATTTCCTCATAGTGTTATTAGTTATAATAATAATTTTTCTTTATCTATTTTCCATTCTTGCTTCAACAAAGTGAACCTTAGAACCAAACTTTGAAGTTTTGAATTTTTTGAAACGCCCAACCCACCGAGTAGAAAGATGACCAAGAAAGACTTTCAGCTCAACAAAATGAACCATCAACCAAGTCAGGGAATTGAGAAGTTATGGAAATTTAAAACTCCAAGACAAGGTTATAAAAATCTGAGGACTAGTGACTAAGGTTAGGAAAAGCCAAAAAATTTATGTTGTATTGCATGGTATTGAATTTGTTATGTGATTCTGCATCATTTTTAAAGAACAACACTTATCACACTACTTATAAATTCCTATTTCATTACCATTCACAAAATATTTGATAAATAATTGAAAGGAATATTATTAATCCATTCCTTGAACATAAACTAATAGTTTAACATCCATAACTTATAAGTTATAAGCTAACATAAGCTAACAGTTCAACATAAATAATTTATAAAGGCATCCACCCAACTTTAACAATAAAAGCTTAAACTACCAAATCACCTAAATTATATTGATAAATCCTTACGCATCCATTACCATAAAATCTTTATTCATATATAAGCATTCCACAACAATGAAACTATCCAAAAATCTATCATTCCAATAATAGACAATCCACTGGAAAATATAAAGATTTTTTGTCTTGATAATGGTTCTTGAAGACAACCATTTTAGAAATTAAATTAAAAAGTTTTTGAAGTATCAAGAGATCCAAATTAAAGAAAATAACATAAAAGCTAGAAACTAGACAACAGTCCCACTCCTAGTACTGACTCCTTCACTTTCAATTATTTCTTCCTTCTTCTCCTTCAGTAATGCCTCTTGTTCCTTTACTCTTTTCCTATATTCCAGGTACTTGGTGACAATTGCAGTGATGTTTTTGCTTCCTAGAGTTGTAGTAATCCATAACTTGGTTCTCCATTTGACCAAAGCATTTTCAGACTCAACCAACATCTGAGATCTTCTCTATTCTCCACATTTATAAGTCTTCAGGTGGATCTCCATTCCACTGAGTTTCGAGAAGGACTCCAATGACACTGTAGTAGGATCAACTATTTTTTTCTTGAATATCTCTCTAAACTTCAGAGAGATCTCTCTTATATCTAGAATGTTTTCATCAAACTCATCAGTAATTTCCACTCATAGAATATGACAATCTTCTTTAACTTCCACCAACATTTTATAATATTGATCAAGTGAAATTTTAGTTTCCTTCACCAGATTATCATACATATTAAATTTCCATTCCAATGACACAGACTAGGAAGGGTCTAGCTCCTTAGGATTATTCATAATTTGCTCACCAATTAATATCTTTAGATCAATAGAGTTAAATTCTTTCATTTCCTGAGAGAGAACATAGAGACTAGTTTGATATTTTTTGAGCTACTGAAGTTTTGTTACTAACTCCTCCCTCTTGTTAACAACTCGAGTGTTAAAGAGCTCAAATTTATTCATAAAGAAGATAGCCTCTTGAGATATTTTATCGATCCCCTCACAAGTAGCTATGGAATAACTC
Organism: Sequoia sempervirens; assembly: GCA_007258455.2. Lineage (NCBI taxonomy): Eukaryota > Viridiplantae > Streptophyta > Pinopsida > Cupressales > Cupressaceae > Sequoia > Sequoia sempervirens. The sequence continues at coordinate 628,175,887 of VDFB02193867.1, forward strand.
AAATTCTTTTTAATTTTCTCTATGGTGAGCACATCGATGCCCTCTACCTGAGAACCTGAGGCTTCATCAAATGTAGGAGGAGTGGCCATGGAAGAAATAAAACTCAATGTGAGGACTTGAGATTCTAGTTTTATATTTTCTTTCCTCTATTTTTTCAATCTTTTAATCAAGGTATTGACTGAATAATTGGCATGGTACACATCACCTTACAGTGTAGTCCACCTCTGTTATTTCATCTCCATTTAAATCCTTCACAAGCTCAATAATTTTTAACATTTGATTTCTAGGAGTAGCATCAGTCACCATCCTTGAAATCCTCCTAGATTTCTTAGGTTTCTGAAGAGCTTTGAAGTAACTTTGAAACTGCATCCACTCCAACTGTCATTGTAGGAATATGCTTTCTCTTCTTCTCCATTTCTTTTTTCAGCCATCCTAGGGAGGCCACTACATGACCAAAATCTTCATTTCCACTAATAGTTTCTTTAGGAGCATTAGGAGTGATAGGTGGGCTATCAACTGGAGGAAGAGGAGAGGGAAATTTAGAAAAAGGAGGAAAGATATTATCTTTAGCGATATGTTTGAAGATAGCTTCAGAATCTACAACCAATTTTTTTTCTTGATTATTATTCTTCTTAGGGGTAGGAGAAAGCATGTTGTCTTGTTCACAGATGCTCTTCAAATTGATTGTTTCTTCTGGCCTATCACTATTACCTCCTAACTAAGAATTTGCACTAGAGGACCTCACAGAGGGTTTCCCGGATGATACACTTGCACAAGATGCTTGCGTATACCTCTATTCATTCTTTCATGATGACTTAGGATCCTGAACAAGACTAAAAACTTGCTGCCATTTCCCATCCAACTAGTCCTAGGTTCTTTTGAGCACTAAGGTAGCACACACCCTCATATCTAAAATTTCACTTTGGCTCCAATCAACCCTAGGGTGGGATTTATCAGGAAATTTTTCATATGCAGAATCTATAATTGTTGAATCCTCAGCTACATTTTTAGGAATGTGAAATGATAGACTGAAAGCCTGTATTTGTTCTAGTGTTAGCCTCATATAATCTCTTCTCAAAACTTCCTTCTCACCGACACAATCTTCCCAGAAATCTTCAATAGATGTGTGATGTTGATATAAGCTCCCTCCATAGAGATTATGCTTCACAAAATCCTTACTATCAAAATTAGCTCTCATAGATAGATTCTGGAGGTTATATTCTTTGAGAATTCCTTTAGCTCCCTTGCCCATCTAGTTTGTTTTGCACAAAAAAGAAGGGGTCTCCAATGGGAAGGCATACCCTCATTTCCCCATGTGCGTATACTTAATATTAACCATGGCCATTTTTTGACAAACTTCTAGAAATATTAATAAATCTTTAGGATACTGAGGTAATTTAAATGGGGATTTCTCAAAACGCCCTATTCTTAGATAGAAAAATTTATCAAATTGGATATAAAAAACTCCCAAATTTTGATACAAGAGAAATTGATTAAGGGGAAAGGTGAATTTATGGATTTCCATCCAGCTTCCTCACAACCTCCATTAAAAATGCATCATTAACATGAAAAAAAACACCTATTCCAAATTGTTTAGTGAACTGAGGAAAGCCTTTATACACATGCATATCAGGAGTTGGAGTTCCTTGCGGCTCCAACCTAAGCCGAAAGGACCTCTAACTACCTATAACGTACATCAGGCAAGAACACATACAAAAAGTAGTAGTCTTATGGAAATTAATTAATTGCTCATTCAAATAGAAGCAAATAAATTTAGCTCGGTCAATGAAAATGTTCTCATAATAGACTATCAAGATAAACCAGCACATCCAATCCTCAAATAACTCAACTTGTGCATTCCCAACAACACAGTGCAATAAATAAATAACACCTACAATTTCTTCCATAAAATGTAATCTTTTAAGTTTACTTGGCAGTTGTGACTTACCTTTCTTTTCAGACTTCAACCAGGGTTTAGCCATGGAATTCTTACACCAGTCCTTATTCACCTTGAAAAATTCACCTACCACTATGATAGACATGTCTTCTACAGGTTCCCTTTTTGGAAGCCCTAAGTGCAGGAAACAACTTTAGGAGAAATTTCTGCAATTATAGTTCAATCTGTGGCTTTAATTTCCCATTTCTATAGAATTTACCTTCTCACACATGCACTTATCAAGTCCACACTCAACATAGCTTCTAGAAACCCTCCAGCTTGAGCTAGCCCCCTTTCTAAGAGCTTTATATCTAGCTCAAACTTGTTGTCCCTCTCTAGGTGCACCCAAAATTCGTCTAACTTTAAAAAGTTTGAGCATTGTATCCCTTATGTTGAACCAAAATTCACTTTGCATGAGAAAAAAATTCATGGAGAATGAATGTTTGCACATGATATTATGAGAAGTACTAGCCTTGGAAAAGAATGAGAATGCAGGCTAAAAGTATGAGTAAAAAGAATGTTTGCACTTGAGAAGTACTAGACTTGGCAAAGAATGAGAATGCAGGATAAATGTCTGAGTAAAAATTTGCCACCCACTTATGCCATTATTTTTTATAGGATGTGCTTTAAATGTGGCATTTAATTTCATTCATCGAAAAGATATCTTTTAAACTTGCATGCTTTTGGAAATTCCTGAAAAGAAAACTCAAGTTTATTCCATACATAGCATTCAATGAGATGTTAGATGATGGCACCTTTGAAAAGCACGATAAGTTCATCATGTCGTGTGGTCACTAAAACTTGGAACCTCAAAACCAAATTTTGAAGTTTCAAAGTTTTTGAAACCTCTGACCCACTGACTAAATCAATATACCATAACTTAAAGGTTACGTATGCACAAACTTAAGTTACTCAACAAAGTGAATGAGGTTAGGGAATCAGGTAGTTATGAAAATTTAGAACTCCGTCACAATGTGACATGTCACATGGTTGTAAAAATTGGATTACTAGTGACTAAGCTTGCTTTGCTCCCTTATTTTGAGTCTACAACATTACATCAAATGTTCATTGAATGGTTGAGTAATTTATAATATTTTTAATCATTAATGCTCTCAGATTGACATCAAGGCCTTTATAAAATGAATTAAAATATCACATTAATAGCACTAAGCATAGTAACACTTAACGTTGCAATTGCAATTGACTTAATAAAAGGAATTACAATGTCACATTAATAGCACAACCATTAATAGCACAGTAACACTTAACGTTGCAAAGGACTTAATAAAAAGAATTACAATGTCAAATTAATAGCACAACTATTTATTTTATTACAACTGAATTACAATGTCACATTATTACATAGTACAAATGGGTATGCGTAGGATCATCATGGAAAAGATAGGCCCTTAAGTGGCGAAAAATTTAGAAAAATCATAATTAGGCAACTTGACGTAAAAATTTGAATAAGTTATCTATATTATTTCAAAAATATGTAAGAATAGAATCTATAGAAAATGGAATGTAGTTTCTAAACTACTAGGTTTTTTTTTAAAAAAAAATCTATTTGGTGAAAATTTGAAATTTCAATGTAGTAGTACTTCAATTTCAGGGAAAAAATAAGAAGTAGGTGTCTGTCTGACCACCCTAGCCAAAATAAAATGATAATATTTTTTATAATATTTTAAATATAAGTAGAGGACTCATGTACCGATGTGATGCATATTTTTTTTAAAATTTTTTTCCAAGTAAATAATTAATTATGATTTTTTTATTACAACTTCTAAAACTATAAAAAATGTATGTCTAACCACCTTAACTTGGTTAAAAATTTATGAAATTCATTTTTTTTTTAATCCTATAGTATGTGAAGCATAGAATGTGATGCATGTTTTGGATTCAAAAAATGTGATACCATTTGAAAGCTATAGATGTTTTTCAATCAACTTATCAATCAAGACTTTAGTCGTAATTCAAATAGAAAATAAATAATAATTACTTATTAAATTCTAAGTAAGGAATAATTTAGATTGGTGGAAATATGAGAATCTCCTTTAAAAACCCTTTTTGTTTCATCAATTTTGGGTAAAAAATAAGTCATCAACCACATACCCATCATATTGCCACTTTTTGGCCCATCATGATCTTGCACATACCCAAATACAAATGTAAGTGCAAGTGCCAAGCTTCTCCTAGATCATTGGTGAAAAAGTAAATGTAATACACGTGTGTCTAAAAATAAATGGGACTTGTCGGGTCAACCATGCACTCTAAAAATAAACGCTTGGGGCTTCTAGGATTAGCCATGGTGTCTGAAAATAAATGCATGGGGAAAGGAAGGCTAATCAAATCAAGGAAATGGGAGATGTGAAGATACAAAATATACTTCTCCCCTTTGAAAATTAGAGTCATGCAAAAGATGAGGGGTTGTAAAACTATTCCCATCTTCTACTTGCAGCTTCCATGCACTGGTAGAGCACTTATCTCCATCAGAGCTCCTCATCTTGGCTCAAATCTTGTCTGAGAAGTTAGGGACCCAAATCAACTTCTTTCCAATTCCACCCATTCTCAACTTGGAGGAAATTGGTCTTTTACTTTGTAACTACATAACTGCAGGTAGGAGAATTTAGAGTATCCCCAATAATTCCACATCATCTTCTTCCTAATTCCTATTCCTTATTAACCCTACAAAATGAAAACCCTTATGACAATTCAAACATTGCACTCAATAGTAAAGACTATAGCCTTCAACAAATTATTTCAATTTTCAGTTGTGCTCACTATCCTTATTTATGGGAAATATTGCTGCCAATAGTGCCACTACCAGCCTAGTCCCTGTGTACACCTCACACATGTCATGTGTGAGGTTAGGTAGGTTAGGTATAAGCATGATTCATGAATCATAATCATGATTCATGCAAACCAAAAAACATACTTAAATTTTAATTGATTAATGTAACTTAAGCCTTACATTTATTTAAATGTTTAATTTGATTGGCGTCTAGACTCTAATAGCCTCGCTACATGTAAAATTTACCTCAAACTAACAAGTGACAACTTTCAATTGTCAAAATCGCCAATACCACTCAAAGTTCAAACGATATGAAATCATTACAAATCTTGTTTCACTAGCCATTTAGTTATGCATTGGTAGCAAATTCGAAATCATTGATCATTGCAAATCTAATGGTTAAAGGGTAATTCTAGAGGTTTAAGTTTGAAAGACTAGCACTCTTTTCATTTCACTCCAAAATGAAACTAAAACCATACATCAAATGTTCATTGAATGGTTGAGTAATTTATGAATTATGATATAAATAATAAACATGTGTTTTAAATTTTTTTTAAACTTTAATGCACTAGGATTAACATAGAGGCCAAGGGGCCGGTAACTTAATGTTGCAAAGGACTTAATGAAATGAATAATGATACCGGGAACTGGGGGATAAGGTCAACGACAAATTAGAAATAAATAACATTTTGGTAAACCCTAACAAGAGTGACAACTTTTAGTGTTTATAATTTTTTTTTTCAATTTGGTGGCAACTTTCTTTCTTCATTTGTATTGCTTTATGTTTTACTTTTAAATCTGCATGCAATTATTTCATAAATAGATAATACTTAATTCCTCAAAGGAAACAAAAAATGGTTTGAATAGATTCATAGACACTGAACTCAAAAAATAACTCTTTACTATAAATTTATAACAAAGATTAACACAACACAACCATTTATTTTATTACAACTAAATTACAATGTCACATTATTACATATCTTTTTAAAGATGAGTAGTTGTAGAGTAGACAAGCTCCTATTTTGTATAAATAACATAAGTCACTTTACATAGACACAATTTATTCCAAGCTGTTGCTCATGACTATGGATTACAAATTGATTCCAATTTCCAAGCTTCTACCAGTGACAACGTAATACAAATGTGACACTAAAAATAAATGCATGATACCAAAGCTTCTACTGGTGAGAATGTAGTACAAATGTGGCACTAAAAATAAATGCAAGGAACTCACTTGGAAAACCATGCTCGGGAAATGGGAATTGTGAAGATATAAAATGTGCTTATCCCCTTTGAGAACAAGAGTCATGTACAAGATGAGGGGTAGTAAAATTACTCCCATCTTCTACCCACAACCTCCATGCATCAGGATAGCACTTATTTCCATCAGAGCTCCTCATCCTAGTTCAAAGCCTGTCTAAGAAGTCAAGTGAACCAAATCAACTTCTTTCTGATTCCACCCATTCTAAACTTGAAGGAAATTGGTCTTTTACTCTGTAACTGCATAACTCGAGGAAGAAGAATTTAGAGTATCCCCAATAATACCACAACTTCTTTTTCCTTAATCCTTATAAACCCAAAAAAATGAAAACCCTTATGATACTATCCACTATCACTAACCCTACTTAATAATTAATGGGCCACTAGTGTCGCTACCAGCCTAATTCACACAAACTAAAAAACCAACTTAGTCGATTCATGTATCTTAAGCCTTACATGTATAATTTTATTGACATCCTACATGTAAATTGTACCTCAATATGACAAGCTATCAAAATCACTAGACTCCAGTCGACACTACCAGTGCCACTCAAACAATATGAAATCATTAAAAATCTTGTTTCATTAAAGCTATGAGCTATCCAATCAATCACTTCGAATGTTCAAAAGATTGAGAATTTCAATTAAATGAAATGTAATACATTGAAGTATTGAAAAGAGAGAAATGAGCTTTGATCTTGCCATGTGTCTGCATCTAACGGTTCTAGTGTTATTCTAAAGGTTTCAATTCACAAGTCTATTGCTTCAGAGATTTCGTTCTAGAATGCAACTACAGTCGTCCATCAAAAATTCATTGAAAGGTCATGGCTATATTGATTTTCCTTTACATCCTTTGCGTAAAACGTTATTAAGTTTTTAAGCCTTGGTCCTATGTTCTTCGTAGGTGGTCCCTCTTTTAAAAAAAACTTTTTGTACACGCATATTTCTTCCTCTAAGCCCTTCTATCAATCATCACCAAAATCCAATGCACTGTGTTCATTACCATGATGATGAGCCTTGATCTCCCCATGTGTCAGCATCTAATAGTTCTAGTGTAATTCTGGAGGTTTCAATTCACAAATCTAGTGCTTGAGAGATATACTTCTAGAATGCAACTATAGTCATACATTGAAAATTCATCAAATGGTTGTGGTCCATAATGTCGCATGGTCGCTGAAACTTGGAACCTTAGAACCAAATTCTGAAGTTTCAAAGTTTTCAAAACCTATGACCCACTGAGTACAAAGATGACCAAGAAAGACTTGCAACTAAGGTTAGGAAAAGCACCAAAACCTTGACTTTGGTGAATTAAGATAGGAAAGGTGCAAGGATGGTGTATTTATGAAGTGAAAATCACGGGAAGATTTCAGCAAGTGGACATGACTGGAGGCTCGATGGGTAATTAAGATCGGTACGTGAGGATTTTGGAAAATTATTACCTCTCGGCCCTTGATTATTGAAGTTAGATTTAAAATTCATCAAACGGTCGTGGTTAGATTGATTTGCATTGACACTTCACCACTGCATTTTTTTTATCGGTGATAATAATTTATTTTATTAAATATAAAGCAAAAGTTATATATACTTCAGATTTTTTTATTAAATATAAAGAAAAATTTACATATACTTCATAGTTATCTTCATCCATCAACTACCAAAAACATTGATTAACCAACACAGTTTCCAATCTATCAAATTATCCCTAATCATAGTTGCATGAAATCTACCCTTCCAACCATTGTTTGTGCCCCAAGGTGTTTTACAATTACAATGCAAATCCAGGCATAACCCCCAAAAAAAAATCATAGACAAGATTTAGTACAGTAATATTTTTTTTTTAAACTTGTACTACTCAAACATCTTTGATGAATTACCCATCTCCAACGACACTATCTCCATTAACAGCTTCATCTTCTTCCTCGAATGCAGACCCATCTTTCCTTGCATCTCTGCTCTGAAAATTTCTTTGAGATTCTCTATGACCTCCTCGACCTCCATTAGCTCAATCAAAATTTTGAGTGCTTGCCACCCGTCCTACATACCTTCTCACCATAGAGCTTTGGTGTGTCCTTCTAGCCACTTGATAAAGAGATGATTTAAATCCATGAGCTTCGAGCCTCCACCATCCATGCCTTCAACCTTAACAAGCCCCACTCTTTTGGATCGCCTATTCTAGAATTCCTTCCATATCCTCTAAAAAATATTTGTGAACTAGAGTTTTCATGACTTTCCTCACTACATCCACCGGCTCTCCTAAGTCCAGACCCCAAGCCATGACCAATGAATAAATATCCATATTGGTCCAGTATATGTGCTTTAATTTTTCAAAGCCATTACCCAAAATAAATTGAATTGCTTGCACCACTTACACATCCTTGAAGTGAAATAAACCACATAGCCACTTCACAAGTGCTTTTCCAATGAAAGGGTCCAACTTCCTTCATGATGTCAAGGTGAAACTGGTCTCCATTGTTTCTCTAGTTCACTAGCTTCCAGACAACCACCCACTATCGACCAGCTACATGATATGTGTGTCTTTAATGTTGGGTTTGGTGAAGCCCAAATTAGCAAGTTTTTCTCATAGATTCGAAATAGTTTCCTTCCTTGTAATGACTTCTAATTAGCATGTGTTTGCTAATTTAGAAGTTGTTTGTTTCGATGGATTTTTCCAATTATTGGAGTTCAGACTATTTTTATAAATACAACTACTAGTTGAATATGTAATTCAATTGAGAATTAATAAAAGAGATAATCCATGAAAGTGGACATAGCCATCATCTCAAATTTCTAGCCATCTCCATTAATATTGATTCCCAAACATACATCTAGCACTGACAAAAAACCTTCATCAATGCTTCACTTCTTACAAGAACTTCCTCACCTCCTGTGCTTACTAAACAATCATTTCTTCTTGCATTAAATGCATCGAATAAAATTCCTCCAAATTAATGCCACTAAATTCTTCAAATCTTAAAACATCCACCTCTGCAAAGGATAGTGCCCATTTTGAGAGGATGTTTGCCTCCACATTCCCAGTTCTCCTTATATGACTGACCTTAAAGTCCTCAAAAAGGGTTAATTCTTCAGTAATTTTCCTAATCACTCCCTGCAAATTCCAAGCATTGATTCCTCCTTTTGTAATTGCTTGAATTATTATTAAAGAATCACCCTCCAGATGTATCTTTGATCCCCCTAACTTTTTGGCTATCTTAATTTCCATTAAGGCTTTTGCAACTACTGCTACTTTATTCGTTCCCTCCTTTAATCTGATTTCTCTTATGGCCAGCACATTCCCATTCAAATCACGAACAATACTACCAGCTCTGGATGGACCTGGTTTTCCTTTTGAGTTTTGAAGGTCCATCAAATTTTACCTTCCACCAACCTTCATCTGGTTTCTCCCATTTGTCCACTTCTATAGAAATTTTAGTCAGATTAACCCAACCAAGCCCCTTAACGAGCCACCACTACATTTTTTTTATTAGTTTGATATTATGTTTAATTTACCAATTTTTTTTTCTTAATCATATGAAAATAGGTTTAATTCACCAATGAATTGTAGTTTTTAGTTTGAAAAAAAGTTTTAATCACTAACAAAATTATTTTTTCTGGTTTGAAAATAGGTTTAATTCACTAATCGAAATATTTTATTGGTTTGAAAATAGATTTTAATCACCAATGGAAAAATTTTAGTGGTTTTTAAAAAATAGTATTTTTCCAGGATTTTCCATAGACTTCTCGCGATTAGAAAAGATTTGCGAATGAATTTTTTTTTGAATGAAAAATGAAAAAATTCACCACTAAAATTAATATTTTTATCGGGAGGTATACAAGATTTCACCATGATTTTACACATTCACCGAAACAGGTTCCATGAAATCTTCCTCTTCAGGGGTCCTCGTTGAGAGCTTTCTCTTCCTCTTTGGTCTTCATTATTTTGATCACAAGGATGGTATGTATTATCTCCTTTTTGGTTTTGGTTGCTACTAGATCCTTCAACCTTCTTTTCATCTTCATTTTAACCTCCATATGACTGTCCACTAGTCTTTCCACCATGACCCCCACCTCATTGCTTGCTTTCAAACCTTCTATTTGACTTTTCTTCTCCCTTCAAAAAAAACTGATATGCATCTTCAATGGTAGACATTCTTACATGACCCAACTCTTCTTGAATACTCAACTTCAACCCATTTATGCAACAACCAAATATTTCCTTGTTGGCCTTAGAATGGCATGTTCTAATTAGGATACGGTAGAATTCTTCTATATACTACTTGACATATTTTCTTGCTCATTTCAAACCTTGCATCTTCTTCAACAAATCTAGCTCATAGTCCACAAGAATGAACTATCTTTTTAATTTATCCACCATTCGGTCCCATCTAGTTATTTTCTCTTTTCCTCTTCAATTTCTTTCTAGTTGTACCTCTTTCCACAAAATATTTGCATGACCCTTTAGCTTGATATTTTCAAAATTGACCCTCTTAGTATCTTCCAGCTCCTCGTACTCAAAGTACTCCTCCATGTCGTTGATCCAATCAATCAACTCTTTTGGGTTAAGATTTCTTGAAAATGTAGAAACATCGATCTTTGTCCTTTTCCCAATCTTAGAGATGGCCTTAAATAATCTGACTTGCTTTGGATCTACTACATCATGTTCATCTTCAAATTCTAACTCATTTTTAGCTTCATATTCACATCCATCTCCTCTTCTTGGTTCAAAGCCTTGATGCAACTCCTCTTGTAGTACTTGAACTTTTCTTTGTAGGGATTTAAAGCCCTCTTTTGGTACAATAGCATTTCTTTCACTAGCATGGTTTCTTCACAGAGACATTCTCATCACTATTCTTAGAAATCCACAACAAGTCCTAGCGCAAACTGCCTCACATCCAGTGATCTATTTACACACTCAAGAAAATTCACTCTGATACAACTTGATGAGGGATACACCACCCAAACCCCACACAAAAAACAATAACAAATAACAACATAGAAAATGAAGATAGAAAACAACCCACTTTCAATTATCTTTCCAAAAGTGAAATTATAGATTCAAAAATTACAAGGCTATAGCCTCATGGGCTTACAACAAAATCAACTCTCAAATAAAATCTATTAACATTGGAGCCACAATGTGTAGCAATAGATCCACCTTCTACAACCCCCACTTACCCTTTTTATTTTGCATAATAACCACCCTAGAATATTCTAGAAAGTGTAACATTCTCTTTTGTTTGGCACCAAAAGTCCCATTGTTTGATTTCTTGCCTAGGAAGATATTTTAAGGAAATTCACTTTTTAGTGGGACAGCTTCTCGAGGCCATAATTATTTATCCAGGTGTCTGATTTTCTATTATAATATATCATTGGAAAGCTCTCAAAGAGATCTACAATGTTGAAACCATCGTAGATCATGTCATTCACTTTTTGAGCTATTTCAAGGCTTCTAATATTTTCAAATTTGAATTTGAAGCTGTATTGGAGAAAGTTCTCAAGATGAAAAACTTTAATATCTCCCAAACCATATAGAGTATTCAAATGATTCCTCCACCATCGAATATTTTTTTTGGTTTCACTCCTTGGGGTAAATTTTTAGCTCCATATGAGCTTGTTTAGGTTGACTTACTAAAAATAGTAACTAATTGCTTTTCACCATTTTTTGACTTCTAATTGTCTTACACCCATTAAGTTCCATCATGGGACTCAAAAAAACTAAAGAAAAATAAGGAAAAATATTCTTTTTTGGGTGATGCAAGATTGCCCTACACCACTGGATGCTCTTGCATTAGAATCATGTTTTGAGAATCTCCCTTAAGGATTAAGTTGGACAACCTAGTGATGCAGGAGCATCCAATGGTGTGAGGGAAATCTTGCATCACCCAAAAATATGCTTTCCATTTTTGTTCTTGTTGTTTTCTTTTTGTAGATGTTTCTGCATTTCTGGATAACCTTTTCGTTGAATAAGAGTTTCCAACTTTTAGAACTACTTTTCTGCTTTTTCCTCTCAACTACTATTTTTAGCAGGTGTGAATTTGAAGGCATGGGAAGAAAAAAATTTATGGGAAGGTTTAGGATGGAAAAATAAGCACTTTGGAAAAAGAATCAAGTCAAGATCACTCACGGTTTGAAAGTTATTCAAGTTCTAGTTTCTGCTTTTTGCCCTGAAAAACCTTATGAGTCCAGTTTGAGGCACTAAATAGTTCCGGATGGGCCTGAAAATTTGCAGAAATCCCAAAGTAGTCAAACATAGGTTTAATTGTAATTTTTCCTGAAACTTTTGTAGCTTGCATATATCTCAGAGCTCAAGGATTTGAGATCCTCTGCATTTAAGAGTTCCATATTTTTGAATAAAATATTATTCTCTATTTTGTGAGTATTGTTTTGTGTCTCGAGTTTGCTCCCTTGTCACCTAGCCTATGTCACAATTTGTGTGTCGTGGAAAGCCACTACCACCTCAACAAAGGTAGATGACTGAATTCCCAAGTTGACTGTATAAGCCAATATTAAATTTCCTTTGTGATCAGATAACTGCACACCCACCTGCCTGACAGGGTTAGAGCTGTCAAAGTTAAACTTTAGCCAACTAGGGTTGAGGGGGAGGGGAACCAAAAAAATATAATTATGTTATGGGGGACAAGTGAAGGTCACTGAACGATGGGTACGAAATTAAGTAGTGAAGAGAATTTGAGAATAAAGGAATATACACAGAAGTATGAATTCTTACATTAATAACAGACATTAAAAATCCACCTGTCCTCTATGGAGAAAAGGAAATGGCATGTGTATTCTCAAAAACTTGTTCTTGTATTCTTAATTTGCTCGTCATTACAAGAAAGTCTTAGTTTACTATACTGGTAGAAATAAAGGATATTTTAACTTTGATATAGATGCTTTTAGCCATTCTACAATCAGTTTGATCTTTTGAAAGGAAAGGCAAGTATGTTATGGGGGACAAGCGAAGGTCACTGATTTTAGGCAAGTATTCTATCACCAGCTCCTCCAATGATTTGCAGTGTTTTAAACCTTCTATCTTCTCTACTTTGGTACTACTTTTCAATTCAAATACTCTTACTCTCAGAGAATTAAGTCTACAAAACTTGTATTACAAACTTGATAGGTAATACAACTCTAAAAAGTAAATTATCAATAGTGCCTCCAATGATCCAAATTGTTGTAAACTTCCCATCTTTGAAAGTTTGTGGTTCTCTTTCAACTTAGTTTTTCATAGAGAACATAATTTTGTGAAACTTGGAATGGAACCTAGCTCTGGAGAGTGTTCTATCTTCAGTGCTTGAAGGTTTAACAAACCATGAATACCCCTTCATGTTTCTCAGTATTTTATAGTATTCCACCTTTCTGAACTTTAGTGTTCTTGGTAGAGTCTTGACCTCCCTTAAATGCTTGCTATGTGTAAGATTCAGAGTTAGAAGGCCAAGACAACATTATTCAGATATTAAAATCTTGGACACTATGTTCAACCGTAAATTTATTTGCTTCAATTTGCAGAATGATGAAGACAATGACATATGCCCAAAAGGAAATTCATACATTTTATAGCATCGTTTAGTTGTCCTTTCTTATAATGATAAAAGTGAAATTATTTTTGAATTTTAAATTGTGATTTTAGTATAATTTATGTTATAAAAGTCACAATTACATGATTTAATAATTAATTATGAAAACCAATAGTAAATAAACATATTTAATTTCAAGAAATGATTGAATTTTTGTTTACTTTGATTTTATGAATTGCAATTTTAAAAAAAAAAATCTTCTTTAAAGAGTAGTACATGTTTTCTTTGTAAAAAATGAGTTTTAATGGTTAGTTTTGATGTTAGAACTATACAAGAAACCCTCCAATGGATTTAAAGTCAAAGCATGAATATGGTTTTGTTTTTTAAGTGCAATCTACTTTAATTTTTTTATTCTACCCCAAGAAATAATTTCATCCAAAGTAAAATTGGTGGCAATGAACCACATATTTAAGGACTGATTCAATTATAGTAGAAAATTTCATTTCTTTCTTAAAAAATGAAACTAAAATTGTGATAATTATGGGGAAAAATCCTTAAGAAGAATTAGACCTTAGGGCCTTCTTTTAGTTCTTACATGTTTGATTTAATGTCATTTCATTTTCTCACATTCTTCTTTTCAAAATAATATTGTGTTGGGTCTATATATGTGATTGGCTAGTCTTTTTAAGTCTTATGAGAGTTTTCATATATCCCTTACAACCAACCACTTATGTCATGCTCAAAAGAATTTTTTTTTTTTGTTGTAATTTAGTTTTTATAGAATCATGTATGTATTATTAAAGTATTGAATGAGTAATAGAAGACCTTAATCTTTTTGTTTATTATTTTTCATTCTCTTCTATTATATTTTCTGATAAGAAGAGTTGAGCACTCCTTCATTAGCTAAGATAAGATTCTATCTTGTCTACCATTTTTCATGTTGATGTTATCCAATGATTATGATGTAGGTATTCCATGTATGTAATTATATGAATTTATTTGTAGGCCTTTGTGCTTTTGTTAAAATATTTTCATAGTTTTATATATTGTGGTGTCTAATAATATACTGGAGCGTAAATATTTTATAACTGTGGTGCAAAACAATTATTAGCCTGCATTATGTTTGCTAATTTCTTAATGTAGAAGGTTTTGGATTACAACATGTTTGATTTATGTATCATTATATTCAAGTATAAAAATGTGTATGGGGATAAATATTAGTGAATATAATTTAGTTTTACGTACTTAGTTACATGTATTACATATTTGAGCATTCTACAAAATAGATATTTAATAATGAAAGACCAATAAGCTAGTTTGAGGGGCACCTATTTTATGTGTTGTTAAAAGGTAATATTTGAATTTAATTTAAATAGAAAATAAAGTATCCAACGTCATTGATAGTGAGTGACCATTGATCTTTTCTTTCAAAATAATTAAAAAATCGAAAACATAATAATAAATAATGCTTAACATAATATTTGTAAATGTAGATTAGATATATATTTTTTTTTTTAATCAATTGAAAAAGCTAAAAAAAATCCTAATTAAAAGAAAAATAAAAGGTTGTGGATTAGATTATGTGCAAGGAGAGGATCTACATTTGCTAATATTCTTCAAAATATAGAAATGGCTAAACTAATAGCAAGTTTAAACCATCAAAGATCAGTTAATAAATTGTAAGTATGAAAAGTATATTAATGACAGATACGTACAAAAATTCTCTCGTTAGTTCTACTCCTTCGGAAAACTAAGTCGTTAATATCCATTCGGGTGTTCCATTCTGATTTGTTGATTCTGAGTTTTATTTCAAACCATAAATAGTGATAATTTGTTTTGGGTAAAGTTGTAACGTCATACTTTGGCACACAGCTACGTCATCCCTTGCCTATTCCAAAGTCGGTGATTTTGGAGTTAAGAATTGCCTCAAAAATCATATTCATGGATAACATCAACATTAAAAATGGTAGACGAGAAAAATGTTCAACACCTTTTTTTTCTGCTATCAATGAATAATTTAATATTTAATTTAGTTTTTAATTAATTTGATTTTTAAATTTTACATAGATAATAATTAGTTTTGAGATATATTTAGTTTATTTTATAATTATATTTTTCATACTAGATTAGATGACATTTGCAATCTAATTTTCATATTAAAAAAATTGAAAATAGAATAAATTTAACTAATTTCATCTATCGATTTTTTTTGAGATATATTTTGATTCTCTATTTTACATATCCATAATCACAAATCAAAATTTGAAAAGTAAACTTGATCAGACTCAATTCCCTCACAAAATGGTTAATTCGTCAAAAAAATATATTGCAAAGGTAGGATGAATGGTACATTTGTAGTGTGCTCCACGAATTTAGCAAGGCAAGAATAGGCTAGCCACATGTCAAAGTACGACCTATGATGTGTCAACTATGAAAAATGTTCTTTAGATTATAATAAATTCAAATATTCAACCATCGTATGACCTTGTTTGCATGATTATTCACTTGCGATCTGAATATTATCATCCAATGATTGCAAAATGATATCAAAAAGATTTTATTGGGGGATTTTCTTTGCTTTCTAGCATTTATTTCTTAAGTGTAGAAGGGACGGGAGTATATCTGTTGTATGAGGTCTGGTTTTTTTTGTTTTGTATCTCCATTAATTTTGTTCCAAATATCATTTGATTATCCTTACAATATATAAGGATAATGTATAAGAAGTTTGTGGAGTGAGGATGAAATTTTCATTGAAAACTTCTAAAATTTTATTTTCAATGTCATTCATATATAATACTTAAAATTCTATTAATATTTTTTTACATTTATATATAATTACAGATTTATCATTGCTCTTCCTTAAATAAAAATCGTAAGACTATCAGCTTCTTCAAATTTTGAAACTTTAAATTTAAAACTTATCTATTATTAAAATCCATAAGAAACATGTTTATAAAAACTCCTAAATTTTTTTAACAACAACCATTAAAATATTTTTTAAAAATCCCCTCCACGGAACTCCAACCTTGAAAAAACAAATTTGTTGAAATAGTACTCTTAAGACTCCTCGCTTTAAACGATAAACTAAAACTTTTTAAATTTCCAAGTTGTTATTAAATGTTCCTTTAGTTACTACTTCGGGCCTTCTCATAGGACGGTTAAACTGATGTAGTTGCCGTTATGCCCCACTGTACAAGAAACATGTGAAAGCAAGAAGCTGAACATACATTGAATGAGTCCTCTTTTGAAATAATTTGGCATGCGGAGACGCAGGTATATAAATTATTGTCATAGAAAATTGGAAATATTCGTTGGCAGTGTAGAATTTCTGCAAAATTATAAAGGCTTTGTCCTCTGGTGACTAGCCCAACAACATATATGACCCTGAGCCGCAGTCTAACCATATTTGAGCCTTCGAATATCTAATTCTCATCTGTTTTCTTTTTTGTGACCTTTCATTCCTTGTGCACTCACACTCGGAATCATGGAATCAAACAACAGAGATGAACTAAAGGTGGATCAAGATCGTTGGGTCGTTCACATCAAGCACTGCCTGCAAATATTATGCGAGGAAGAACAAGAAATGGAGAATTGTGTATCCATTTTTGGTGTGCCCAAGGAGCTGTTGGCAGTGAAGCCAGAGGTATACATTCCCCAGTGCGTCTCCATAGGACCATATCACCACTGGATTTCCAAATTGTTAGAAATGGAGAGATACAAATTTGCTGCTGCGCGAAGATTTCAGAAGAGCATAAGTGGTGACTGTAAATTTGAATCTGTAGTAGAAGAGGTGAAGAAGTACGACGTGAAAATCAGGAGCCGCTATCAGAAATGTCTGGACTACAAGGAGGAAGCCCTGGCATGGCTAATGGCTTTGGATGCCTCCTTCTTGCTGGAGTCCTTGCAGTTCGACGTCCAAAATGCGTACCAGGTTTCTTCACAAGTGTCTTTCCAGGTGAAGCGACTGAGCGGAATTTTAGATCCATCAGGCAACAGCGCAACCCACAATGAAATTATGAGAGATCTGGTGATGCTCGAGAATCAGTTACCTTTGTTCCTCCTGCAGAAGCTGCTGGAGATGCAGTTGGGTTCTCAAGACAAAGCGGAAGAAAAGCTCAGCAATCTGCTATGTCTTGTCTGTGAAAAATGGTCGCCATTTATGTTCAAGATGCAGGATAGTTCACGGTTACTGATAAAAGAGAGGGGTCACGTACTGGAGGTGCTCTACTACTCTATTGTCCCTGCAGCAGCCATAGATAGTGCCTTTACTAAGGAGAATGAGGACGAGAAGGCCTCCTTGCCAGATTTAACCTTTGTTGAAAGGGCGTTGAAAGCCCTATGGAATGCTCTCTCATCGTTAAACATTGGGCTTGTCCGACATCTCTCGGTGCTCTCTCAGCACCTCTTGAAAAGCAGGTTCCTGCAGTGTCTGATACAGTTGTTCACGAATCTATTTTCCATTTTTCTGAAGCCTTCAATTCAACAGAAAGATGAAAATGATCAAGAAAGAGGATACAATTCTGTGCAAACTCCACCTACACGCGACGAACTGGAGATTCCTTCAGTGTCCGATTTATACTCAGCAGGAGTAAAATTCATTCCTACCAACGGAGACCTCAGCACAATTCGCTTCGATGGGAGGACTGCAACACTTTACCTTCCCAAACTGAGGTTGGATTCAAATACAGAAGTGATTCTCAGAAATCTGGTGGCGTTCGAAGCTTCAGTGGCGCCTGGTGCGCTGATTTTTACTCGCTACACAGATTTCATGAACGGCATCATCGACACAGACGAAGATGTCCGGCTGCTGAGAAAGAGCGGAATTATTTACAATCACTTGGCAGAGGACGGAAAAGTGGCAAGCATGTGGAACGGCATAGGTAAATATGTGAAACTGACACAAGTTAAATATTTGGATCAAGTCATAGCTGATGTCAATAAGTATTATCACAAGAGATGGAGCGTCGCTGTGAAGGATTACATAAAGAAATACATATTTGGTTCATGGCAGCTCCTTACTCTTTTGGCCACAGTGATACTTTTGCTTCTCACATGTTTGCAGGCTTTTTGTTCTGTGTATGACTGCAAGGCTTGGTGGAGCGACACTCATTTTGTAGATAACTAAGGTCAACAGAAGAGCTGTACCCTATATCAGTTTTCTCCAATACTGCCGGCGTCCTTTTCTTTTGGAAGGACACAATCAATTGTTTTTGCTTAGGCCGGTCGAAGTCAAACTTGATTGTAGATCAGATTTAAACAAATTTGATTATGTTAGCATATTCTAGTAAAGTATCCTTAGAAAACACGCTGCAATTTTGTCTTGCCTTCAAGAACATTTTCAGATGCATTCTTAATCGCCGTTCTTTCGTACATACAAAACAATAATCTTACGTAAGATCACGATGACTTTATCTACGATTAGATCTTTTAATCGTTGTGAAGAGTTGTAAGTTATCTATAAGACACTAAGAAAAATTTGATTATTAACCACGTATCATGATGGCATTTTCTCTTCAAATTTGGTTCAGTGATGAAATCCATAGATATCTCCTCATATTTTTGATTTGGACTAGATAAAAAGATTATAGAAGACTTAGAATCTTAATTATATCCCGTTGATTTATTTGGCATACCATGCATTTTGTTACAAAAAATTTAACATTCTCATTTTCCCCTTTCTAACAGAATTCTCTTTTCATTCTATAATATGTTTAATGAATCCAAAGTCTCCACCTACTAGACAATCAAGGAGTTCTTCCAACATCTTAAACTCAAGGGTTGAATTTTTACATAGGTGCAACCTATTTCTATAGTAAAGCATTTCCATTACACACTTAAATCAGTTCGTAAATGAAAGTTTGAGTATTTAGATCCTTTTTTCACTGTTCTCTTGCCTCACCACCCAATCAACTTGTAATATGAAAATGACATATAATAGAGACTTTGTGGATTCATCCCTTCTCAATTGAACATTGACCATAACATTTTCCTTTCCATTCCTATGCATGATCAATATCATATCCATCATCTTTGTGACAAATTTTTATTGCTCTTCAAATAATAACCTACATTTTGAAAAATATCCATATTAATAGCTTGATCAAATGTTGCACACCATTGAAGTTTTCGAATAGTGATCCCTTTCCACTTCTTACCCTAATTTTGGGTTGATATTTATCTTATGAAAGATTCTATCCCCAGAATTAAAAAAAAATAGAAAGAAGGTCCCCTTTCTGAATTCCTTGGAGAAATTAGAAAAAAATAAATTTAATATAGAAATCATTTATCAAGACTAAAAATTTGGCTCCCAAGATAAAAGATAAAATGTATTTGTGCCACTTTTGTGAGAAACCAAACTTGAGAAGAACTGGAAAATGAATTTCCCAACTAAATATTTCATCGGCTTTCATCTATTTAATTTTATAATCGTAGTTTGAAGCTTATGTTGGTGGATTGAATGTAGTACTTCATGAGAAACTAGAGCTCCTTCTATAGTTTATTTATTTGCAATAAATCCCCCTTGCTCCTTAAAAAATATTTTAGGTAGAAGAGAATCTAATCTCAAAGGTATGCACTTAATTGCTCATATAAGGTGTTACATAGAATCTAATAGAAATAAACATTCCATCTTGACCATTTAGAAACAAAAAAATCAAAATTATCAGCATCTGATAACTTTGTTTCTCGAGGAGAAACAATGTTAAACCACTTGATTCATTTTGATATTTTATTAAACATTTTTAACTAAGAACATTAATATCCCTAGAATTCCACGAAATGATTTTCATTGGCATCAAGGAGAGCAACATGGTCTCATCTTTCATATACATTTTTGAAGAATAGATCGAGTCCTTGCCTCTTATTTCTTTCTGGAGCTTTTTTTTCTATATTTTCTTCGACTTTTTAATGGAGGAATAGATAAATCTACTTTATCTTTTTCTTTTTTTTTATTGGGACGTAGACAAAATTTGGGTATAATAATAAAAATTCTACTCAAGAATTTTATTAGCCATTTCCTCTGATAAATCTGATCCCAAATTTTGGATCATTGCATTCACCGTATCGTTTAAAAATTATTGAGAATAGATTTTTCCATTTTGGAGATGATATTTGGGCTATTTGAAACATGATCTTTACATATATTTTACTAAGAACTACGATTATTTCATAGATCACTTTCTTTATGAATGAGAGAACTAATATTCATGCATACATCTTTAGAATTTGCTTGAATATATTTGAGAGAATTCTCTTATGAATTTGTGATTTGATCTTCATTTAAAGGCTGATATTCATTCTCACTTGTTGAAGGCTTAAAAGGATAATATGGAGAAAATAGGATTACTCTGTTACGAGATTTCAAATGTGTGGACATTCTGCATTACTGGCTTCTTGCAGAATGTTAGTGTGTTAATCCTCATGGGTTGATTTATTTGTAAATGCTATAAACTAAATTCAGTTCAGTTAGTTGAACGGAAGTTAAACTGTCTTCTGCCTATAAATAAAATAGGTAAACAGTTCTTCAATGTAATATACAATAAAATGTGTTTTCTATTATGCCTCTGCTGGGCCTAACACATATTTAGATCTTTTGAAATTTGAAGAGCATCTTGATCAGGATGAAGATAGGCTGGAGTTTTTGAAAGTCCTATATTAGGTATTTTGAGATGGATTTTTTGAAATGAAAGAATTTTTAATACTAAAAGGTTAGTTCTTCGGATCCTTGCAGTTCAAAGAAGTTTAAATAAAAGTTTGATTACATTGGTTTGAAAGGTGAGCATAAGAATGACAAACATAACATAAAGGATATTGTCCCTCAATACAAATTTCCTACTCCGAAATACCAATAGCTTTCGAAATAGAAAATTATTTGGGGAAGGGTTTCACAGCATAGACAAACATGCTTTTCTAGGTTTTCCATGTACTCCATATCATGAAGCTAAAAGCAACCCAAGCGATTCCCGAAAATCTCCAAGATTTGAGATCATGACATTTCAGAGGTAATTGATTCAACTAAACTGAGAAAGGAATTAACTTGTTATATTGGTTGAATTGACTAAATTTTGGTTCCCAAGGTCGTAAACAGACACCCGAACCATGAAAAAACTAGGCATTATTTTTAAAAATATTATCTCTAGCCGTCTAAAATTTTAAAATAGCTACAAATAAACTTTTATCCAAATTCTTGACTTTTTCCCAGTTATTTTATACAAATTCTTGACTTTTTCCCAGTTATTTTATACAAATTCTTGACTTTTTCCCAGTTATTATTAACTCAAAAGATTTTCTCTAGATAGAATAAAGTTCTGAATATTACCAATAATGGCTATTTTTTAAAGATCCTAAACATGAGAGAAGATTAACTCATCTGAAATAGTAGCTTGGATCTGCATCAAAGAAATCCCTTTTTTCTTATTTGAAACATTTACTTCTGAAAGTACTACTTGTTATGTAGAGACTAGAATTTGTTTGCCAAATCTATTTAAGAGGGTTTGATGATTGGAAAACAGATGGAGGACACCTAGTTAAACCTCCATTCTTTTATCTTTGTTTAAAGGTAAACTGTCTTTGCATTGTATCTGAAAGTGGTGACCAGCTTTTATGATCTTGAAATCTTATTTGTCTACAGATGGACCCTAGGGCATTATTATAAAACACTCTTGGATTTGGTAGCGCAGAACAATTTCTCTATCCTAGAAATCATTCTCTATTGTTTCGAGAAATTTTCAAAGTTTTTGACCTGACCGCTTTAGCATATATTCTATCATGTGATTACTTTGTAAAGATTCTGGTCTTGTGTTCTCTGCATACAAACCGCCATGTGATTGTTCAACAATTTTCTTAAAAAAAAATTACCTTTGAAGAAGAACTTTTTTCGGAGCTCCATCAATTAGCTTTGTGACATAAATAATATTTTAAAAATATATATATATAATTTCTCTCTTTATATATATATATATATATATATATATATATATATATATATATATATACGCACGGTAATATTTACATTTTTTCTTTCATTCTTAATTAAAATTACATCATCAATATACAAATATAAGGTTCATTCTATTTTCAAGAAAAATACTAAAATCTATTTGTTTTAAATGTTGCACTAGGGAGGAGACTTGAGATGATATCATTTTTTTCCATTTTAAATAATTACTTAAGAGAAAAAGTTACATCCACCAAAATAATTTTGTTTTCACTTTGTTCAAATTTAATGATTTATTTAAAAATAATATTTATGAAAATGATAGAGAAAAAAATAGATGCACTAAAATTTTGAGATATAAATATAAAAGTGAATATGAAAACAATTATTATACAAAGAGTAGCATCCTAGTTAACCTCACTTTTAAATTTTTTACAAACAACTAAATTATTCTATCAATTTTATAACAAAATTCAAATTGAATTTTTTAAAAGAAATGTAAACTTAAAATGCGTTAGAAAATCTACAATTCATGACATTACTTTATTCAAAATTCAAAACATATATGTCACTTTCTAGTGATTCAATTTAAAATATTCTATCAATATTAATCAATTCTTTTATAAAAGTGTGACTTAACATTGAAAATTCAAACCTCCACATAATGAGTAGGTCCCCATCATACATCATCGCTCTTATCAACCACTTTCCACTTTGGATCACTTTTCTTTACACTATTTTTTTCCTAGTCCTTTTTCCCCACCTAAACCCCATACTCATATTCTCTTTCACCTATAGCAATCTTATATCCTTAAGAAATTACTTCCCCCTATCCTGCAAAAAAAAATCATTTTCTTTCATATTTCACTAAATATGAAATCTCCTCTACCATCTACCAAACCAACTAATCCTACACCCCCTAAACCCACTTTAACTTCTCCTTCTACACACAAAGTAAAGATTAGAAAATCTAAAACGTGATGGAACCATCTCTATGCCCTTCTCAAATCATACCTAGGTGGCACTAACCTCCTATACTTGGTAAGGTCGACACTTGATCTACAAGCAAGTGTTCTTTTGACTTGCTTCTCAATACAAGTAAAAATCAAATAATAAAAAAATTTAAATAATTTGAGTGCTCCTTTTCTAGTCTACCGCCCCCTTATTCAAAAGTTTTCTAATATCGCTCCTTTAACCCTAAACCTCTAAAGATTCTTGTCCCCTATGTCATATTTATGCTCATCCTAGCTACCAATTATCAACATCATACCTATTCTGAATAACCTCAAAAACCTCCACTCTAGATATGGTCATTTGTGTATCCCTCTAAATAAAATTATATAATTTTTACACTATTATACCCCACCCATAACAAACCGAAAGCTAAGATAATACCTCTAGATAATTTTACATCTATTACTTATAGTTCAATTGACTTCTCATCCTAAACCTCTTCAACCCTATCCTCTAATTTCTACTAATACTACAAATAATTAGAGATAAATGGAAGATTCTTGATGTAAGCCATAATCCCATGAAACTAATGTTTTAATTCTTGGTTTAATCATTGTTGTTCTTGTTAGTATTCAATTTTATACATTTACATAAATATACATTACACATGACAAACATATATATATGAAACAAAATTTACAAGATAGCCTCTTGGATTATAGAAGACGATTCTTGATTAGATATTGAATGAGCTCTTAAAATGAAATTAACAAAGAGAAGAAAAATTAAAGAAAATGTTGAACTTAAATTTATGGAACCAAATAAATTTTAAGAATAAAATTAAGTTATTTCCTTAACCTTTCTCAAAGTTTAATAATCATGTATACCCTCATTTTTATTTACCATCATGTAATTATTGCTAATGATTAGTGTTGTTAATCTCAACTCAACTTGAGGCAATATTTTGGAAAAAATAGACTATATCAATTCAGTTGATTATTAATAATACAAGTTAAAGTGACTGGCCAAAAAATAAAAATTACATCAACTTTTACCTAGGAATGAACCCCGCATGGAAACCCAAAAAATAACTTGTTGTCACCAAGCCTAGAATTTGAGGGTCACCCTTACCCATCATGTGATAATTTTATGATAGTTTGGTCATATAAATGCCTATCATTTAATATTTTCAAAAAAATATAAATTATCAAAAGTGGAAAAGTTAAAATCTAAATGCTTCTATCTTAAAAAGATGGTGGCAATGTGCTATGCTGGTTGAGCTAGGGTGTCTGTGCCCTAGCTTGTTCTCTAGGTATGCATGCTGGTGTGACGAAGTCGAGGACCTGTCCGCGTTCTAGGTAAGACTTTTTGAGGTCTTTTCTTTTTTTCCTACACTAGTTTTCCTTGTGAGTGGTAGCGTGTTTGGAGGCTTATGCCGGTAGGGATTAGACTTGCTCTTGATCTATAAGCAACAGTGTTTGGGAGTTTCTTTGGGTGCTGAATTCTGGTGTAGCCCTGTTTGTTGGCTTGACCCACACGGGGTAGAGTGTGGGTGAAGGTGTGAGTGTCCCAAGTGTAGTGCAACCTTCTTTTTTGGGTTGGGAGTTGCTCTACTAGGGTGCAAGGTTGTGCTTTTAAAATTGTCTTTCTCAAGTTTTGGTGGGCTGCAGGTGGCACTAGAGAGTTTTTGCATTAACCCTTAAGGGGTTATCCTTTTTTGTTCTCTCCACCTGAGGGCTTGCATTCTAATGTAGGGTCGTGATCTGGGCTCATGTCTCATGGGGAATCATTTGGGGTTGGCCTCAAGATGGATTTCCATTTAGCATTTTGATCGAAACCCTTACCGCAAGGTTCTAAGATTTTTGAGAATAATTTATTTTCTTCAGACCCAGAGAAGATTCAGATGGGCTCATCATGAGGGTCTAAGATTATGAAGATTAATGGTTGTCTGGAAAGGTGCAAAGAGAGGCTGAATGTAGTGATTTTTATGGAGATGTTGGCGGAGGATATTGACTATTATTCAAGGCATTCCTTTTACTACAAGTTCTTGGGATTGAGAAGCTTGTTGTAATTTTTTGAAGCCTAGGGTCAGAGGACATGGATGGCAAAGGGTGAGATGGAGATTCAGTGTTTGGTGAATAACTATTTTATGGTTACATTTGATTGCATGGCTGATCAGAATAGGGTTTTATAGGGGGGCCATTACGTTTACAACCAAGTAAGCTTATTTATTAAACCATGGCATGCGGGCTTCCAAGTCAGGTTCCAGTTTGGGTTTTTTTCCCAAGGCTTCTACTTGAATTCTGGTGAGATGATGTTTTGTACTTACTGGCCTCAATGCTAGGGAGACTGGTTGGTTCATCATAGTAGATGTAATTTAAGGTAATGACATACACCTAGTTTTGTGTGGAAATTGACTTAAGTAGACCATTGCTAGATTGTTTAGAAGTGTGTGCAAGAGAGTATTCATGGGTACAACAACTAGACTATGAGACCTTACCTTTTTGATGTCATTTTTTCCTTGAATATGGAAACCTCTGGCATAGATGTCCAAAGGCCAAGCCTTTGGAGGCTCAATCCTCTCAACCTCCTCATAATCCACCTAGGGTGGAGAAGGGAAAGGATCCTATTTAGGGTAATGGTGTTGGGGATGATGGCTTTATCCCTATTAGAGCTTGGAACAAAAATAAGGGGCAGAAAAGGCCTTTGAAGGAAAGGCAAGATGATGATACTTTTAATTGTTTCAAGGTGTTTGATGATCTTAGCCAGCAGGAAGTGAATCTGGGATTGTCAGATTTGGATCAAGGGACTATCGATACTGAACAACATGGGCCTCTTGTTGAGGTGGTACAGGTTATCTAGTAGGAGGTGAGTATGGGCTTGTTGAGCTTAGAGAAATATGGGAAAGGTCCACAACATGAAGGGTTTAGTTGAGAGGTGCTTCTTGCTCCGCAGGTTGATGGGACTACGAATTTGGAAATAGATCAACAAATGGTGGCTCAAGAGGAGTCAAGTTGTGTTGCTAAAACAATGAAGGTCAGTGAGGCTTTGGCTCACCCCTCGCGAAGAGTTGGCATGGTGGTGGGTAAGAACAATAAGTTGTCTCCTAATTTGGGTATTTTGAAAAAAGATCTAAAGAAAGGGGAGGTAGAGAAAGTTTCTAAGCTTGGTGGGAAGAATGATGTGGAAAAGATTAAAATGATAGGGGAGACATTGGTGGAGTCAGGGTTAGTCAAGAGTTTGGATTCACATTTTTTGAGCCCCTTGAAATGATAGTTCTTTCATGGAATGTAAGAGGCATGAACAATGAGCCTAGAAAAAAAGTTGTTTAGGATCTGGTTAGTCGTCACTCTCTTGATGTCCTTTTTCTATAAGATACTAAGCTTTTTATTGAGCATATGATGGACTTAGTGCCTAAGATATGGAGGAATGGTGAATTCCAATGCATTAGTGTTGAAGAATCTTCATGGGGGGTGGCTTGATTATGGAACCCTCAGAATGTTTTCCCCTAGTGGTGGGTGTCTTTTAAGTCATCTCTCTCCATGGTGGCTTCTTTTTTTGTGACAAGGGAACTTGTTATTTCTTCCAAAGTGTATGAATCTGTGGAGCTACAAGGAAAGCAACTCTTGGTGGTACTGTGAGGTTGGAGGCCTTAACATTGTTGCTCTAGGACAACATCTATACTCTGAATCTTGTGGATGTCAAGCCAAGAAATGGACAATTTACCTAGAATAATCAGAGGGTTGGTGACAACTGCATAGTGGAACACCTGGATCGTTCAGGGTCTCCTGCTTTTGGGTTGGTGGTATATGGTCTTCAAGCTTTGAGGTTTTGGACTGGAGGGGTTTGGACCATTGGCCTATAAAGTTGTCTATCCTCTCTTCTAGGTTGCCCTGGACTTCATCCCTCAAGTTCCAACTAATGTGCTTGTGTGACCCTTATCTCCATGGATATGTTACTCAGTGGTAGAGAGATGGTAGACCTTCCTATGGCATGGCTATGTATGTATTTTCTAAGCTTCTTCAATTTTTTAAATATTAGCTTAAATGCTAGAATCGACAATGCTTTGGAAATATTTTCAATGCCAATTTGGCTACATAGGCGGAGCTAGATGGTATTACCAGGATAATTAGGGAGAAT
The DNA here is from genome assembly GCA_007258455.2 of Sequoia sempervirens. Taxonomy (NCBI): domain Eukaryota; kingdom Viridiplantae; phylum Streptophyta; class Pinopsida; order Cupressales; family Cupressaceae; genus Sequoia; species Sequoia sempervirens. The sequence continues at coordinate 628,203,420 of VDFB02193867.1, forward strand.
GGGGTGATGGATAATTTGTTACGAGAGGAATCAAGGGCCTTGAAAGCTTTGGAAGAATGGGAGTTAAGGGAGGAGATCTTTTGGAAATAGAAATCTCGGGTTGAGTGGCTCCAGGAAGGTGACATAAATTCTTCTTTCTTCTTGAATTTTGTAAAGGTTAGATGTCATGGTAATTCTTTTCCTATTTTGGTCAATGAAAGGGGAGAGACTCTGTCCTCTTTTCATGATATCTCAAAATAAGCCATTCAGTATTTCACTACCCTATTTATAGAGGATGTCCAGGGTAGTTGAGTGCAGGAAACATGGGTCCTTTCTTGTATCCCTTCCCTAGTGTCTAAGGAAATGATGGATCAACTCATGGGAGAGATCACTCTAGCAGAGTTAGAGGGGATTGTGTTTTAGATGAAGAAGGGGAAGGCTCTAGGCCCTGATGGTTTCCTGATTGAATTCTTTCATGAGTTTTGGGAGATTATCAAGCTGGACTTATTGGAGGTGGTCCAAGAATCTTAGAGGAACAAGAAAATGTTAAAATATCTGAATTTCACTTTCCTTGCACTCATTCCCAAGTGTGAAGAGGTGGATAGATTAAGCCGATTTCGTCCCATTTCTCTTTGTAATGTGGTGTATAAGATTATCTCCAAGATAATTGCTAATAGGTTGAAAAAATGGCTACCGATGCTCATTTATGAGGAGCAGAGTGGTTTTGTGGAGTATAGGAAGATTCTGGATGGTATTATTATAGTTGCAAAATCCATTCATTCTATGGCCAATTCTAGAGAAAAAGTGATGTTTATCAAGCTTGATATGGCTAAGGTATATGATAGAGTCCAATGGTTTTTCCTCCAAAGGGTTCTAGCTGCTTTTGGCTTTGGTGAGGAGTGGATTCGATGGGTCATGAGTTGTGTCAAATTTGTATCTTTCTCTATTTTAATCAATGGGGAGAACTCTAAGCTTTTCAATGCTTCTCGTGGGTTGAGGCAAGGTGACCCTCTCCCTCCTTTCTTGTTCCTTCTACTCATTGAAGGTTTGGGTCACCTTCTAAGAAGTCATGTGGAGTTGGGCCTCATCTAGGGATGGTGGTGGGGAGGCTACTTACCCCCTTAGTCCCATTTGAAATTTTTGGATGACACTGCTTTGATGGGGGTGGCCACTATTCTAGAAGTCGTGAATCCCTACAAGATTTTGGATATTTATCTTGTGGCTTCGGGTCAATTAATTAATGAAGAAAATCCTTCCATTTTTTTCTTCAACACTCTAGATTCTATTCAGAAGAGAATTACTCAAATTCTTCAATTTTATATTAGGGCCCTTCCATTGTCTTATCTCAAGATTCCTATTGTTTTAGTCAAGTTAGCTATGGATTCATGGCAACCTATCCTAGATAAATTTTGTGTGAAAGTTACTCATTGGACCAACCGCTAGCTATCCTTTGTGGGTCATGTTCAATTTCTTAAGTTGGTTGTTTAGATTCTCCCCATCTATCAATGTATGCTTCAGGTAGCCCCAATGGGATTCGTTAGGGAGCTAGACTCGTTAGCTAGACAATTCTCATGGGTTGGAAGTTTTTCATCTTCCAAATGAAGCCTTGTTAAATGGGATACCATTTGTTGTCCTACGCAGTATGGTGGTTTGGCGCTAAGGCAATCTTCGCTAGAAGGTACAACTTTGGTTGCTAAACTTTATTGGTGATGGTGCACTGAGTAGGAGTGGATATGGACTAGGATCCTTTCCCATAAGTATTTCCAGGGTATTCCTCGAGAAGATATCCCTCCTTACCCTTTGGTGGGAAAGGGATCAATAATTTGGGCTACTCTCAAGAAAGGAGTTGCACTTTTCAAGGAAGGATTATTTTGGATTTGTAAATGTGGGATGGAGGTTATGTTTTGGATGGAATCTTAGGATGGTCACCCCCCCATTATCTCCCAGTTCCCTAAGTTTGAGACCCTAAGTCAAAGATTTGGTTATGTGGGCTGGTTGAGGGTGAGTGACTTTAAGTTGCTTTCTTTTCATGGACAGTTAGTGAGTGCTAGGTGGAAGAATCCCGATGAGAGACAGGTGGTGGACATGGAAGAGGAGTGTGTGGTGCTTCATAATATTCTTTCTAGTAGATAGTGTAACTTTCTCATGGATAAGGATGCTCTTGCATGGTCTCCCAACCATAAAGGTCATTATACAGTTGCTTCCGGTTACCAGAGGCTGCTCTCTCAAAGGATTGAGGGGATGGAGGTTCCTTAGTGTAAGAGGGTTTGGAATAAGTTTTCTTGGCCAAAGTGCAACTAATTCATCTGGACTTTAGCTTGGAACAAGTGTCTAACTTGGGATAATATTCAGAAGCACAGATTCTAGGGCCCATCTAGGTGTGTTCTTTGTGGGCAAGGTGAGGAGGATTCTTCTCATCTATTTTTTTGATGTCCTTTTACTTTGAAACTCTAGCATTCTTGGAGGGGATTTTGGAACAATCCCTATGTTCATGCCTCCTCCTTGGTGGATTTCTAGACTAGCTTGGGAAGACCACCCTCATTGACTCCCTTTTTCTAGGATGTGTGGCATGTTGGACTTGTCTTCTGATTGTGGCAAGTGTGGTTGGAAAGGAATAGGAGGATCTTTAGAGGAGAGAACTTGAGGAATACACCAGGTGTAGTGTATAATCCTTAGTATGATTCAAGAGACGATTGAAGCTAAGGGAGATGTAGTGCTACTGTTGGAGAAAAAGGGATGTAGAAATGGTGGCTAGGATGGGTATCCACAACTTATCTTCGTACTTTTCTTGTTGTAAGAGTGGTAGGAAAGTGAGGCTGTAAGTTCAAAGATTAGGGAATTATAGCCCCCTTCGGTTGGAATTTTGAAGATCAATACTGATGGTTCTTCCAAGGAAAATTTGAGACTTGCTGGAATTGGCAGGATTGGTAGGGACTCTTCTGGTGTGGTGGTTTTCCTCTTTTATATCCATAAATGTTTGCAGACTAGTAACCTTATGGAAGGTTTGGTGATCCTTGATGCTTTGGAAAGGGCCTATAAGTTGGGATGGTGTCAAGTTATGTATGAATCAAATTCTTAGGTTTTGGTGAACTTGCTTAAGGAACAAAAGATGTCTGAGGTTAGTTGGTAGTTAGCGGTGATGGTGCAATAGATATTGCAGATTGGTACTTTAATTGAGATGGTGTCATTTGTCCATATTCTAAGGGAGTGGAATAGGATAGCTGATTATTTGGCCAAATGGGCTTTAGAGCATTTGGTTGGTTGGAAAATTGATGATTGGGATTAAGTACCCTAGGAGCTCTGTTCGGACTTGGAGAGGGTTCTTGTTAAAGACGACACTGGTGCTAGTTGATTTTGTTTGGTCTATTCTTTTGGGGCTTTCGCCCTTGGCTTTGATGTAATACTTCTTTTTTAGGTTCAATAATGTTTTTACCCCTTTTATAAAAAAAAGTGTTAATTTGTGAGAAATTTTATGTAAAAAAAATTATACTATATTATTATTACTTTTAATCATACATATTAATTATGAAAAACATTATATCTTTAATAAAGTAATGAAAATAATTTAAGTGTTATGTTAAAACATGGAATATATTATTTAAATTAACAATATTTTGAAATAGGAATCATAATTCTTAAAAATATCAATAAATAATAAAAACATAAAATCTAATATAAACCATCAATATAAAATTCCCAATGAAATGAACTAATTTTTCATTACTTTAAATTAAGATATAAAAATAATGATGCATTAACATGAAATAAATAGAAAAATGATATGAAAGGTCAATTTAACTATTCTTGACTTATTTCATTCTAATGGCATAATTTCCTTAAAATCCATTTAAATACAATGATTAATGTAACCAATGTGTCCAAAATGAACTTTATTGTAGGAATGTTAGAATTGGCTATGGATGCCAAGATCTATGGACCAAATGGAAAGCATAAAAGAGAGAGAAGAATATGACAAGAATAAACTATATTCAATGTTAATGATATGAGATGATTGTTGATTACAAATGAGAGAAACCCCTTGGTTATATAGCCAAGGTGAGATGTCATATGTCATAGGATTATGACAAGTGTCTTAATCATATGACATGTGACAACTAATCACACTTACCTAGGTTCACATGTAGTAGTTGTCAAAGGATAAGATAACAACTAATGACAACTAGCATCTTCTAGAAAGATTCCTTCCTATGACCTAAGTAAACTTAACGTGTGTAAATAAGTCCCCTAGTAATGAATGAACTAGGTACAAGACTTTATTTACACCAACACCCCTCCTTAAGTGCAACTTAGCGAGTAGCAGATTGTTATGCAAATGACACAAAGATGCAAAGATGGGTCCCGACTACTAGGCCATGTAAGGTACCCCTGTACATACAATGCAATCTCTCACAAACGGAGAAAAGGAGAAAACCAAGTGGGACAAAATTCCTCCCCAAAAGAGAGATGAGATACAAAAATAGAAATTCTCTCAATGAAGATGTGAGCACTAACCTACAAATCTTGCTTAAACAAAGACAAATATTAACATTTGGTCAATTTAAACAAGGAAAATATAATGCTCCCTATAAAATTCATTTGAACACAAGAATAACAAAAACAAAGCACAAAAGTAAGCAAAACACAATAGAACATTATTCCAATGATCAAACCAACATCTTATAGGGGGATTGGTGCTATTTTGATATGGAAAATAGTGCTTTCCCAACCCCTTTGGATAAGCTATGTGATGAAACTGATATGAAGATACTATGAAGATGGGAAAAATTAGTTCTCAATTGAAGAGAGTGACTTTGCATGAGGTTTGTGGATGATTTGTTGAAGAATGATGCCTCTATTTAAATATGCTCAAGTTGAAATAATGCTTGTGAGAGAGCAATGCGGGATAAAAATTTGGCCAATGAGATGAAGCCACTTGTCAACTTGTGATAGGTTGAGGAATGAGCACATTTTGGTCAATGTGCGAAAGAGGGGGAGATTCAAATTTGAAATTCAGAGTTAAATGTTGAATATGACTTTTGCAAGAGTCATGTAAGAGACATGTAAGGAATCATAAATGCCTTGTTGAATGTACATGTCAAATTGGGGGGAGATTCAAATTTGAAGAATATTCCTCAAAGATGCCATGTTGATGGAAAATGTTGATTTTATAAATGAATTATAATGCTTTATTAGTGCAAGTGGGAAAAGCTAGAGGATGTGATGGGTGGTTAGATTAGGTTAATCAGGATTAGATTAGCTTAGGTGATGATTCGGATGCTTTGACCCATTTGACTTGGATACTTTGATTTATTTAAATCAAAGGGATAGAAGGTGATTTCATACTTAATTAAATAAAGATTTGATTTATTTAATCAATGAGGGTGATGTTAGGATCAAGTTTATTTATTTAATTTAAATTGATGACTTTAGGAGATTGACAAAATAAACTTGATTTATTTGATGAATAGATGAATATGACTTAATCAAATGCATGATTTCAATTTCACATGTCTACATTTTGCCCCTCTTTGAAGCAATGTACTTGCCGCGTTGGTTCAAAGAATAAACTTGCCATGATCAAAATTCAATTTTTAAAAATTTTTTTTGGTTGCCCCAGCGGAAAGAAGTACACTAGTACATTTCCCCTTTGAGAGATCGAGCGAAAAGATTCTATTTGAGGGTCGATCACGCAATAAAGAGGTTCAAAATGGATGGTTATGAATGATGATGCAAATGAGATGGTTTTAAGATGCTTAGGCTAACAGATCTATATTATCTTAAACAACTTAAATGATGATATGATGTGAGATGGATGAGATTATATGATTTATGAGATGCTTAGACTAAAAGATCTATATTATGATGATGATTATGCATGTGAGATGATATGTAGAATACTGATGGTTTGTGCATGCAAAATGGATGCATTGGTGATGATGATTAACTATTCATGACATGATGTTAGTGTGGAAAAGAAGACTTTAGATGATGATAAGAGGATCCAACAAGCCAACTTTATGAGAGATGATGACGAGAAATGATGATGAGAAATGGATGATTTTCTTATCAAGGATTGGGATTTTAAAAGGGCTACTTACCTTATGTTTGATTACACATGTAGATACGATGCATCAAGGTATAAAGAACCAAGATGGCATTGTACCTAGTGCGATGGACTTTGACTCAGCAAACAGATAGGAGTATTCTTGTTCACACTTGACATATAGAAACCTTGCTAGGATGTACCTAAGAAAGCAAGTATTCGCCAAGTTATTTTACAAGAATGTCCAACAAGCACAACAGACAAAAGGATAATGATCCTTGCCCCATTCCTATTTCTCTATTTATCCTCTACTCAAATATCATTGAGAAATCCCTAGAATGAGCACAATAAAATAGATCAAAAGAACAGATCAAGTATGCAAGCAAGCCAATGTTCTTCATACCTTCAGCTAGAGGGATGTGTTTTGATATGATAAGAATCCAAGTGATCTCCCAAAATGATGCCCATTATTGGAATGATATATCCTAGGACATGCATTGTATAGGATGATGATGGTTTGATAAGTTGATTGATAGGCTATTGATATAAGGTTGACTGGCATGTTTGAAAGTGATCAAGAGTTTGATTTTGCGTTTAAAAGTTTGTTGTTTCAATTTTGATTTTTGCATTTGTAGTTTGATTTTTGCTGACTATTATGATTGTTTTTATTTGTGTTGCCAATGGATGAAGGTGATGATCCATTTATTATGGATGACTGATTATTGTGGGTGAAAGAAAAATGGGACAAATGGATTTTTTTCAAATATTTGGATGTTTTTGACGTTTTTGGAATGTTTTGAGGCTGTTTTTGGTGTTTTTGAAGATTTTGCAAATGTTTTGATATTCCAAAATTTTAAATGTTTTTTGGGTTTTCTGAGATTTTATGAATGCTTTTAGATTTTGATGCTTTTTTGAATGTTTTTGGATTTTGTGTCTTGAGGGATGATCAAAGATTAACCTTGCCTACATTTAAGCTCAGAGATGATGTAGTTCAGATGGAATGTTTTTGACATTTTTATTTTTATTTTTTGAGTGTTTTTTTGGATTTTTCTATTTTTTGATGTTTTTGGATTTTTCACATGATTTTGATGATTTGGATATGGATATGTGTGATGATATTAGTGATCTATTTTGGGTTTTGGTTGAAAACCAAGCTAAGGTTGATTGATCTAATTGGTGGATTGATGATGATGATAACATTGTTGAGGATACACAGCAATGGAAGGATTTGATTGATTAGGATTGATGACAATAACATTGTTGAGGATGCACAACAATGTAAGGATAGTGTTAAGCAACACAATGATCAGGAAGGATATCCCAAGATTATGGATTGATTGGATTCGATTGATCAAGATTGTTTAAGCTTGGTTTGGAACAAAAGATGTTTGGATGATTTGATGTGATGTTTGAAGGGTAACTTAGATGGAACTGATAGTGATTACTTGGATTGATGTTTGATGAAAGATGAAGATTGATAAGGAATGTCTTCTCATCAAAATATGCCATGGGCTAGTGATTTGGATTATTGCTCACAAGTGGTTTAACCAATTTGGTTTCACATTTTCTAATGTTTGGATCACAACATAAGTTGGAGGATATAGATCAAGATTTATTCTAGAAGCAAGATGAAAATATTTGCCCCTAGTGTCTAGCAATGTATGGAATATTATGGATGGATCCTTGGATAGGTGTATGGATGGATGGATATATTAAGCACCCAAAGGATTCCAAGGATTATTTTGTGATAAGATAAGGTGTTTGAACAAAGGAATGCTTCATTGGATAATGCTTCATGGCTCAGATAACACTGGGTAGGATAGGATCAATGAAAATGACCCATGTCAAGATGTTTATTGTAAGAAAGTGTAAAGTGTGCCCCAAACTTTCAAGAAGATCAAGATAACTTGGAGGATGGATGCAGATGGATGAAAATGGATTGGATCAATGGTTTATGGATGAATGGATTTATTATGGATTAGTTGGATGGAATGCTTAATTTATTACAGATGGGATGAGATGCTTTCACCTAAACTGGCGCACGTAGATGCTCGATTCTACACATGACGCCTCTTTTCCAGCTTTTCATCATGGTATTTCCCAAAGCACCATGAACTGGTTTTCAATAGAGGATGATTTTTTGCTCTTTACTGTTTTCAATCCTTTTTTTTTTTTTTAATTTTCATATTTTTTGATTTTTTATATTTTTCTGAAAGATTTATGCTTACCCGCTTAGTGGTGTTGATGTAGATGCTTCTGTCATAATGTGCCATCGGTGTCCTACCTGAAGAAGTTTTTTTGCTCAGATATGTGCACTTGAATGCACCTTTTGGGATTCTTGATTTGCTTCGTTGATACTAGAGTTGACTTCATCTTGGTGTGCACATCGCGATAGAGTGCCTTTTGAATCCTTATGATGAAGGGTCATTGCCAATACATGGTCAATGTGAGAATTGGATATCATGCGTGGAGGCATGGATGGAGTGTATGTAGGGATAAAAGATAGATTGGTTGTCAACTTGGAATCTTTGACTCTCCAAACTTTAGAAGATGAGCAATGATGGGTGGATACAAAAGTGTGCATGGAATTAGGACCAACAGTTTGATACACTTTGTACATCACTTGAAAATCTTGCTTTTGATTTTGTGGACATCTTTGATGGGTACTTTTCCTTCTTTTATTTTTCCCCATAGTTTCTTTGACTGATGGAGTTTGATAGGGATAATATTTCTTTGTATTCTTTGGTATCCATATGTATTTCATTTGTCGTTCATGCTTCTCATCTTCTTTTTCTTTGATAACTTTCTTCATACTTTGATTAAATTCTTTCTTTTGACGTTGGTCCCAATTCATGGATGAGGTGATGGGTGGATTAAGATTCCTGACATGGCTGGTTGTAGTATTGACACTAGTTTCATCATAAGGATTCTTCATGCTCCCTATGTTGACATTTTCTTAAGATGAAGTTTCCCCTAGTATTATGGAAGTAGTACCTTCATGCTTTGATTTTGCTTGTTTCGAGAGTTCCTGTTTAGAGTGCATTTTTTGATAAATGACCATTATAGATGATGTTATTTTGATTGGATGCTCTGGTGACTCCAAAACATCATGTTCTATCTGACTGGTGTCCTTGAGTGGATAATGTTGGATATCTTCATACATGATGTCTTCAATCTAGATTTTGGATATATCTAATCCTGATGTTGACAACTTTGTTTGGCTGTAGGAATCGATAACCTGCTCTTTTTTGTGTAATAATGTTAAGAGTAAAGGAATCTTGTTTGGAATGAAGATCATCTATGTTTCCATCTGCCAAAATCCTCTCATGGCTAGATGGAGGAGTATGTGCTACATGGATATGATCATCTTGCATAGATAGGAGAGTGTCCATTAGATTATTGTAGTATCTTGAAGATAAAAATTCATGATCTTGAATGATTTCAGAGTTGCTTTCAACATGCTTTGGATCAAGTTCTTGACATGGGTTAGTTTCAAAGGATGGATTGTTTACAAAGGGTTCTTGGATGTCACCATTAGACATGGTAAGTGGTTCAATATCCTCAAGTGTCGAGTTTAGGGTTTCTTTAGTATCTGTAACCATGAGGTCAAAGGATGTCAATAAGTCTTGGAAAGGAACATTGCTAGACTTTGGTGAAAGACGTTGATCATGCTTTGGCATAAAAATTTTAGATATGTCCTCTAACTCATAAGGCGATGTAGAGATATTTTCAATATGATCATTGGTCGATGGATTGTAGATTATGTCAATGGGATCAAATAATTATAACATTCCTTGAAATAGATCACTAAAGAGTTGACCATCAGATGGGGTGGAAACATCTTCAAGGTGCTTATCAATGGAGAGGTCTTGATCATTTTTTTCAACAATTGTGGTGGAGGGATTTCCAATGTCTTCAACCATAGGTTCAAATGATGTTGACATTTCTTGAATTGGATCTTTGTTGGTTGGTGGATTTTGATCATGATTGAAAAGTGACTCTTGACATATGTTGATTTGATCTTCAGATGAGATAGAAATATCTTAAATGTGCTCTTTGATGGATAGATCTTGATCATTTCTTTTAGGAATTATGGTGGGGAGATTGTCAATGCTATCACTAGTGGTTGAATGTTCATCATTATCCCCAATAGTTATAATTTTTTGTGTTTGTGCTTGTGTTTTTTGGGTAGCTTGAGAGGCTTGGGCAGATTGAGAGGCTTGTTGCACTTGTTGAGCTTGTGTTGCTTGTTTTGTGGCTAGATATTGTTGGATGGCCTTTTGGTAGGCCTGGTGAGCTTTTAGTGCAATGTTATACTATCTTGTTTTGTTTGGTTTTGGTGGTAGTGGTGGTGGATTTGGAATTGTGTTTGATGTAGTGATGGGTGTGATAGGGGTAGTTGAAGTGATCAAGGTGATAGGAATGGTCGAAATGACCGAGGTGATAGGCCCTTGGGAGACCATGTTTTGATTTGTTGGGATCAACATTGTTGCTTGATTGAATACCATCTGTTGGTGCAATATCGATGGTATATTCAAAGGATTTGATGTGATGGCTTGATTGGTGTTAAGTGGATTCATTTGGATAGAGTGATTGGTGCTAGGTAAAGGGGGAAGCCCTAAACCAAGGAATGGCATTGATATGGGTAATGGTGATGGAGATGTCTCTTGGCGCAATGACTCAACTATTTTTGTCAGTGTAGCAATTTTTTCTTGCCAAATTTGATATTGATTTTGATCTTGACTCCCTTGGTATAATTGATTTAGTTTTTGTATAATCAAATTTGGGGTTCATACTTGTGTTTTTTGAATGGGATCATGGAAAATTTGATTTTGGACAATGTTCTGATTTGGGATGATGTTCATATTTGGAATGATAGGTTGAAATTGAACATTGTCTCGATTTAGGTAACTTTGATTTTGCATGGTGTTACCTTGACTTGGAGTCATTAAAATTTTGTTTGGATTTGGAACAATATTCATATGATTTGCAAACATATTTATCCCAAAGTTTGTTGGATTCATGTTTGGAAAACTTGTACTTGGTACATTCTCATTTGGGATGTAGGGATTTGGTGGGATGACGTTGTTCATTTGAAGGCTCATGCATTGATTGTTTGGTTGGTGGATTTGTAGGTTTGGACTAGGACTTAAATCTACCATTGGGAAAGGTGTCCCAAACTTTGATTTGGGAATACTCACATTTTTTGTACTATTGACATTTGTTGATGTTAATGATCCCATGTATGGTTTGTATAGATGTGAGTGTTGATAATCAATCGGTGTTGTAAGGCTTTGATAGCTTAGTTGACTTGGATTACTCATGATGTATGGATCAAGTTTATATTCCATCTTCCTCTTGTGTTCTGACCTTGTTGCAAAAGGGACCTCTAAGGTTCTTAGGACCAATGATGAGATGAAGGATGAAAGGGATGAATGATATGAGTTTGAATGTTTAGGAACTTTGGATCAATGCTAGACTTAGGGTTTGATTTTGATTGGTTTGATTTAGATAATGAACTTATAAACCCTAAGATGTTAGAAGTTATCTTAGGATGAACTCGTTCAAAGGAGTGCTAATTCAATTAAATGTATGAGAAAGAATGCATTCACATACACCTAACTAAACAAAGTGATTTTGATTTTGATGATTTACCCAAGTCTAGAATGACGTTTCCAAAGCTCTAAAGTTGTTTGGTGGGATGGATTTTGATAAATGTTTGGGATGGCTGAAATGTTTGATTTGATCCTAAATGAACCTAGGAAGGACTTCTTTACAATACCAAGATAGTGAAGAATATGCCTTTGTCTAAAAGTAATTCAAAATCAAAAGATCAATGTTTACATGAAAACCATATGACCAAAAGATGCCAAGCACATATGTGGGGTCCAATTGATTTAATCTTTCCTTATTGAATTTGTTTTACCACAAACACACTCTTGATTAGATTTTTAATCTAGATGTCTAATGTCTCAACTTTCCCCTTATCCTGCAAAGTGTATTATGCAGAAACCAAGGAAATTTGAGGCAAGAGCTACCTATTGTTGACCTTAGTAGGAGAAAATTGAGATTAAATTCAAATGCTCAGAAGCCTCTAAGGATAAAATCCCAAGGGCAAGCAATAACATGTGAATTTGTTCAAGGATATTTGCTTCTCCTAAACGGTTTGAGATTTGATGCTCATGTTGAATGTTGGTTTTCCAATGTTTTTGATCAAAGCACTATGTTTTCAAATTGATTCACAAGGAATATAACATCCTAGATCAATTGGTACATTTTTCTTGGTGGTCTTGCCTCATGCCTTTCATAGTAGAAGAGATGATTTTTCATGCAGCCAAGGAAAAATATAAAGGTATGTTAAGAATGAAGTCTTAACATCTATATTTTGACCAAGATTGGACATGACAAGTAAATTCTTGGAATCTAAGTTGCAATGCACCACTTTGATAAACTCGTTGGATGGACTGGTTGGTTGCTACAAACAAGGGTTCTAGTTCAGACTTTTCGTTCATGGAGATTGACCCATATGGCAAGAGTCCCCTTTCGGATCCATCTTGTCAAAGCCAACCACGTGATACTGGTATTTACTCCAATACCCACATTTATATCCTGGTTGGAAATACTCTTGGCTTTAGAGTGTTACCGGTTGAGTCATTCCCTTGGGTGAGTACTTTTCCCCCAAGGAAGGCCCTCTAAGATAGATAAAAGCAAATAAACTTATTCATAGTTCAATCGAACCTTGTTTAGAAACAAAGGGAGAACACATGCAATAAGCTCACTCACACTCGCACAATGTTTTGCTCAATTTTAGACCCAAAATGAAGTGTGGAGGAAATATTTTATGCAACTTAATGTCATCAAAAATAATTTTGATTCTTAAGATCGCTATGAAGCATGAGAGAAATGCATACGCCTTTTTAGATGAGATTAATTTGAATAAGAGATTACAAAACATGAAAAACACATGGTCATTTTAAGCCTCAAAGCAATGATGAATTCATTTTAAAGCACCAAAGTTGAGTGTGTGGTTGCTTGTTCAATTTTGGACCAAACTGAAATTTAGTAGATGTATAAGGTTTAATTTCTACCCCAATCTTTGGAAGTAAAAAAAGTAATGATTGATTTTAAACCCAAAAATGATTTAGTTGGCCTAAGAAAGCAATAATTGGAAGCTCTAAGCATTAAAAAATGCTTTGTGAATTTTGAATTTAACAATCAATTTTCTAACTCCAATTTGCTTGCCTTCTCTCGATTTGAATGCTTGATTCCAATGTCAACTTTTAATGCAAGAGTTCCCCTTCCTTGAAAGCCTAAATCATTCATTGATAATGCACAACAAAGCTTTGTTGATGATCTCCTTAGAAAAAAAAAATGATTTAAACCTATGAAAATAGATCAAGAGAGTACCATACATCATTCAAGCATTAGTGACATTCCCAAAACAAACAAACAAAAAAATTGGATGGTGGTCCAAGATTGCTTCTCCTTCACGTAATAATCATATACTACCTGCAGCATTCGTGGGGTAAAATTTTTAATGCTACACATAGTTTAACATTGCTATTTCTTTTAACAGATTTATTCTCCCCTAGCATTTTCCTCTTTGATTTATGACACCTGTTGACATTAAATGGCATCTATTCAAATAAAGTGGTCTATTTTGGTGCACAATGCAATCAAGGGTGTAGTCTATAAGCTTTATGTTTTTAGTAACTGCTACGTTTGTGAAAAACAATAGAAAGTATTAAATACTCATAGTAAATGGTCCTTAAATTGCAGCCACGATCCACTGACTTCCCCATTTTCAATCAAATGCTCTCATTAATTCTACACAGATTTTGTCAGAATTTTCAATTTAATTTTTTGATAGAGATTTTCTGCAAGTGGGTTATTATTAAAGATTTTAACAAGTAAGGAGTAGTGACATTACTAAAGGCAATAACCAGCAGCTACAAATATTCCAATGGTATGAAGTCGTTCATAATAGATTCAAAACTATCACCCATCCACTACAATTACCAGGCAAAGGAATAAACAAGACTTATGATGATATCCCGCGCCTTAAGATCTAACACCTCTATCAACGCATATTAGTCATATCTAATGCATGCTTCAAAGGTGTGCTTTTATGTTTTATGCCACTATTAAAATCTAAGTTCTCTCACATGGTTGTTATCAAAATCACATATGCTAAGCTTGTATGCTACATATATTATGAATATCTAAATGCATAAGTCATTTATGACCTACAAATATTAACAACATCTAACAAATATTAGCTGTAATGAGATAATACAATGCAAAGGATGACACATAAAAGAAAACGTAGAATATAAAGTGGAGTCAAATAAAATTCAAACCCTCTTCTGTAAATAGAATCACTTTAGCAAACAAAAATGTAGGTACATGAGCCTTTTAACAAAATCCCTCAAAGGAATATTGCCTCATGAAAAGCATTGACTATGCCAGCCATTAGAACAAAATCCCTCAAAGGAATGTCACCTCATGGAAAGCATCAATTGCGCCAAGCGTAAGAACAAAATCCCTCAAAGGAATGTTGCCTCATGGAAAGCATTGACTGAGCCAGGTGTTAGACTTACACCTCTCTTCATGCAGCCACACTTTACTGTGTATTCTCTGCTCGGTGCAGACATTTTGTCTTAAAGAAATTTGAATGCCATACTATAAATGAAATGGGAATGCAGCATTGCATTCTATCTAAGTGAACTATCCATAGTATGAAATATTTATTCAAAGATTCAAATGTTCAAATGCCTCTGCCATAGGCTGCAACAACGCCTCATGTAATACCATACTTCGATTTACAAATCCATTAGTAAAATATAAATGGTTGCCACATGACTTTGGTTTTTTTTTAATAAAGTAAAGACAACTTGCATTACAAGAAAAATCAAACAAGAAGATAATGTTATGTCATGTCAATATAGTAGGTAGGAGCAAATGATAGTGACATATTGGCAGAAAGTAGTGTATCAAATTTCTTGGGATTTTTTTACCTTGACTGACGATGCATGGAGAATATGCACAGATAAATGAAACATCTAACAATGGACTCCCACTATTCTGAATTGTACTCCACTATCTCATTCATAGCTTAAACATTAATGCAAGCCGAGTTCATGAGATAGTGTTGGCGTGTGAAAATAGTGGGGTATTCCAGCGTTTATTTGTTGACAAGGCATCACATCCTCTCTTCATAAATTTTCTTTGACTGCTGATTTCAAAATGAGCTTAAGATAAAAGAAACAACAAATCAATATAGAGGTATTTAATGGGTAGATCCACAGATATTACAGCTCCATCTAACTGAAAGTTAGCAAACAATATTATGGTTTAAAAGCCAGTGCAAATTTCAAGACATGCTACACTAAAATATGGATGAGCAAGGTAGCGATTGAATCGGATTCAGAAGATGGAAACACTTAAAACCATTTATGTTGTGCATAGAATCTTTGAAAATAAGTCAAATGAGACTTATTTGCTACGCAAGAAGATGGCATAAAACACTACGTTGCAAGTAAAAAGTGAAGTCAGCTCATAAATCCATAATTCCTAGCAACTATGAGGTAAAGCAATAAGTGAACCTACTTAAATAACAAATCAGATGGCAGTGTACCAGTTGAAAACACACGCTAAAAACAGAGAGTACAGAATAAAAACTTTTAAGGCTGCAAACAAGGCATCACATGCTGGGACAATCATTCATGTCTATAAAACATGGTGGGTGCCAAAATGTGAGCACTAACCTACAAATATTGCTCAAACAAAGACAAATATTAACATTTGGTCAATTTAAACAAGGAAAATATAATGCTCCCTATAAAATTCATTTGAACACAAGAATAACGAAAATAAAGCACAAAAGTAAGAAAAACACAATAGAACATTATTCCAATGATCAAACCGACATCTTATAGGGGGATTGGTGCTATTTTGATATGGAAAAAATCCCTTTCCCAACCCCTTTGGATAAGCTATTTGATGAAATTGATATGAAGATACTATGAAGATGGGAAAAATCAGTTCTCAATTGAAGAGAGTGACTTTGCATGAGGTTTGTGGATGATTTTTCAAAGAATGATGCCTCTATTTAAAGATTCTCAAGTTGAAAGAATGCTTATGAGAGAGAAATGTGGGATAAAGATTTGGCCAATGAGATGAAGCCACTTGTCAACTTGTGATAGGTTGAAGAATGAGCACGTTTTGGTCAATGTGCCAAAGAGGGGGAGATTCAGATTTGAAATTGAGAGTTAAATGCTGAATTTGACTTTTGCAAGAGACATGTAAGAGACATGTAAGGGATCATAAATGCCTTGTTGGATATACATGTCAAATTTGAAGAATATTCCTCAAAGATGTCATGTTGATGGAAAATGTTGATTTTATAAATGAATTAAAATGCTTTATTGGTGCAAGTGGTAAAATCTGGAGGATGTGATGGGTATTTAGATTAGGTTAATCAGGATTAGATTAGCTTAGGTGATGATTAAGATGCTTTGACCAATTTGACTTGAATACTTTGATTTATTTAAATCAAAAGGGATAGAAGGTGATTTCAAAACTAATTAAATAAATATTTGATTTATTTAATCAAGGAGGGTGATGTTAGCATCATATTGATTTATTTAATTTAAATCGATGACTTTAGGAGATTGACCAGATAAACTTGATTTATTTGATAAATGGATGAATATGACTTAATCAAATGCATGATGTCAATTTCACGTGTCTACAGAAGAATGAGAACATAAAAACCCCAGGTGAGGAAAAGGACCCCCCCATAAGACAGAAGTAGAAGAGAGACAAGGAAACACCCCCTCAATGTTGAGTCTCCTACAATGATGGTAGAGGCTAGACATTGAATGTTGAAGATGATCCAATCTTGCCGAACAACATTCCTCCCATTAGGAAGAAAAAAAACCATGGATGTATGCAGGATGTCAAGAAGATGGATGGTGTATGATGATGTCTCTGAAGCATGCTCAAGTACCTCCATGTCAATTTCGAAAGTTGAAACACTCCAAACAAGCATTCTAGGCCACACTGCTGAAGAGGACAATCCAACATCTAGTAGAGATGAATGTAGAACATGATCCATGGACAAGGATATCACCTCTGAAGACAAAGAAGCCTCCTCCAAATGTTGTCCAAAAGTATCCACACTCACGCCAATCTATGAAGAATGATCATGTAGAAAATGAACAAGAGGGTCAAAGTTCTTCTCCATCAAAGAGAGGATGAATGCTATCGATGATGTCTCCCAAATCTGCAAGACGAGATTCCACAAACAAGTCTAAAATACCTGTCAGGAAGTCATCCAAAGTAGCCATATATGGAAGATAATGAATATCCTACTGCACTGAATCACAAGTGTCCTCAGGTACAACAGTAGATGGAGAAGATAGAATGCATGGCTCAAGGATTGGATCTGATATGAGAACTCCCAAGCTCAAGAAGCCAAATGTCTCCTTTGAATCATGGTGTATGTGATCAACAGTTGAAGGAACAATGTCACCATCAGAAGTAAACCGTGCAAAGGTGTATAATTCATATGAATGATAAACCACCCCAGTAGCAATGATCTCTCGAGTCTCCAAGTCTCAAATGATAATCGAATCAGGAGTGAACTCCACAGTTCTCCCATCTCCACCATGTGTAATCTGATAAATGGAAAGGAGATTGTTTGTCAAATGAGGAACACACAAGACATCTTGAAAAGTGTTGTCCCCAATGCTAATGGATCCCTTCCCTATTACACTCATGTATGTATTGTTTCCCATCAAGATAGGAGACATAGTACAAGGCTGAAATGAAGAGAAGATAGTCTGTGAAGATTCCATATGATGTGATGCTCCTGAATCTAGAAGCCATCTCCCTGATCCTAGACCTAAAAGATCACAAAGAGCTTTTCCTCTATATCCTGATGTTTGACCTTTGTCCTTTTTAGACTATTTTAAAGTAGAAGGAGAAGAAGATTCAGACATTCTAGAAGGAAAATCAATGTGATTCTTTTTTAGAAGATTTTTTAACTCATCAATATCCTTCGTATAACAATAGTGTTCTTCATGTCCATCCTTCTTGCAATATGCACAAAAGGCCTTTCCTTCTTTGATGTTTCTCCTTTTGAGGATGAGGATTCTGATTCTTTATGTGGCTTGTTCTTTCTCTTATTTTGCTTCTTATCAAGATTCCCTGATTCTTTTTATACCTTAGACTCATTAGCCACCAATGCTTGTGGTTTGGAAGACTTGATTAGACCCATGTTCATTAACTTAGCTTCCTCTTGAATTAGGAGATTTTCAAAGTCATCAAACTTAGGATCAACATATGATGCTCCAATAGAAATTCGATGGGTATGAAAGCCAAAAACAAACACTAAATACTTAGGACCAAGCTTGGATAACACATTCAAAATCAACTGTAAATCCTCTTTTTCAATACTGCATTAATTGTGTTCTTAGTTGCTTGATTTTGGAGATGTAGTCTTGGAGGTGGTCAAAATATTTAGGATCAAGATTCATCAAATTATTATCAATCTCATAACCTCTAATCTTATCTATTTTACCATACAATTTCTCAAAAGTCTCCCATGCTTCTTTAGGTGTATTACACAATTCAATATGAAATTGCAAATCAAATGTCACTAATGAACATATGCATCCAAGTGTTTCCTCATGATCAATCTCCCACCTTACCAATTCTATAGCATCAATAGCTTTTTGAATTGTGTCCTTTAGATGACCTGTTAGAATTTTCATCATGAGATAGTTCCATACTAATTTTCTCCATGTAGCATAATTATGTGGATTTAGTAGGGGTTCAATTTGAGATTTCCCCATTGCAAGAACACAAACCAAGCAAAAGAATGCAAGAAATCACTACAATATTGCCCCCCCAAATCACTCAATCAAGAAACCCCCCAAGCAATATATGATTTGGCACTTTATATTTAGTTTGTTTACAGTTGCCACTTGCCAAAAATAGTGAAGTGGTCTTTGATCTTGGTACATGAAAATGCAAAAATAGGCCACAGAATCAAGTATAATTTTTGGTATACAATGAGATCAATCTGATCATACCAATCATGCACTTTCACAAAAAAAACACCCAAAAATGTTACCGTAGGAGCAAGATATGAGCTCTCGAAGTTGCCAAAATGAGGACGAAGCATCAACACCTATGCAATTTTTGGAAAAACCAGACACCAAAACAAAAAAATGATTGCACCACTATGTAGAGCATGAAAAATTATCCCAAATCAAAAAAAATTGCTCAAAAAAAGGAGCCAAAATGACCTAGATATTGATCTTCAAATTTCGCTTATGAAAACAAAAATGCAAATAGTGAGGGGGGGAATTTTTTTGAATCTATTGATGTCACGCTAACGCAGTGCTGATGTCAGCAAACTAAGTGATTAAATTTGATGGATCATGGCCTGTCAAAAGAAAGTGCACTCCTTGGCTTGAATTTGATGGGTGTTTGATCGTTGCACTTAATATTCCTCCTGAACAAAATATGCTCTTGGCTAGAATATTCTATGGAATCTTCTAGTATTCTCATCAGAATGAACTTTGAATGCCATATTTTTAAGAATACCGGCCACCAGTTTTTCTGAAGACCGATGAAAGAATGGTCGTGAATTTGATGAATGTCATAAGGTGAAGGAATTTGAATTGCTGCCGATAGGAATTTGGTCACTGATTGAGTATGGAGCCACCGACCATGGAGATGCTACCACATGGCAGACCTCATATGCTATGGTACACTCATCTATGGTACTCTGTACTGCGGCTAGAAAAAAAACATAGACAATTTTCTTTGCTTATTTAAAGTTTTAAAGAAAAAAATTCCAAATGAATTTTATATAAAAACTGTGAAATTATTTAAAACAAATTCTAAAAAATTATTTTGCAGAAAATAACATTTTCTTTTTTAATAAAATTGTACCGACTACAATAATGATGCTTGGGGGGTCGTACGGCTCCTTAAGCAAATTTTTTTTCCCTCACTAGATGACTTGCTCCAAAATCGACGAATTGACAATTGATCTTAGGGTTTTTGGCCCTTTTGGATGTGATGATAGAGTCAGATTTGACCCAAAATGCTCCAAAATTGTAGCTACCTTCTCGATCTAGCAACCACTCTTCAGCTTCAAACCCTCTGAGATTTGGCCTCGTATGTCCAATTTGGATGAAACAAAAGGAAAATTTGACTTTCTCAAACCTTCTAGATGCAATGGTGAGCTTAGATTTGCACCAGCAAGCTCTAATATGAACCTACAACAAAGAGCCAAGAATGGAACACCCCCAAATCTGGAATCTCTCTTTAGAAAAAGACTCTCCAATGGCACCCAACCCGCTCTGATACCATGTTAGAATTGGCTATGGATGCCAAGATCTATGTACCAAATGGAAAGCATAAAAGAGAGAAGAATATGACAAGAATAAACTGTATTCAATGTCAATGATATGAGATGATTGTTGATTACAAATGAGAGGAACCCCTTGGTTATATAGCCAAGGTGAGATGCAAGATGTCATAGGATTATGACAAGTATCTTAATCATATGACATGTGACAACTAATCACACTTACCTAGGTTCACATGTAGTAGTTGTCAAAGGATAAAATAACAACTAATGACAACTAGCATCTTCTAGAAAGATTGCTTCCTATGACCTAAGTAAACTTAACATGTGTAAATAAGTCCCATAGTAATGAATGAACTAGGTACAAGACTTTATTTACACCAACAACGAAGATTAATTATGCATTTACATAATTTTTATCACATTAGAGTTACTTCTATGCCAATATTAATTAAAAAGTATAATTTTGTTAATTATGAAAAAAGTCCCTTTAGCTTCACCTATAAGCAAGTAGAATATTGATAGATTTAGGTTTTATTTTTGTCTCTCGTTATCTAGCCTATGAACCCCAAATCAACGTGTTCATCAAACAATGACCACAACTAACTGTTAGTCAATTCAAAATAAACAAACCCATTGTTCCCTATAAAATTCAATTGAACACAAGAATAATGGAAAAGAAGTAAAAAGCAAGCAAAATATAATGAAACATTATTCTAATGACCAAACAACATTCTATAGGGGGATTGGTGCTACTTTGATGTGGAAAGTAACCCTTTCCCAACTCCTTGATAAGTTCTTGATGATGGAGATGTGTGATTCTTGACTATAATGCAAATACTCAAGTTGTGGATGATCAAATACAAAGGATGAGCTCTCTATTTATAAGAGAGAATGATGGAGAGACATGCAAAATGGGTGAATGTGGGACTAAAGATCCATGAATTACAAGATTCCATTTTTCCAAATGTAAGTGGACAGAGGATGTGCAAGTTTTGGTCAATGTGCCAATAAATGAGATTAGTTGGCCTTTTCAAATTTCAAATTTGGCTTGTTGGAGGGAGATAAAGGCACTTAAATGCCAAGTGGGGGACATGTAAGAGGGGTTTTATTGCCATGTTGGAAGGGACAAGTCAAATTTTTTCAAATTCAAACTTGTGGAATATTCTCAAAAGATGCTTTGTTGAGGGAAAATGATGATTTTAATAAATGAATTAAAATGCTTTATTGGTGTAAGTGGGAAAAGCTAGAGGATGTGATGGGTGGTTAGCTTAGATTAATCAGGATTAGATTAGTTAAAATGATGATAGATTCTTTTGACCCATTTGACTTAAATACTTTGATTTATTTAAATCAAAAGGGATGGAATATGAATTTGGGGTTCAATTAAATAAAGTTTGGTTTATTTAATTAAAAGGGGGATGTGAGACTTAAATTAAACAAAGTTTATTTATTTAATTTAAATGGATAACCTTAGCAGATTGAATTTAGTGAATTTGATTTACCTGATGAATGGATGAATGTAAATTTGATTCATGTGATGATTTAATGAATATGAATTAGTTAAGTGCACGATGCTCATTTCACGTGTCTACATTTTACCCCTTTTTAAAGCAATGTACTTGTTGCGTTGGTTCAAATAATAAACTTGACGCTATCAAAATTCAAAAATTCTCTAATTTATTCAGATGCCCTAGCAGAAAGAAGTACACTAGTACATATTATATCTAAATCAATATCTCTTTTGTTCAACTTCCAATAGATATTAATAACCAAATAATCAGAAAGGGTAAACTAATTTACTTCTATCACTTTAATACAAACACATGTAAACTTATATTTATAAATAAATGTTTAATAAATCTTCATTAGCACTTTATCTCTATGCTCATTATGAAAAATAATTAAAGAAAACATATTCTTCCCTTTCTAATAATTTCCAAATCTCTTACTATATTGTTACTTTTGTTTATCTAAATCAATAGCCTCTATTTTTTAATTCTATTACTCTTTTACCTACTAAGACCACTTAATTTATCTGACTATAACAAAACAATTACTTTGAGGTTAGCTAATTCATCATCCTCTATATTCTTAATCAATTACTCATCTAACTCAATTTATTTAATAAAACCCCTCCAATTATCGAAATATAAATAATCCTATGCTTTTCCTTATTTATTCTCCTCACTTCTCTATCTATACAATTTCATAATTCAACTAGACAAAAGTACTCTATTACTAAGACCCATAATATAGATGACATTGAATTCTTTAGTAATCACAATTCATAATTAATTTATACATATTAAAATCCACTTATATTAACAAATCATTATTGAAACATTTGTAAAGGAAACTATATTTAAAAGAGAATCAAAATCACTTAATAATCTTACAATCCAATTAGAATTCTTATTCAAACCATACTCTTATCCTTCTAGGTCATAAAATATAAACATACATCTATGTAATAATAATAGGTAAAATATGTAAACTAATGTCTATTTATAGCTATGTATACCAAAATGCATCATTTATTATAAGAGTATTGTTAAAAAAAATCTGCTTATATGAATTCTCTCTTTCTTTATATATTTCTAATTACTATTTGTGGATAAACCCAAACTTTATTTTCTAATTACTTCAATAATATTATAAAAGAGTGTAAATAAAGTGTAATGGTATACTATGATCACTAGTAATTTAGTAAAAATAAACTAAAACAAAAATAATATAATGATGGTTGTTTGGTCTTTGAAAAGTTAAAAGTTGATGAATCAGGTCAAAAGAATGTCTAGCACATGTTAATATATGTTAGTTGAAATTTAAAACTTAAACTACTCAATATATGAAACTCAAGAATTATACAGTAAAAAAATCCAAGTAATAACTATTAGATTGAGGCATCCTTATGAAGTGGCTACTAAATTCTCATTCAAATTGGATAAAGATGCTTTTTGGTAGATTAAAGTTCTATTTTTTAGACTCTAATGAACTTTTCTATGTTTCTTTATAGTGTTCTGAAGGAGAAATTTAATTTTGGCTCTCTTGATTTCAATTGTAATTCCTCATGGAATGCATGCTAATTGGAACCTATAAGTTTAAGCCAAGAAAGTTTAAATAACTATAATTATTTGTAGATGCCAAAGTTATTCTTGCTAATACAAATCCTCTAATATGAAGAGACTAATTGTGCAGAGAATTTATCATTTAGATAACTCGATGGGAATCCATGTCTGTGAGGAGCACTTGATACTGACTTCTAAATACGTGTATACCCCATTCTACAATAGAAAAACAAACAAATCACTGAAAGTGTGGCCAACAACTTATCTCAGGTTTTCACAAATTCCACAACCATTGCTAGCATCCACTCTACCTGCACCAAACTTGGAGCTTGGAATAGGATATGGACATCCTCCAAAGCATAATGACAAGAGATTTTGGCAGATGATGTAGTTGAAAGCTATGTTGGAGACATGTATGCATAGTGTGGCGCATAGACAAGGTGTGTGAACTGTTTCACAGAATGCCTCAAGGAGGTGTCATCTCATGGAATGAAATGCAATGATTGTTGAATGTGCACAAAATGGATTTAGCAAGGAAGCTCTTAGAATATTTAAATTAATGAAGCACTTTGTAACACATCCTAACGTTGTAAGCTTTACTTGTGTTCTGGGTACGTGCAGTCATGCAGGTTTGGTGTATGAGGGTTGCACATACTTCACACATCTACAACCCTTATTGCATTAAATATAGTATTGATTATAAGGAGTGCATGGTTGACCTTCATTTCCATAATGGATATCTTGGAGACAACCCAAACTTATTAATAAGATGAGAGTTAAACCTGTGGTGCCCATGGATCATCTCCCACCCAACTGTGCTGAAAAATACATATACAAAATGTGAAACCCTGACAAGGAACGTGATTGTTTGACAAAATTCCTTAAAGAGTAGTCCTCCGAAGGACTGCAATGATTACAAGATATGAACGAATAATTTTAATAAAAGGTTGTAGAAAATCAAATGCAATCATCAGGGGAAGGTGGGTATTATATTTTAACTACGTAGAGTAAAGGATGCCAGTAATGTTAAAACCTAAATGTGTGCATTATTAGAATATTGGCTATAATTTTCATTTTAATAAACATAACCTAAAATTATTGTCAAAACCTTATTTTTAGGTTGCAGATACGCCAAAAAGGAGAAGTTAAAGGTCATTACCAGTGGGACAAAGTTTGGAGGAGCAACAACCATGATAGATGTCGTAGTTGATAGACATTGCAAATGCATTGTTAGACCTGTATGCAGGAGGGAAGAAAAGACAAGGGCGCATATTCTATTTGATAGGATGCCTCTGAGAAATGTGATCTCTTGAAATGCTATGATTTCCAATTATGCCCCTCCCAAAAGGAAACCCATTTGATGAAAAGGATTAAGAAACTTTCAAGCAAATGCAATTGACAGGTGTCACCAAGTTTCCCTCCCTTCTCCTTCAGACTCTGCACTTGTCATGCATGCGAATAAAGAAACATTGAGAAGGAATGTGGGGATTTTAATTCCTTTACGAATATTTTCCTTTCTTTTTAAAAGAATAATAATAATAATGTTGGCAATAACAACTACAATCTTCCTGTCACTCTCCAGCAATGTTTTATTTAATGTCTCTGCAGAGAAGACTGCACAGGAGTTGTGGGATAAATTGTCTTCAATGTATGAAATGGCATATGCTTCCAATAAGGTATTTATTATGAAGAAACTTTATAATTTAAAAATGCGAGGAGGGGTAATGTCCAATAATTTGAATGAATTTAATACATCTATTACCCAGCTGATTTCTGTAGGCATTAATTTGGATGATGAGATCAAGGCTATTTTATTACTGTGTTCTTTACCAAATAGCTGGGAAGGTGTTGTGATGGCAGTGAGCACTTTGGTGGCTACCAAAAGCAAGATGAAATTTGATGATGTTGCAGCCACTTTACTGAGTGAAGATATGCGAAGAAAAAATTAGGAACGCTCATTTGGTGAGGCATTAACGGCTATAAGTATTTGGAATAGAGGTAGAAGTAAAGAAAGAGGCAAATATAATAATTGAAGGAGATCAAAATCCAGATCGCATTCAAGAGGAAAAATGGGTGCCTATTGGTTTTGTGGCAAGCCAGGCCACACAAAGAAAAATTGTTGGAATTATAAGAAGGCACAAGAAAAATTTAGTAACAATGAAGCAAACGTTGCAGCTGAAAAAGATAATGGAGTTTTAATTTTGGCTATTGGTGACATGACTGCAGTCTCTTGGGTTCTTGATTCCAGAGCTTCTTTCCATGCTACTTCATGTAGGAAAGATTTTACAAATTTCCAAGAAGGTGTATTCGGTAAGGTTTTTCTTGGTGACAATAAGAAGTGTGAAATTGTTGGTAAGGGTGATATAGTTTTAAATTTAAAAAACTAGGGTCCCTCTTGTTGTCTGTTGTGTCGTGAGGCTAAGGAGTGTGCTTCTCATCTCTTCTTCCAATGTTCCTATGCTCGGGAGATTTGGCATCTTTGGTGGCGGGTGTGGAATGTGCCCTGTACACATGTTTCCTCTTTCACTGATTTTGTGGATCAGGGGAGTAGGGCCCCTATTTCTACTTCCTTTCTTCAAGTTGCTTGGGCGATTAGCCCATCCTTCATTATTTGGAATCTTTGGTTGGAGAGGAATTGTCAGATTTTTCAGGATGTGATGATGGGGGCCTCTTGCTTGTGGTGAAAAATTTTTAATTCTGTGGGAGAAACGATTGCAGCTAAGTGTGATCTGACTAATTCAATTTCTCCTTCTAATGTCGGTTGTATCAACTGCCTTCATCTTCCTCCTTCGCATCAATAGCTTATGCGCAATAGTTGTAGGCATCCAACGCCAAAGGTGAATAGGGAGGGAAAATGGTCTCCTCCTCCTCCTCAAGGCATCCTAAAAATTAACACAAATGGCTCTTCTCATGGAAACCCTAGTCATGTTGGTATTGGTGGTGTTGGTCAGGATAGTTTTGGGGATTTTCAATTTATTTTCTTTAGTTATAAGGGTCTTCATACTAATAATCTTATGGAGGCTCAAGCAATTTTACTGGTTGTGGAGCATGGCAGTCAGTTGGGGTGGCACAGGATTATTTGTGAATCTGATTCCTAGGTTGTGGTGAACTTGTTGAATAAGCGAAGGTTAGATGATGTCAGTTGGAACCTGGCTTTGATTATTGAACAAATTCTCAATCTTTATGTTTCTCTTGAGTTTGTTACTTTCACTCATATTCCTAGGGAGTGGAATGGTGTTGCTGATTGTTTGGCTAAATGGGCTTCTGATCATATTCATGATTGGAATTTGGTTGATCGGGGTCAATTACCCCCTGATTTGTCTCAATAGTTGAACCATTTGGTGGAGCTGGATAAGGCTATGTAATGACTTTTCTCTGTAATTTTCTCATGTTTTAATAAATTTTTACACCTCTTTTATGTAATTTTTTTTAAAAAATTAACCTTATTAATAATTACATTAATATTCTATTGTATTTTTTTAATTATTCATTGTTTAATTAAAATAATGGTATAAACTTTCAAATTAATTTAATTAACGACATTCATTCAAAAATGTAACTATATTAATAATATAACATTTACTCTTGCCATAGCAATTTAATTTAATTAGCTAATTGAACAAGGCCACTTAAAGCGTTAAGTTTACCAGATAATCCAATGGCATAATTATCAACAAAGTCACAAATAACACTTACACCAAAAATCCAGAAAGACCAATTCAGAGGAGTGCTACAGTTTTCTTGGTTCATGATTCCATGTTATAAATTTGATGACCCCTAAAACTCTCTTAATGCATTTATATTATTATTCCATTGATTAGAATATCTAGATTACCATTTTTGAAGACCGTTCACTATCATTTTCCTCAACGTAGTACTCATATAAATGATAATAAAAATTATCAATATACTCTATCAAAAAATAGAAGCATTTCACTTGTTTTAATTATTGTAGGTCTAATTACAAAATGCTATTATACCATTGGTGGGTAAAGTATAATGCATAAAATTGTTATTTGGTTTCCTCAAATCTAATCTTCCACTTCACGTCCAAAAGAATGTTTACTCTTATGAATGATAACACTATCTAGTAAAACATAATGGAAAAGAAGCAAAAAGAAAGAAAAATATAATGAAACATTATTCTAATGACCAAACCAACATTCTATAGGGGGATTGGTGCTACTTTGATGTGGAAAGTAGCCCTTTCCCAACTCCTTGATAAGTTCTTGATGATGGAGATGTGTGATTCTTGACTATAATGCAAATACTCAAGTTGTGGATGATCAAGTGAAAAGGATGAGCTCTCTATTTATAAGAGAGAATGATGGAGAGACATGCAAAATGGGTGAATGTGGGACTAAAGATTCAGGAATTACAAGATTCCATTTTTCCAAATGTGAGTGGATGGAGGATGTGCAAGTTTTGGTCAATGTGCCAATAAATGAGATTAGTTGGCCTTTTCAAATTTCAAATTTGGATTGTTGGAGGGAGAAAAAGGGACTTAAATGCCAAGTGGGGGACATGTAGGAGGGGTTTTATTGCCATGTTGAAAGGGACAAGTCAACTTTTTTTCAAATTCAAACTTGAGGAATATTTTCAAAAGATGCTTTGTTGAGGGAAAATGATGATTTTAATAAATGAATTAAAATGCTTTACTGGTGCAAGTGGGAAAGCTAGAGGATGTGATGGGTGGTTAGATTAGATTAATCAGGATTAGATTAGTTAAGATGATAGATTCTTTTGACCCATTTGACTTAAATACTTTGATTTATTTAAATCAAAAGGGATGGAATATGAATTTGGGGTTCAATTAAATAAAGTTTGGTTTATTTAATTAAAAGGGGGATGTGAGAATTAAATTAAACAAAGTTGATTTATTTAATATAAATGGATAACCTTAGGAGATTGAATTTAATGAATTTGATTTACTCGATGAATGGATGAATGTAAATTTGATTCATGTGATGATTGAATGAATATAAATCAGTTAACCGCACAAATGTAAATTTGATTCATTTGATGATTGAATGAATATGAATCAGTTAACTGCGCGATGCTAATTTCACGTGTCTACATTTTACCCCTTTTTAAAGCAATGTACTTGTTGTGTTGGTTCAAAGAATAAACTTGCTGCTATCAAAATTCAAAAATTCCTTGACTTATTCAGATGCCCCAGCAAAAAGAAGTACACTATTATAGATTATATCTAAATCAATATCTCTTTTTTTCAACTTCCAATATATATTAATAACCAAATAATCACAAAGGGTAAACTAATTTAATTCTATCACTTTCATACAAACACATGTAAACTTATATTTATAAATAAATGTTTAATAAATCTTCATTAGCACTTTATCTCTATGCTCATTATGAAAAATAATTAAAGAAAACATATTCTTCCCTTTCTAATAATTTCCAAATCTCTTACTATATTGTTACTTTTGTTTATCTAAATCAACAACCTCTGTTTTTTATTTCTATTACTCTTTTACCTACTAAGACCACTTAATTTATCTGACTATAACAAAACAATTACTTTGAGGTTTGCTAATTCATCATCCTCTATATTCTTAATAAATTACTCATCTAATTCAATTTATTTAATAAAACCCCTCCAATTATCGAAATATAAATAATCCTATGATTTTCCTTATTTATTCTCCTCACTTCTCTATCTATACAATTTCATAATTCATCTAGACAAAAGTATCCTATTACTAAGACCCATAATATAGATGACAATGAATTCTTTAGTAATCACAATTCATAATTAATTTATACATATTAAAATCCACTTATATTAACAAATCATTATTGAAGCATTTGTAAAGGAAACAATATTTAAAAGATAATCAAAATCACTTAAAAATCTTACAATCCAATTAGAATTCTTATTCAAACCATACTCTTATCCTTCTAGGTCATAAAATATAAACATACATCTATTTAATAATTATAGGTAAAATATATAAACTAATGTCTATTTATAGCTATGTATACCAAAAAACATCATTTAGTATAAGAGTATTGTAAAAAAATTCTTTATATGAATTCTCTCTTTCATTATATATTTGCAATTACTATTTGTGGATAAACCCAAACTTTATTTTCTAATTACTTCAATAATATTATAAAAGAGTGTAAATAAAGTGTAATGGTATACTATGATCACTAGTAATTTAGTAAAAATAAACTAAAACCAAAATAATAGAATGATGGTTGTTTGGTCTTTGAAAAGTTGAAAGTTGATGAATCGGTTCAAAAGAATGTCTAGAACACGCTAATATCTGTTTGTTGAATTTTAAAACTTAAACTGCTCAATATATGAAACTCAAGAATTATACAGTAAAAAAATCCAAGTAATAACTATCAGATGGCATCCTTATGAAGTGGCTACTAAATTCTCATTCAAATTGGATAAAGATGCTTTTTGGTAGATTAAAGTTCTATTTTTGAGACTCTAATGAACTTTTCTATGTTTCTTTATAGTGTTGTGAAAGAGAAATTGAATTTTAGCTCTCTTGATTTCAATTCTAACTCCTTATGGAATGCATGCTAATTGGAACCTATAAGTTTAAGCCAGGAAAGTTCAAATAACTGTAATTATTTCTAGATGCCAAGGTAATTCTTGCTAATAGAAATCCTTTAATATGAAGAGACTAATTGTGTAGAGAATTTTTCATTTAGATAACTCGATGGGAATCTGTGTCTATGAGGAGCACTTGATACTGACTTCTAAATATGTGTATACCCTATTCTAGAATAGCAAAAGAAACAAATCACTGAAAGTGTGGCCAACAACTTATCTATTAGCACTTTATACTAACTTCTAAATACGTGTATACCCTATTCTAGAATAGCAAAAGAAACAAATCACTGAAAGTGTGGCCAACAACCATTGCTAGCATCCACTCTACCTGCACCAAACTTGGAGCTTGGAATAGGATATGGACATCCTCCTAATCATAATGAGGAGAGATTTTGGAAGATGATGTAGTTGCAAGCTATGTTGGAGACATGTATGCAAAGTGTGGCGCATAGACAAGGTGTGTGAACTGTTTCACAGAATGCCTGAAGGAGATGTCATCTCATGGAATGAAATGCAATGATTGTTGAATGTGCACAAAATGGATTTAGCAAGGAATCTCTAAAAATATTTAAATTAATGAAGCACTCTATAACACATCCTAATGTTGTAAGCTTTGCTTGTGTTCTAGGTGCGCGCAGTCGTGCAGGTTTAGTGGATGAGGGTTGCGCATACTTCACACATCTGCAACCCTTATTGCATTCCATATATAGTTGATCATAAGGAGTGCATGGTTGACCTTCATGCCCATAATGGATATCTTGGAGACAACCCAAACTTATTAATAAGATGAGAGTTAAACCTGTGGTGCCCATGGATCATCTCCCACCCAACTGTGCTGAAAAATACATATGCAAAATGTGAAACCCTGACAAGGAACGTGACTGCTTGACAAAATGCCTTAAAGAGTAGTCCTCTGAAGGACTATAGTGATTACAAGATATGAACAAATAATTTTGATAAAACGTTGTAGAAAAGCAAATGCAATCATCAGGGGAAGGTGGGTATTATATTTTAACTACGTAGAGTAAAGGATGCCAGTAATGTTAAAACCTAAATGTGTGCATTATTAGAATATTGGCTATAATTTTCATTTTAATAAACATAACCTAAAATTACTGTCAAAACCTTATTTTTAGGTTGCAGATATGCCAAAAAGGAGAAGTTAAAGGTCATTACCAGTGAGACAGAGTTTGGAGGAGCGAAAACCATGATAGATGTTGTAGTTGATAGACATTGTAAATGCATTGTTAGACCTGCATGCAGGAGGGAAGAAAAGACAAGGGCGCATATTCTATTTGATAGGATGCCTTTGAGAAATGTGGTCTCTTGAAATGCTATGATTGCCGAATAGGCCCTTCCCAAAAGGAAACCCATTTGATGAAAAGGATTAAGAAACTTTCAAGCAAATGCAATTGACAGGTGTCACCAAGTTTCCCTCCCTTCTCCTTCAGACTCCATGCTTGTCATGCATGCAAATAAAGAAACATTGAGAAGGCACGTGGGCTTTTGATTCCTTTAAGAATATTTTCCTTTCTTTTTAAAAGAATAATAACTAGAACTTGCACCCCAATGAGGTGCAATGGTTACGCTGATAGGCTGATACACTTTGGTATTATATTATGAACATGTAGGAGCAGTGCAATTTTTTTGGGGATGAGCTTATGTGGTGTATGCAATTTGTCTTGAAGACCTATACAACAAAAGGAATGGGGTGGCTAGGTGCGTAGAATAGGTGTTGATGAAGTCAAGTTATAGAAGCAATTTTAAGCACTATGGGAATTGGGGAGAGATATCAAATGGATAGGGAGGAGAGTTGCATACCTTGTTTTAGGAGAGACATAGTTGTTGTAAGCATGCCTCCTCTCACTTCCTTATGATTGCAAATGGATTGGTTTGCATTTTGGAATATCTTTCAAAAGAGAATGGTGGTTGAATGCGAAGATCATTTAATGATTTAACTCTAGATATGGCTATAAATGTTAGCCCCTACCTATCTATTTTACCAATATCAATTATTGCCTTTTGCAATGTTAGTCCTTGAGCTTTGTGTATGGTAATAGCCCACACCATCGTAAGCGGTATCTGCCTTCTATTGCCCAAGGAAACAAGTATGGTTGGTATGCTCTTAGGGTCATGGTCATTCCATGGGGGTCCACTGTAGCTATCGAACCTTGTAACAACATACATGGGAACATCTGGTGGTTTGGAACCAGGGTTGTAAATGATTTCAACAACTTCGCCAAGAACTCCATTCACCAGGCCTGCTTGTGTCCATATGTTGGATGTGAGCATGATGCATTGCCCTTTACAAATAAATACTTCCTTTTCAAGCTGTTCATCATCAGTTGCACTATCTATTCCATGCCTGGTACTTGTCACAGTTTATATTACAAAAAAATAAATATTTTAGTTTATTTGATAGAACCTAAACCGAATAACTAAGGAATTATCTTATGGTCCATATTGATAGACTCTTACAAGCATGTGTCTTAAAAATATTTATTTTTAGGGATGCAATTTATGTAACACCCATACTTTTTTATGCATTGGGGTGTCTATTATTAGAGTTATATTTAAGACTGTGTTAGGGGATGCATAAGTTGTGCTTCTTCTGATTTAGAAAGACTATTCCATGGTTAACCCATCTATTTCAAAATTTCTCACACATGTTTCATAAGAATAGAACCTGTGTAACTTGGGTAATTCACACAAGGTAATTCATCTCACGTTGCACATTTTTGTGTTCTTTACGAGGATCAAAATAGGGCCTCAAGAATTGGAGCTGGGAAGACTTCTAGAAAGTGAAACCCACCTTACCCCTAAACTATATTGCTCAATTTCATAAATCCCTAGAAAATACCTCTGTAGCTCAATATAAAGAAACTACCTGGCTTTGGCTGGGGTTTGGCAGTGGTGCCTTTATTGTCCATCCTATGCAGAAGAAAACTTCCAGTGCCTCTAGATTCTTGGCCAAGACCATTTGACCCAAGGAATACGATACACATTCCTAAGCCCCCGCCGATGTGACCAAGAGAGAAACAGGGGCTAGGTCATCATAATTCATTCCTCGTTTGCAATATATATATATATATATATATATATATATATATATATATATATATATATATATATATATATATATATATATAAACCATGCAATTAAAAAATATGTTATGATTGAACTGTGTTCAAGATGCTAGCCCTTCCTTTGCTATTCATAAAGGCTTAATTCTCAAATTTAGAAATAATGGCATATTCAAATCCCACAAGGCATTGATGTAGTCAATTGCTCAAACTCCATTTTACATATTAGGGAAAGAAAACCATTTTTTTTTTTAAAATTTAA
Source organism: Sequoia sempervirens (assembly GCA_007258455.2). Lineage (NCBI taxonomy): Eukaryota > Viridiplantae > Streptophyta > Pinopsida > Cupressales > Cupressaceae > Sequoia > Sequoia sempervirens. The sequence continues at coordinate 628,236,843 of VDFB02193867.1, forward strand.
ACCACGACATGAAAACCACTAATAGTTGATAGCCATGCATTAGCATGGGATGTAAACTATACACATTGAATTGTTGCCTCATTCAACTTCATTGCAGATGTACTACTCGGGAAGGAGGAGAAAGGATAATGAGAGTGGATGTGTGGATATCCTTCACATACACCCTAAGACGTAGCACGAGTGTTTCTAACTTTAAGTTGGACTCAGCATAAAGACTTGCCACACTCTAATCTATTACCACCCATACCTAAAGATTAACATTATTATTTAATTACCATAAATTTATATTAATTAAATTCAACAAAAGCCTTTAATAATTATCATCATTGATTGCTCAAAGGAGAAATAATACTATTGTTTGATCCTTGGTTATATTTTCCTAATTATTTTCCAAAGGGAAATAATAATATTATTTCCACAATTTGAACATTTATGATATCCTCATTCTCCTTAATGATGTTATTATCATTTTCATGATGTAATTAATATTATTATGGAGCTACCCTCCATTTAAAATTAATTCATTTTATCAAAATTGGTATTAATATTAATATCATAGTTACTAATTTTCAAAACCATATTTACTCAGTTATTAATTTTCAATACCATTTTTACTCTAGTTATTTTATTTCTATGTTTATGCTATTAAAAGAGTTAAAGCAGGAAAATCTCTATCTTTACTTCAATGGTAATTATGTACTTTCCATTAATGGTTCCAAGATTACCTCCTCCCTAATCCCTTTTAAATTCATTATGTAAATGTTATTGAATATTTAACAACAATATAGTTGTTTGATCATTAAATAAGAAATAATAATAACATTATTAAGATTAAATCTAAATGTTGTTGAATATTTTACAATGTAGTTGTTTTATCATTAAATAAAAAAGAATAATAATATTATTAAGATTAAATCTAATTTTGAAAAAAATACTACACTATTGTTAACTGATCATTGGCCAACATTATCTTTAGGGATATCCCATCAATTTTTATACTTTAAAATGATAACATTATTTAAATAAATTACTAATATTTCATTTAAGACTATTCCTATTATTATAATCATGTTAACTACTATTGCTAAAATAACAATTAACACTCATGATTTATATTATTATTTTTATTGCCTTGTTTTTTATTTAATATACTAGAGTTTCCCATGATATCATGATTACTTCTTAAAATTGATAATATAATATTATACTAAATATGAAATGTAACAAGTTTTAAATTATTCTTACTTTTGAAAACTCAATTAATTTTGATCAAACAAATTTCTTATTTTCTAAAAAAGAAATAAAATATTAAAATACAAAAATCAATTTTTCAATCAATTTTTTTTTACAATTGATCTAACTAGAGATAGCGACCACAATTAATAATAAATATCAACACATTTTCAAACTATATGCTTGCAAATTTAATCTGAGTGGAGGCAATGCAATGCTTGTGAAATCAACTGATAAAGTGGGAAACCTGCTGGTAGTTTTGACGACTTCCATTTTAACTGCGGGCGAAGGTAATTTACTAGAAATTGCACCTTAGTGTGCAATGGGTACGCCGAAGAAGTGTGCAAAGTCAATCAGGATAAATTGTGATCTATTTTTTTACTATATAAAACTATAATAATAAGTATAATTAAATTATTTATTATTAATTATAAATTTTAATATTAAATTATTTATAATAAGTATAATAAATTTTAAAAAACAAAATAACTTTTTCAAATAAATGACGACAATTATTTAAAAATAGAAAATAAAACAAGATGTTGTAGTGTTAAAACCTAAATTCCTTCATTGTTAGGATCTTGACATGTTAAATGTTTGAAGGTGTTATTTGCAATAGGGGAGAGGGCCCAGTAGTCATGCACCCTAACTTCGCGCTTCTAATTATCCTACGTCAAAATTTCAAATCACTCCCAATTTTTTACAACAGCTTACTTGGCAAGTTTTCTACTTATAACTAAGGTTTCAAGGCCACATCATCAAATATGATGCCACATCAGCATGCAATTTCATCAAGGTGTCCAAAAAGGCCCTAAAAAATAGTGAGACCAATTCTCGTGCATTACATCATGAGTAGTTGAGCGCTGATGTGGTATCACATGATTGGTTGCTTTTTAGATCAAAAGCATGCATTTTGTTTAATTATGGGTAGTCAAATCACAACTATTGGACATTATATAAATGACTATTGGGTATTATATGTACCATTGGGTGCACGACTATTGGACCCTACATGACTATTGGGCCCTCTCCCCTAATATTAGTTAAGGGGTTGCGATGGTTAAATTTTTTTAATAAATTTGCATATTTTCCCTTCCTCCACATGTCTTTTTTCTTCCAATTAAATGAAGCTGATTTCTACAAATCAAAAGTTGAGTATCCTTTTTAAGTAACTGGCTAAAAATCCTCACAAAGAGTCCTATGGCTTTCGATGGTTCTACCTAACTTGTGGGAGATGAAATGAACATAATTTTTTTAAAAATATCACAGTACCTGCCTAGTGATGGATCTAATTTTTTTAAGGCGACATGCGTAAAATGGGGAAATTTTCCTCCAGCTGGCGAATGACTGCGCACGAAAATAAAATTAGTGGAGGTTTTTTTAATTTATTACCCTCACGTCAAATGCCCAGGCCCATGAAAGCAGTGAAAGTGACAAAATGTTTAATGTCTGCGATGAATTGTGAGCATTATTTCTATGGTCGGAAGGATGAGGTGAACCGTCAATGGTCAAATGTAGCTCGTACCTTTCAGATAAGGATACACCTTCGGTGTAAATTAATCCACGGGGCCAAATGTACAGTACGTAATGGTCATGTTAGATCATCCGTCAACATTTATCTCTTCATTTTTTATTTTTATGCGCTATCGTGTTGGAGGTTTCTTCCACGCCACTAAAAATTATCGCCAGAAGTTGTGTTGTTATGGGGGTGGAGCCCCATCAGAATTTCCTGGCGGCGCAAGACTGGGGAAAATCCCAGTGGGGTTCCCCCCACATATAAAGCCTATACTAGCACTTGCACCTACAGGAGGTTCAAGGAATAGCCGATAGGAAACTAAAGATAAAATTTAAATATAATTTAATATTTACATTAAAGAGAATACTACAACAAAAATATAAGAATCACAATTAGACAAATTAAATGAAGTATTAAACTACAAATTTGAACTGTACAAGTCACATGGTATTTCTAAGATACAAATTGAACATAATAATTATATCTCTCTTGTTGTTGTCACAAAATAGATTGCAAGTTTTCACCAAGCTTGAATCACCAAATAGCTTGCCAAGCTTATGTAGAGTTTCAGACTCAAATCTATGATCTAAATCGAAACAAAATACAAAAATTACAAAACAGAAGCAACCACCTCTAACCTTCCAGAAAAAGTTAGAACCTAATAAATAGCATTCAGACTAAAGATACTATACAACACCCAAAAAATTTATATCACTTCATTGTGATGCATTCACAATATGAATTAACACATATAAAAATAAATAAATAAAAATCTAGTTGATCCAAGATATGTCCACTATGACAACAAATTAGCAAACCCTACAACCCAAGAGAAAACATTAAAAACCTAAAAATTGAATCCAAAATGTGAAGACTATTGAATGCAAAACCTACCAGCCATAAATTTAAAAACAACCTTTGAACAGGGAAAACAAAATTTAAATACAATAAATAAAATTTGGATCAAACATTCTAGAAAATACCTAGATATCTAGTTTGAACTCATCATCATGCATTTTTTACAATTAGATTAGTCAGAGTTCTTTAAAGGTGCTGATGAGAAAATTAGGTTGAGTTTGCACCCATAGGAGGTTCAAGGAATACACCGATAGGAAATTAGAGGTAAAACAATAATGAATGTGAACATTACATAATTTGGTGTGTAATTTCAAATCTATATATGATAGGTTCCATGATATAATTGAAAACACTTAGATTCTTTTTGAACAAGTAGCAGTAAATTGTGTTCGTTTGTATTTTTTTAGCTCCTCTTTTGAATTCCTAGAATTTGTATGCATTGCAACATAATGTTGTTAGCTAAAAAAATATAACTTATAAATATGTTTGTACATATGTAAACAGAGGGAAAATCAAAAGTAAAAAAAAAAAAAATTAGAAAAGGTTCAAATCTAAAAAATTTCTTTGCTTGATCATTTGACTGGCCACCTGTATAAGGGAAAAAGTTGTAATTGATTAGTATCAATCAAATTTGTGTTATCATTTGATTACTTGTATTTCCCTCCCTGCAGTATGAATAGTATGATATATTAGATGAAACTAATTACCTTTGGAGTAGATGGTGAATAGTATTTCCTCTGCAATTATCTTTTGAACTCTTTTAGCGGGATGAAATGCATTCCAAAACACATATATGTTTGGATCCTTGCACACTGATCTTTCTTTGCTATGCGCACTTCCCACACCAGCATTGAATAACCCCTCTGCAACAAGCTGATAGAGTCTTAGAAAACCCTTCATACAATTTGTAGTGATTATAACTTGGTTCATGAAATGTTTAGATCTAACACCATGGCTTTAGTATATATTTCTTAAAAACATATAAGTTTATCTTAAAAAAGAGATGGAATATAATTATGTTGTCCAATTATATAAAAATAGAGATTTATGATTACTTTATTCTAATAATGAATTATAAAATCTGGTCCGAAATATTGATAAAAATTTACATAAACTTTTTGAAAAAATTCATATCTTTAAATGGAATTCTTACCCAGAGTGTTTCCATTGTGAGTGATTTCATATCTTTAATGGAAAAATTCATATCTTTAATTCATTGGTTGTTTCATCACAGCTGCCATTCAATACAGATTGTCCTGATAAATGATTTCATCGGATAGAGGAAAATATCATTAATCTATTCTTCTAAAAAATGCTGAAATTGGGTACCTTACTACTTGTAAACAATAATTCCTCCTGTTGTTTATTCTTCCAAGAAGTCACCTGACCTCCAAACAAGTGTACCTGCATGCTTTGAGACAAACACAATGAGAAAGACATTGATGAATATTCCAAATTAACACAAGCTGTTATGCAGAAAAAAATTGAATACAAATTAAACCTTAGAAAAATCAAAGTGATTTTCTGCGTATAATTGAATTTATGAAATATCATCATTTGAGTAGGGTGTGAACTTATTTGTTGCTTCATTCAGTCTGTGCTACTACAATTTTTTAAGCAACCTTGGGCACATTAGGCAATAACAAAAACATGAAAAAGTTCAAGATAACAATATATTTGTAGGGAAATGGATCGAGAAACAACAATTTATATTTAATTGTCACAGAGAAAACTTCAGAAGAGCCGAAAGATTATCCTAGTAGAAGAAAGAGAAGGCACTCTAATATAACTTCCAAAATCAAAGAAGAGCATGAATGTTACATGTCTTAAAGTAACCAAAATTTATCTTCACTTTACTTTGTATTGTGCAAATGAGGAATACAATTACAAACACTAACATCATAACCGGACAGATTTATGATGAGGACCATTTGCTTGGAGACAAGTTTCTACATCATATCATAAAGTAGATGGGTGTTAAAGCCTAAGCTTCTATCCATTATAAACCAATGCTAAGTACCATTTGTGACAACTATGATTTTTAAATTTATTAAATTATGGTTTGTCGTTTGAGCACAGAGGGCAGATTAGGCTGAAAAACCACGGTTCCACCACATTAAGCTTTGAGTATGGGATGTCATGATGACAGCCTAACTACAGTAAACTAGGGATTTAGACTCTAGAGACAAAAGAAGGCTATAAATACTTCCCATTTAAGTCATCCAATTCATCATCGGAGAAGTGTGGGTATTTATTCCCTTTGTGCTGTATTTAAAAATTTGTCATGATATTTTCAACTCATATGAGTGATCTGTAAAAATTTTTGGTGTTTCATAATTTTTGAAACTTTTGACGGTCATAAGTTTCCTAGCCATAACTAAAAGCTTAGTATTGTATATATTTTCTTCCGTGATGATACCATAGATATCATGAAATATGCTTATGGTTGATCTCCTCTAATTTACTTCTAGAAAAGTTGGGTTCTTGAACAGAATAAAGCACAAAATCATACAAAAAAGTGTGTGAGTTTGTCTAGATTTTTTGTATGGAGCAGAAGTTGTAGAATACCAAAGGGAAAGGCTTGCTAAAATGATTTGAGTATATAGCAGCTGTAAGTTAAGCAGTTGAGGCGATGAGTTTTATAATGTTTGAATTTTTTTTAAGCATTACCGAACAAACTATAGCTGATAAAAAAAACTATCTTATACTGTAAATGTGGCATGAACATCTCTATAAATAAATAAATGAGTAAAACAACAAAGGCGTCAAAAAAAGGTGGTAAAAGCCTAGAAATTACATACAAGTTCAAACCTAAACATCCAAGCAAAGGGAGGCATCCCAAAGCAGAAAATGTAGATTTATTCATCATCTACATCCATGTTTATCAATGTACAGAATTTCCAACATATTTATTTGTATTGAACTTGGTTGTTCCCCAAGAATTGTCAGGGCTGAAGGATCTGAATCTTCAGGAGGACCTTCTAAAGACAACGATGAGCTTGAAGGGGTTGAGACAACTGGAGCAGGAGGACCTTCAATAGCAAGTGGACACAAAAGATCCCCTAATAGATCAGGTTTGGTGGTGCAGTTTATGCATCTTGCTTGGAAAGAGCTCCATTAGCCTGGCATGGTCCTTGTTCAAACTTTACCAACATGCTACAGCATTTACAAATATGATATTTTACACAATTACACCTTAAAGAATGGTCCCAATATAATCACAGAAAAGAATGCACAACAAGAGTGTTAAATGATAATATTTTCTCAAAACATAATGAAATAAACATCATGTTCCTAACAGCATTACAAGTCTTACATGCATCTTTATTTAGCCAGTAGGTAGAGATCCATTAGCAGGACGATGATCTAATACAACTATAGCACTTGACATTTGTTGTTGCACTCACAATTTTGTAGCACTCAGCTCAGCCGTATGTACCTCTGTATCTTCTGCTCTCCTCAATAATACAGACTGATGCTGAGTACGGATGACTTTGAAGATATGAATAAGTCAATAGTTTTCTTTTAGTTTTAAAACAGTTTTTAAAGCAGCTTTTATAGTAGCAGTTTGCATACTGCGCATATTTCATAGTATTAGATTTAGTTTTCTTTGCTTTAAATCTTGTTCGATGCTTTGGCATCTTTCCCTTTGGTAGCCTTGTTTTTTTAAGCTTTTCCTATCTTTAGTTTCATCACAGCTTGTTCGCTGATCTTAAAAACCTCTTTATATAAGAGAAGTTTGTAACAGATTTACATGCAGTGATTGTAACAGATTTACATATAGTTTTTGAATAACAGACAATTAATTCCAGCGCTGCTGTTCGCTCAGTATTTTGAGCAGATCCATTGTTTTTGTTTTTTTTTTAATGAATACATTTATTCTCTTTCAGAATGATAATTCCAGTTTAGTGTAACAGCAATAAATTTCAACCTTTCATTTGGTATCAGAGCAGGTTGAAATTTTTTTTGATTGTGCAGGTAGCAAGGTTAGAGAAGTAGTTATCTCAAAATGGCCAATAGCAATAGTTTACCATTTCAGCTTCCATTGTTTTCTGGAGATAACTATGATTATTGGAGTATCAAAATGAAGACCCTACTATTATCCCAAGAACTCTGGGAATTAGTGGAAGGAGGATACCCAGAACCTACAGATCAGACTGCATTAAATGCCTTGACACAACAACAACAAAATCAGCTGAAAGAAGACAAAAAGAAGGATAATAAAGCTCTTTTCACCATTCAATCTGCATTGGATGTTTCAATTTTTCCCCGAATTGCTGGTATGACAAAATCAAAGGATGCATGGGAGGCTTTACAAATTGCATATCAAGGTACAGATAAAATTAGATTGGTAAGACTTCAAACTTTTCGAAGAGAATTTGCAAATTTAATGATGAAGGAAACTGAGTCTATTCATGAATTTATTACTAGAGCTCAAGGTGTTGTGAATTAGCTTAGGATTCAAGGGGAAACAATAACTGAACAAACAATTGTAGAAAAAATTCTAAGATCCCTTCCTCCTAAATTTGATCCAGTAGTGATAGCCATTGAAGAAAGTAAAGATTTAACTACTTTCAAAGTTGCAGAGTTGATAGGTTCTTTGCAATCTCATGAAGAGCGTATGCAACGTTCTACAGAAAGTTTGGTGCAAGTTTTCCAGTCTTCTGTAAAATTTGAAGAAAAGTCTCCTTCTTCTCACACCACTAAATATCAAGGTGAATCTTCTTCTAATAATAGAGGACGAGGTAGAGGAAGAGGAAGAGGAAATAACAGAGGACGAGGATGAAGTTCTATAGATCGGAGGAGTATCTAGTGCCGATATTGTGAAAGGTATGGTCATTATGAATCTGAGTGCAGAAAGAAGAAATCTGACTTGAATAAGTCAAGAGCCAATTATACAGAAGATTCTTCTGCAAATACAAATCATTCCACCTTCTTCACATGCAATTTGGCAAAAGAACACCAAGAGGATGTCTGGTTCTTGGACAGCGGCTGTTCCAATCACATGACAGGTAAATCTGATCTCTTTGTCAAGTTAGATGATTCAATATGAAGTCAAGTTAAATTTGGAGATGATAAGGAGGTTGATGTAATGGGAAAAGGTACCCTTGCAGTCAAGACTAAGCAAGGAGAAACTACTCATATTCATGATACTTTGTTTGTTCCATAGTTACAACATAATCTTTTGCGTATTGGGCAGCTTGTAGGCAAAAATTATAAAGTAGTGTTTAAAGATAACTGTTGCAAGATATTTGATAAATCTAACAATCATCATCTTGTAGCAAAGACTTGTATGATAGAGAATAGACTGTTTCCTCTCACATTGGTTTCTAGTCAGTTGCATGCATTCAAATCAACTACAGATGATTCGTGGTTATGGCATCAAAGATATGGTCATCTGAATTTTCAAGGCTTATCTTTACTCAATAAAAAGAATATGGTAAGAGGGCTTCCTCCAATCAAGGAAAAAGAAGAAGTTTGTTTAGGGTGTGCATTTGGCAAGCATCATCGAGATAGTTTTCTAGTGAACAAATCTTGGAGAGAAAAATCTCCTCTAGAGCTTGTGCATGCTGACATTTGTGGTGACATGAAAGAGGAATCATTGGGTAAGAACCTTTATTTTTTGACTTTCATTGATGATTACTCATGCCACACTTGGGTCTATTTTCTTAAGCAAAAATCTGAAGCCTTTACATGTTTCAAGAATTTTAAAGCTATGGCTGAAAAATAGAGTGGGTATCATGTCAAGATACTCAGAACAGATAGAGGGGGAGAGTTTACCTCTAATGAGTTTGCTGATTTTTGTATCAAGAATGGGATACAAAGACAGCTTACTGCTGCGTATACACCTCAGCAGAATGGTATTGCTGAAAGAAAGAATCGTACCATCATGGAAATGGCACGAAGCATGTTGCAGACAAAAAATCTTCCAAATACTTTTTGGGGAGAAGTAGTTGCCAATACAATATATATTTTGAATAGAAGTCCCACAAAATTTGTTCAAAACATCACTCCAAAGGAAGCCTGGAGTGGTCACAAGCCTTCAGTGGCTCATCTTTGAGTCTTTGGATGTTTGGCATATGTGCACGTTCCAGTTCAAAAGCGGAAGAAGTTGGATGTCAAATCCCAACTTTGTATCTTTGTGGGATATTCTACTGCAACTAAGGGATATAGATTCTATAATCCTGACACAAAGCAATGGATTGTTAGTTGGGATGTGATTTTTGATGAAGGGGGAGTATCGCAGTGGAAGATGTTGTGCAGCAAAATCCATCACTAATCATAAACATGGAAGATAATACTATTCCTCCTCTCCCCACAAGCTCAAGTGGAAGTTCAAGCTCAAGTTCCAATCCTCCAAGCTCACACAGTTCTTCTAGTAGCACAAATTCAGATAGTGATTCACCTCCACCATCAGTTCCAAGAAAGGTACGAAGTTTGGTTGATATTTATCAGAGGAGTGCAAATATAGTTTTAGTTGTTAATTTTGCTTTATTTAGTACAATTCAAGTTGAACCCTCTATGTATGAAGAAGCAGTGAAAGAACTAGTATGGGTTAATGCTATGAATGATGAGATGAATTCCATTGATAAGAATAATACTTGGGAATTAGTGCAACTTCCCAAAGATAAATAGGTGATTGGTGTGAAATGGATCTACAAAGTCAAATATCATGTTGATGGTTCAGTGGAATGACATAAGGAAAGATTAGTTGCCAAAGGATTTGCACAAACTCCTAGAGTGGATTATGCAGAAAATTTTGCTCCTGTGGCTAGACTTGATACAGTAAAGATTATATTGTCTGTAGCTGCACAGTACAAGTGGCCAGTATTTCAAATGGATGTGAAATCAGCATTCCTTAATGGTTATATAGATGAGGAAGTTTATGTGGAACAACCTATGGGTTATGAAGTTCAAGGAAAAGAACACTTAGTCTACAAGTTGAAGAAATCTCTTTATGGGTTGAAGCAAGCTCCTCGTGCCTGGTATGCTAGAATTGACAGTTATTTCATGAAGAAGGGATTCAATAGAAGCCACTCAGAGCCAACCTTGTATGTCCAATGTATTGGTAATGATATTCTCATAGTTTTCATTTATGTTGATGATCTTATTTATACAAGTAACAACAAAGCTCTCATAGAGAAGTTTCAAGCAGAAATGAAACAAGAATTTGAAATGTCAGATCTGGGACTCATGCACTATTTTCTTGGTGTGGAGGTACTACAAACATCAAAAGGTATATATATTTCTCAAACCAAGTATGTTGCTGATTTATTGAAGAAGTTTAGAATGGTGGCATGCAAAGCTTTTGCAACCCCCATAGCAATTGGTGAGAAATTAACTAAGGAGGATATTAGTCCCAAGGTTGATTGTACTTTATATAGAAGTTTGGTTGGTAGTCTCATGTACCTCACAACCACTAGACCTGATATTATGTATGCTGTGAGCCTCATCTCTCGGTTCATGCAAGATCCACATGAGTCTCATTGGCAAGTTGCTAAAAGAATTTTGAGGTATGTGAGTGGTACACAAAATTTTGAATTCATTACTCTCCCACTAAACAGTTTGAGTTAGTTGGTTACACAGATTCTAATTGGGCTAGTTCAGTGGATGATAGAAAGTCTACATCTGGATATGTTTTTTCACTTGGTTCTAGAGTTGTTTCTTGGAGTAGGAAAAAATAGGCAACAGTGGCTCTTTCTTCAGCAGAAGCAGAATACATGGCAGCATCATCAGCAAGTTCTCAAGTGGTATGGATGAGAAGGATATTGGCATATCTACATTTGGTTCAAGAGCATCCAACCACCATTTATTGTGATAATAATAGCACTATTTCCATGACAAAGAATCATGTGTTTCATGCCAGAATGAAACACATAGAGATCCGACATCATTACATCCGTGACTTGGTTCAAGATGGACAAGTGGAATTGCAGTTTTGTCCTACATCTGAGCAAGTTGCTAACATCTTTACCAAGGCTCTTTCTACAGCAAGTTTTGTGGCCTTGAGAAATCAGTTGGGACTCACCCCTATTGATCATTTAGGGGGAGATTGAAGATATGAATAAGTCAATAGTTTTCTTTTAGTTTTAAAACAGTTTTTAAAGCAGCTTTTACAGTAGCAGTTTGCATACTGCACATATTTCATAGTATTAGATTTAGTTTTCTTTGCTTTAAATCTTGTTTGATGCTTTGGCATCTTTCCCTTTGGTAGCCTTGTTTTTTTAAGCTTTTCCTATCTTTAGTTTCATCACAACTTGTTCGCTGATCTTAAAAACCTCTTTATATAAGAGAATTTTGTAACAGATTTACATGTAGTGTTTACATGCAGTGATTGTAACAGATTTACATATAGTTTTTGAATAACAGACAATTAATTCCAGCGCTGTTGTTCACTCAATATTTTGAGCAGATCCATTGTTTTTGTTTTTTTTTAATGAATACATTTATTCTCTTTCAGAATGATAATTCCAGTTTAGTGTAACAGCAATAAATTTCAACCTTTCAGACTCATGTAGTAATAAGGACTTTCAAATGTATTTAGGAACTCAGTCTCTTAGTTCATTGCATAGTGTAACATCTCAACCATCATACCTGACATTTAGGAAATTTGGCAATTTCAGCTAGTATGTCCATTAGAACTGGCACTTTCTGTCTCAATGCAAAATATTCTACTGCACGTTGTTGGATTTCTATATCAATATAGCTTTCATACCTGCAACCTTGTTTATGTCAGCACTATTTTAATTAACTCCTACAACAGTAACAAAATGCTTCAAATAGAGAAGAGTTGTTGCTTGTATTCCTAGCAAAAAGCTTAGAATATTATAAATTACTAAAATATTGTAAACAAAATTGAGCTAATTTTTTTACTTGCTAAAAACTGCCCAGATATGTTCTTGCAATTCTTGATCTAGAGGTTGAGTGTGCATCAGTATCTTTGCATAGGTGTTCAAAAGAAGAGCAACAGTGGAGATTCTGTGGCCACCATTCTAAATGTTAGGAGGTCAAGATCAATTGATGGTTTTGGTGCTTGAAAACTAATTTAATAATAAGTAAATATGCTAAAAAAATCTTACAACACAATTGGGAGTTTATCATGAATGAGAGCAAAAATTTCCTTTGGGCTACAACCAGGCCTTCTAGCCAGAAAGTAACTATACTCTCCAAATAGATAAGCACGAACCTAGAAGCACACATGAAATTTTGATTCACAGTACTGGAATAGCTTCTAAAAGTAGGTTTCATAGGAAAGATTTTAAATACTCTTATGTTCTAGAACGATCATTAGAATTAGCACTCCAATGATGTTATGGAACCAAAAGCTATACAATAATATTTCTAAACCGCATTTTCGTAGAGCACTATCCAACTAACACAAAGGCATCAAAAATAAGTCCAATATCACATAATTTTTTACTAAATGGTACATTTATGGTTTACCCTTTATTTCAATTCAACCTTCAAGCTTATTAATTGAAAGTGCTTATTCAAATAACACAAAATATATCTCCACCTATACTTTATATGGATTTGCACTCATAATGTGCCATATCCAAGTTGAGCAATCTCTGCTCAATTTGACTACGACTGCCGTCTTAGCAATTTTGTTTTAACTTTTTATACCATATTTTCCCTTAGAAGAAATCAATCATTTAGTTATCTTTTATACATGTGACCAGTCTTCAGTAAAAGGGTTTGATGTGATCATAAACCTTACCATGATATACTTTCTTCGTACTGGCATTTGCATTTTCTCCATGAATTATTTTATACTTCACCACATGCTTCCTTCTGAAGATGTTTATTCTTTGTTAAGAGATTTCTTCACTAAATGAAACCAAAGACAATCTCCATATAACCACCAGACACATTTACACAATGCTATTCCTAGTGAATAAGCTTGTTAGAACATACACTGAGAATACCTAGAGAAACCAAATGACATAATTACTGTCACTTTATCTCAGATTCATTTTAGAAAGAACATTATGAAGATTCAAAAACCAACTTTCCTTCGTTACCCTTGACAAGTTTACAGAGCTATGTGCACTACTGCAAGTGTAAAGTCAGAGTGGATAACTTTTGCCAGCATTCTCCTTGCCTGTGCCAAAATAGAAGATTCGAAACAGGGTATGGGCATCCATCAAAGCATAAAGAACATAGATTAAATAAATCCAAACTCTTATCCAAAAAAAGAAACAAATCCAAGCAAACCCACGAAAAACTAAAACCTAACAAAATCTTACCAATTGAACAGTAGAACAAACCCTTGAAACTCCTTTTAAATTGCACAGACAATACCACAGGCCCCCAAAGCCCTTCATAACTTCTCCAATATTATGCACCATTAACCCTGCAAAATACAAACAATACTCAAAATCCTCGCTTACAATTTAAACAAATCCATACAAACCCATGAAAATTCATGTCCTCTCACAATTTCTTACCATTTGAAAAGCACGTCAATCCCTTGAAGCCCTTGCAAATTGCGCTCTGATTCTCATACACCCCGTCACAAGTTCTCCAATATTATCTAAGCATAAATGCTATCAACCACTGTAAAACATAAACCTTCTCAAAAAATAAAATTCATTGAGACCATGGCAAGTGACTTACCTCAAGATTCTGCACAAATTGTAATGTGTTGTCAACAATGCCGATGAGAAAAAATGGGCAGATTTTGCAGGAAAAAACTACGAAGCTATAATGAAAACCAATCTCCCTACACCTTCTGCTTCAATCTATTGACGGGAAACAAAAATTGGGTATGAAAATATCCAGGTTTTTAGATCTAAACAAGATTTGATGCGTGCGACAAAAATCCAATTTGATTCAGAGATCTAAATATTAAATGCGAGTCATGATTTGTTTTCAGGTGGCGAGGAATGTTTAACTAGTTAGGCTATCCCGGTAACTACTTTTTATGGGAATGAATATGGTTTAATAGCAAAAGAAGAATGTTTTCAGGGCGTGAGACAGGTATGGCAGGTGTGAGATAGGTATTTCAGACTTCTGTGGACTGGCAAGTCCACAATAAGAAGCCTATCGGCTAATTATTAATATTAATTATGTTTAAATTTAAAATTAACCTTATTAATAATTACATTAATATTCTATTGTATTTTATTTAATTATTCATTGTTTAATTAAAATAATGGTATAAACCTTCAAATTAATTTAATAATTTAATTAATGACATTCGTTCAAAAATCTAACTATATTAATAATAAAACATTTACTCTTGCCATAGCAATTTAATTTAATTAGCTAATTGAACAAGGCCACTTAAAGCGTTAAGTTTACCAGATAATTCGATGGCATAATTATCAACAAAGTCACAAATAACACTTACACCAAAAATCCAGAAAGACCAATTCAGAGGAGCGCTATAGTTTGCTTGGTTCATGATTCCATGTAATCAATTTGATGACCCCTACAACTCTCCTAATGCATTTATATTATTATTCCATTGATTAGAATATCTAGATTACCATTTTTGAAGGTTCACTATCATTTTCCTCCACGTAGTACTCATATAAATGATAATAAAAATTATCAATATACTCTATCAAAAAATAGAAGCATTTCACTTGTTTTAATTATTGTAGGTCTAATTACAAAATGCTATTATACCATTGGTGGGTAAAGTATAATGCATAAAATTTTTATTTGGTTTCCTCAAATCTAATCTTCCATTTCACGTCTAAAAGAATGTTTACTCTTATGAATGATAACACTATGCTATGGGTCCAATATTTTCTATCACTAATTTAGGAAGTTGTTAAATTGAAAGTTTAAAAATCATATTAATTGTAGTAAATAAAATATCATGTTAATATTATACAATCACAGTCTTCAATTTCAAAGATTTTTTTAGGGATCCATTCATTTTGAAATACGATTTAGTATAGCTAATTCATGGTCATTTATGCAACATAATGATGAATACTTCTATTTTCTACCATAGTGATTTTTAATACTATTAAGTTTTTTTATGCACTTTCTTTGTATAAATAAGATAATTGTTCATTTTATTAGTAAAATATACTTAAGAATCTCATGCCACTAAATCTCAACATACTTATTACTTTTGTAAACAATTAGTAATTACAATAGAAATCAAACAAATTTGATACTATCCATACATGAAATTATCTTCATTTTGCACCTCCTCACTGGTTCTTTTGGAATCCTTTCATTTTTATATAGATGATTAAATATAGTTTATTTTACTACAATAGCCAATATCTATGGCTACTAAATGTTAAACCCTCTCAAATGAGCAATTTCGTCAGCATAGGCCAAGTACTATTCCTTTCACAAAGCCATTTTCTAGAAGAATACATTTATATGCAATAACATTTTAATTGACATACACTTATACCTAATTTGTAATTTATGATACTATGTGTTATATCACATGCCTTGGAACCTAAATGAGGTAAAACATGGAATCAATCAAGTTCGTTCAATCAACTCTTCTTCTTTGAAATTGCATATAAGAACTATAGACACAGTTCCTTTGTTTTATCCAATTATGTTGCGTACAAAATCAAGAAGAGTTATTAACCTTTCATATCATTTTCTATTTATTTTATGTTTAATACTGCATACGAAAAATTCACCACAAGTAACTCATGACTGAAAATTCACTGTCAACAATTGTGGTGAATCGCTGGTGGCGGTGAATTTTCCCGTGGTGAATTGTTGTCGATGAACTTTCGGTACCATGAATCGCTAGAGATGAATTTTCCTAAATCTATTTAATACATCATTTTTTTTATATCTCAATTTAAAAATAATAAAAAAATAGTTATTTTCATGAAGGAACTTAATATTGAATTTAAATATAAAAAAATTATATTGAAAGTTTATATTAGATTTATGTTTTTATTATTTATTGATATTTTTAGGAATTATGATTCCTATTTAAAAACACTTAAATAATTTAAAATATATATAATATGTTTTAACATAAAACCTAAATTATTTTCATTAATCTATTAAAGATAAAATATTTTATCATAATTAATATGTATTTTCATTCTTTTATTAAAGATAAAATATTTTAATATAGAAAATTTTATATAATTTTTTTTCAGGAATTAAAATTTTCTATAATTTATTTTTTATTTTTTTGAAAAAATTAAATGATAGGCATTTATATGACCAAACTATCATAAAATCATCACATGATGGGTAAGGGTGCCCCTCAATTTCTAGGCTTTCATGACAATAACTAATTTTTGAAGTACTATAAAAAGGGTTTCCATGAGGAGTTCATTCCTAGGTAAAAGTTGATTTTTTTTTTTTTTTTATCAATCACTTTAATTTGTATTATTAAAAATCAGCTGAATGTATATAGTCTTGTTTTTCAAAAATATCCCCTCAAGTTGACTTGCGGTTAACAATACTAATCATTAGCAATAAATACTTGATGGGAAATACAAATAAGGGCATATGTGACTATTAGATTTAGAGAAAGGTTAAGGAAACAACTTAATTTTATTTTTAAAATTTATTTGGTGTCCTAAATTCAGTTTCAACATTTTTAAAATTAAGTATTAAGAAAAATAGCAAGGATTAACTCAAGAAAGAAATCAATTGTATCATGAGCTTATGGCTTACATCAATAATCTCCCATTTATCTCTAATTATTTTTAATGTTACTAGAAATCCAAAAAATAGGGATGAAGAGGTTTAGGATGAGAAGTCAAGTGAACTATAAAATTAGATGTGAAATTAGGTAGAGGTGGCATTATCTTAGATTTAGGTTTGTTATGGGTGGAGTACAATAGTGCTGAAATTATAATTCTATTTAGAGGGATATATATAAGACCATATCTAGAGTAGAGGTTTTTGAGGTTATTCCAAAAGGTATGATGTTGATAATTGGTAGGTGGTATGAACAAATATATGACATAGGGGACAATAATCTTTTAAGGTTTAGGGTTATGAGTGATATTATAAAGTCGTGGAATAAGAAGGGGAGGGTAGAATAGTCAAGGAGCACTTAAATTATTTTAAATATTTTACTAGTTCAATTTTATTTAGGGTTATTGAGAAGCAAGTCAAAAGAATGCTTAGTTGTAGATGAAGCATCAAGCTTACTAAGTATAGGAGGTTAGTATCTCCTAGGTATGACTTGAGAACCACATAGAAATGGTTCCATCACTATTTATATTTTGTAATCTTTAGGAAGTGTAGAAGGAGAAGATAAAGTGGGTTTAGGGGGTGAAGGAGTAGTTGGTTTGGTAGATGGTAGAGAAGATTTCATATTTAGTGAAATATGAAAGGAAATGGAATTTGTTGTGGGATAGGGGGAAGTAATTTCTTAGGAATATAAGATTGGTATGGGTGAAAGAGAGTATGAGTATGAAGTTTTGGTGGGGAGAAAGGGCTAGGCTAAAATAGTATAAAGAAAAGTGATCCAAAGTAGAAAGTGGTTGATATGAGCTATGATGAATGATGGGTACCTATTCATTACATAGAGTTTTTTATGATCAAATTTATGCCACAATTTTATAAAAGAATTGACTAATATTGATAGAATATTTTAATTTGAATAATGCAAACTCATGAAATATAGATTTTCTACTATGTTTTATGTTTATATTTCTTTAAAACAAATTGAATGCAATTTATTATAAAATTGATAGAATAATTTATTTGTTGGTGAAAAATTCAAAAGTGAGATTAAATGGGATGCTACTCTTTATATAATATTTTTTTTCACATTTATCTTTATATTTATATCTTAAAAGTTTAGTGCATGCATTTTTTCCTCTCATTTGCATAAATGTTATTTTTAAATAAATCATTGAATTTGAATAAAATGAAAATATAATTATTTTGATGGACGTAACTTTTTCTCTTAAGTAATTATTTAAAATAGAAAAAAATGATATAATCTCATATCTCCTCTATGACACATCATTTAAAAAAAAAAATTAATAATTTTTCTTGACAATAGAATAAACCTTATATTTGTATATTGATGACATAATTTTAAATAATAATAAAAGAAAAAATATAAATAATAATTAAGATATTAACTTATTTTATTTAAAATTTAATCTTATAAATCTATAAAAGAGATTTTTTTATTTTTATTTTTAAATATTATTTATGTGACAAAGCTAATTGATGGAGCTCAAAAAAAAAAAAAATAAAATTCTTCTTCAAAGGTAATTTTTTTAGAAAATTGCTGAACAATCACATGGCGGATTGTATGCAGAGGACAAAAGGCCAGAAGCTTTCATGTTTACAAAGCAAACACATGACAAAATATATGCTAAGGCGGCCAGGTCAAAATCTTTGAAAATTTCTCGAAACAATAGAGAAAGATTTCTAGGATAGAGAAAGATTTCTCATTCTTATGCTCACCTTTCAAACCAATGTAATCAAACTTTTATTTAAACTTCTTTGGACTGCAAGGATCCGTAGAACTAACCTTTCAGTATTTAAAATTCTTTCATTTAAAAACAAATCCATCTCAAAATTCTTTTATTATATTAATTCTAACACGACTTCAAATAACTACAAGGAAAAGTACTCCGATTACATAACACTTTTATTATCATATATTATGATATAATTAAATCTATCTTATTTCATAGTTTAGTACCATATTCATCTTCTCTGTAGTGCCCGCTGCTAGTAACCCTGGACATGGACTAATTTTATTATCATACATTATTTAATTAAATTTATTTATTTTATATAGGATGGACGGTTTGTTTGATAGGGTGGTCCTTTTCAGTTTGACAAGGTAACACCCATCTGTGTGTCAAAATACGACCCGTAATGTATCTCTGTCACCTCTGCCAAATCCTTTCAACGTTTACAATGTTTAGCAATGTGATGGTCCATCCTGTCCTACTTCCCAAATATACAAATTTATCATCAAATAAAAATTGAATATCTAAATTGATATCTGCTACCTTTCTGGAATGTTTTTCTCATAGGTAAAATAATCATAGAAAAGAGTTCCTAAATATGACAGTCAGCCTACGCCGTCAAGGATATATTTTGTTACAGTTATTACGCCGAGAGGCGTCCTATAGTCGCATAAGGCTTTACGCCGAGAGGAGTCCTATAGTCGCATAAGGCTTTTACGAACCCAAGTACATAAAAAAGGACGTTGAACCGTTACAAACGTTTTTAACACCACGTTGACTTCCATCCTGAGTGGTCGGCAGCATGTGCAATGCATACAATCGTAACTGATGGAAGACGAAGGGATTTTCGATGGGATACAATCGTAACTGATGGAAAACGAAGGGTTTTTCTATGGGAGTGGAAAAAACGCGATGGAAGAAGTTATAAAGAAGAATTATGATGTAGGATACGAAGCAAAGCATCGACATTGGGAGAGAGAATTTCAGATTGCAGAGGTACGTGTTTTACAGAGCTTCACATTTGAAACATCTTAATTTAGTGCATGTGCATGTTTATGGTTTACTATATGCATGGATTGCATATTACTGCAGATACAGATTGAATCCAGGTCCCAGTGTCTTCAATAGGATAGCTTAGGAGGATCCAGGGCCGACTGTCTTGAACAGGACAGCTTATTCTCCATAGCAGTATCGCATCTCTTTCACAATCCAGTAAGTCATTTTGTTATCTCTTGTTCTTCTGTATCTAATAAAGCCTCCTAATATTTTTGCTCATTTACCTCCACACTGTGATTGTTATTCATGTATCCACACCTTACCCGTCATGTTGTTCAGATGAGATAGAATATAAATGTTCTTGCATGGCATTACCAACCAGCCAACTTCTTCAAATGTATTCCCTAATGTTATATTATCTCATATATTTAAACTGCCATGGATTCTAGGTTGAGGCTTAGTGGGATCTCGAGCATGTATAGCATACAGATTTATAATTTTGCTTTCTTCGTATGAAAACTTGGGATGCTCAATATTGGGCTGCTGAGATTAGTTGAGAAGTTTTTGAACTCTGGACATATGCTCGAGGAATTTGGGACCTGTTTGTGTCCCCAGTTGACCTGGATCCGGTGATGTTCCCACACATACCAATTGAAAAAGAATAATAATTATTAAATTTACCAATTGTTCCTTTGGAATGAAGTTATATCTTAATTTTTAGTTGCAGTCAGATTCTCTCCTCAAAGGATGTTCGGAGCGAGTCAAATGTATATTCTGCCTAGCGAGAAATGATCGTCAAAGTACAAAGCCTTTTAGATTACCAAATATTTTAGTTAGCAATTATATGCCAGGAAGTTGGAGTTTGCAAGCATAATAGGTTGATTAAAGATTCCATCTCGATACAAGGCATAATTATCTGTATTGATAATCAAAATACGAGTTCTTTCCCTTTCATTTCTGGATTTACACTGAATGTACATTACGTGTTGTCAGCACATTTATCTCGTCAAGGTTGCAGACCGAATCATACCTTATCTTTGACCAAATCAAGAAATGCACCGTCTATGCTTAGCTACTAAATTTAATATACATTACTAATTTACACAAATAGATTTCCCTCCAAAAACTCCATATTTAAGTCTAGCCACTTCGTTCTTGACAAAACTATTCATATTTTGAACCCTTGGTCATTATTTTTGTAGATTGATTATGCTCCAACTCTGGTGTTGAGTAACTTCCAGGCAATTTAACCATTTCACCAAGTACCACCTGAAGCCAAAAATAAGCAGAGTTTGCAATTAGTACAAAGATGAGCTAAAAAGAGCCACATGCACAATTAACATCGTTAATTGTTTTCAAGTGATGTTGGCATTTAAACTGACATCAATGGACCACTGCCAGGTATACTTGATCGATTAGACCATAACTTGCCTATCAATGGACCTGAAAAAGCATGTCATTTGATTCTTTTAGAATCAAAAGCATCTGGAATGCCAAACCTTACCATAGGTATCCTTTCAACTGAAGATGGAACAAGCAACATGTTTGCTCGATTGCCTGCATTTGGTTCTTCTGGGAGTGGTTGACCTCTTGATATGCCATTTTGACTCAACAAATTATTAGTACGGGAGTTTTCAGCTAATTCTAGAGTGTTATTCATGCACTGCACTACTGAAATGGAAAGGCTAGGTTTAACTATCTATAAATAAATCCATAACCAATCACAGTAATATACTTAGTGTATAGAACATATGTTCTCAAACGATGATAGGGGATTCGGTTAGATATTTTCCTTTAAAATGTGGGATCATGCTACTTCGTAGTAATTATGTTTATTCAAATAACAGGTGTTTTGCAATATTCTTAGAGATCAATGTCTTATAAATAACATCGACATTTTAAGAACTATACCTGAGCACGTTGTCTGAAGTAAAATGCATTGAAACAAATGGCTAGAATAAAGTGAAATCTCTCTCTACCTAACATAGAATGAATGTGACCACAAACAATCATAAAGATGATACCTGGGCAAGGCATTCAAACTATTTTAGCCATGGCTATCATTCTCTAGATGATGGTCAAACATCACATCCTCCAACCTTCATATGTGGTAATGAACTAGAGTCAAAATATCCAGCATCTTTCATGTTCCTGGTTAAATATCATCAAGAGAATCGAGCCATTTGAAGTGATCTAATAATACACTCAATTCAATTACAAATGGGGGTGAGAGATGAGCTTGATCTCACAAGGAAATGGTGGCCTTATATTGAACATCTAATAACGGATGGCAATCACAAAAGAGTAGAAGAAAATTACGAGCACATTAACTGTTTGACATAATGCCCTTACGCATTCAACCCCAAAAAAGCATGAGAATAAGGAGGAAGCTATGCTCAAGTCGATGTGAGAAAAAAGACGTGTGAATTGCTAGATAGGATGCCTCAAGACGTGTTCTATAAGCATGTAAGCCGGGGTAAAAATCTGCTCTGGATCTCAATGGCCAGACCCTAACTTAGCACTTAGAATCTGTGGATGTCCTGCTTTTGGACATAAAGGTTAAAAGAATCGGTGCACTAAAGAACGAAAGAATGAGAGGGAGCATTCACAGGGTTTAACCGACTCAAAAGATGTGAAGACTGACTACAAGCAAATATAATAATAAACCATTAATGCCACTGTGATGAGAAGAAGCAAATAGGGATACTTGCAAACACAAGCTAATTTAGCTCGCATGCCAAGTTCACAAACACAACCAATATAAAGGAGTGGTATTTAGTGTGGACTCACCCATATATCCCTGCTACACAATTCTAAGATGGACATGCATGCAAGATGTGAAATCCATTCTCAAGATATTAACCATTCGACAGGATGCGGTTTGAGACATAGGATAAGATCATTGCAGCTGAAAACTATAGAACGAGGGTAATTTCGTGCAACAAAGCTTCTTTGGACAATTTAGATTCACCACGAATCTTCTAGTTGGGCATCTAGAGGTGTAACAAAATTGTGTTAGCAAACTATTTGATAAAATACCCTGATGATAAGTCAAGCGTAAACCCGAAGGGTAGACTAGACATGGGAAGAGCTTCTCATATCGTAAGGGAAAGAAGAATCACATAGCAACAAGTATATTAGTTTTATCCTTTGTATCAATATTCATGGTCAGATCTATGACTACATCTTCTCTTATTTGGAAGACCATATGTAGTCATAGATCTGACCATGAATATTGTATATTGTATGCACTGTAATTCCCATATGCCACAAGAATGATCAGGACAAAAGTTTCATTACTTTGCCCCAATAATTGCAATACATAGTGGGATGCTTTAAAGAAGACTTGATAATAAATGTGTGATGGAATTACCATACCAACTAACAAGAGAGATCCCGACCTGCAATTGTAGAATATCAAATTCTCCCACACATCGTGGAAGAAAGGGTGAGAGTAGTAGTTCTTTGCCAAGGCAACTTCCGATCCTGGATTTTGATTCTTGGATTGTGATAAAGGAGATGTATACCACAATGAGCCTACTGTCTAAGTTCCACCTGTTGTCCCTGATCCCGCAGCAAAGTTACTTCCTATCCCTGTTGTATTCCCACTTCTGGCACCACTTGGAACTGGAAGAGCATAAGTATGCAGATTTCTTAGTGTTATTGTGCTTTACAGCCCTCTTGCATTAATCTTCCACAGCTCTCTTTTAGATTCTGCTGCACATCTCTAGCCTTTTCAAACCTGTTTGGGCAGCGAACAAATATCCAGGTATGACTATAGTTGTCCTTATGCATTTTTCCAGCAAGCTCTAATCGTCATCACTGCATAAAAAGGAAGGATATCTAATATCTTTGTTTCTCAATGTATAAAAATTTATAAACTTGTAAGTTTATAAATTTATAAACTTATAAATTTTAGAAACTTAGAAATTTATAAGTTTATAAATTTATAAATTTATATAAGTTTATAAATTTATAAATTTATATAAGTTTACAAATTTATAAATTTATATAAGTTTTTAAATAAAAAGTAAATTAATTTTATATTTATAATTTTATTATTATATATTTTATTTTAAAATTGTTATAATAATTATAATATTCTAATTTTTTATTTATATTTATTATATATATATTTTATTATAAAATTATTTTATTATGAAATTATTATAGTAATTAAAATATCTTAATTACTTATTTTTATTTATTATATATATTTATTATAAAATGATTATAATAATTAAAATATTGTAATATGATCAAGGTTAGGATTAGGTTCAAGGTTGGGGTTAGTATTAGGGTACATGAAAAGATTAGGGTTAGGGTTAGGGTTAGGGCTAGGGTTAGGGTTATGATTAAGTTTTGGCTTCTTAATTTTTGTTTAGGATTAGGTTTAGGGTTAGGGTTACAGTTAGGATTAGGGTTAGGGTTAAGGTTAGATTTAGAATTAGGGTTAGGGTTAGGGTTTAATTAGGTTAGGTTAAATCGTAGGGTTAGGGTTAGGATTAGGGTTAGGATTGGGATTAGGGTTAGGGTTAGGGTTTAATTAGGTTAGGGTTTAATTAGGGTAGGGTTAGGGTTAGGATTTAATTAGCGTAGAGTTAGGTTAAAGTTGGGGGTAGAGTTAGAGTTAGGGTTAGGGTTATATAATAATATTATTATATAATAATATTTTAGTATATTTTAGTATACTTTTAGAATTAGGGTTAGGTTAAGATTGATTTGCAAACATTTATAATAATATTTTTTAAAAAATTTAAATATAAATCTTAAATTTGAATGTATATAAATTGCATGGATATTTATAAGGCATTCAATTTTTTCAATTTTATAGATGAAATCAAATTTCATATATATATAATTGCAATTAGGGTTTTATTAGGGTTAGGATTATGATTAGGGTTAGGATTAGGTTTAGGGTTAGGGTCAGGGTTAGGATTAGGGTTTAATTAGGTTAGGGTTAATGTTAGGATTGAGATTAGGGTTTAATTAGGGTAGGGTTAGGGTTAGGATTTAATTAGCATAGAGTTAGGTTAAAGTTAGGGTTAGAGTTAGAGTTAGGGTTAGGGTTATATAATAATATTATTATATAATAATATTTTAGTATACTTTTAGAATTAGGGTTAGGTTAAGATTGATTTGCAAACATTTATAATAATATTTTTTTAAAAAATTTAAATATAAATCTTAAATTTGAATGTATATAAAGTGTGTGGATATTTATAAGGCATTCAATTTTTTCAAATTTATAGATGAAATCGAATTTCAAATATATATATATAATTGCAATTAGGGTTTTATAAGGGTTAGGATTATGATTAGGGTTAGGATTAGGTTTAGGGATAGGGTTAGGGTTAGTATTAGGATTAGGATTGGGATTAGGGTTAGGGTTAGTGTTAGAGTTAGGGTTAGGGTTTAATTAGGTTAGGGTTAAGGTTAGGATTGAGATTAGGGTTTAATTAGGGTAGGGTTAGGGTTAGGATTTAATTAGCATAGAGTTAGGTTAAAGTTACGATTAGAGTTAGAGTTAGGGTTAGGGTTATATAATAATATTATTATATAATAATATTTTAGTATATTTTAGTATACTTTTAGAATTAGGGTTAGGTTAAGATTGATTTGCAAACATTTATAATAATTTTTTTTTCTAAATTTAAATATAAATCTAAACTTTGAATGTATATAAAGTGTGTGGATATTTATAAGGCATTCACTTTTTTCAATTTTATAGATGAAATCAATTTCATATATATATATATATAATTGCAATTATGGTTTTATTAGGGTTAGGATTACGATTAGGGTTAGGATTAGGTTTAGGGATAGGATTGGGGTTAGGATTAGGATTAGGATTGGAATTAGGGTTAGGGTTAGGGTTAGAGGTAGGGTTATGGTTTAATTAGGTTAGGGATAAGGTTAGGATTGAGATTAGGGTTTAATTAGGGTAGGGTTAAGGTTAGGATTTAATTAGCATAGAGTTAGGTTAAAGTTAGGGTTAGAGTTAGAGTTAGGGTTAGGGTTATATAATAATATTATTATATAATAATATTATTATATAATAATATTTTTGTATGTTTTAGTATACTTTTAGAATTAGGGTTAGGTTAAGATTGATTTGCAAACATTTATAATAATATGTTTTTTAAAATTTAAATATAAATCTTAAATGTGAATGTATATAAAGTGCATGGATATTTATAAGGCATTCAATTTTTTCAATTTTATAGATGAAATCAATTTCATATATATATATATATATAATTGCAATTAGGGTTTTATTAGGGTTAGGATTACGATTAGGGTTAGGATTAGGTTTAGGGATAGGGTTAGGTTTAGGATTAGGGTTAGGATTGGGATTAGGGTTAGGGTTAGAGTTAGGGTTAGGGTTTAATTAGGTTAGGGTTAAGGTTAGGATTCAGATTAGGGTTTAATTAGGGTAGGGTTAGGGTTAAAATTTAATTAGTGTAGAGTTAGGTTAAAGTTAGGGTTAGAGTTAGAGTTAGGGTTAGGGTTATATAATAATATTTTAGTATATTTTAGTATACTTTTAGAATTAGGGTTAGGTTAAGATTGATTTGCAAACATTTATAATAATGTTTTTTAAAAATTTAAATATAAATCTTAAATTTGAATTTATATAAAGTGCGTGGATATTTATAAGGCATTCAATTTTTCCAATTTCATAGATGAAATCTAATTTCATATATATATATATAATTGCAATTAGGGTTTTATTAGGGTTATGATTATAATTAGGGTTAGGATTAGGTTTAGGGATAGGGTTACAGTTAGGATTAGAGTTAGGGTTAAGGTTAGATTTAGGATTAGGGTTAGGGTTATGGTTTAATTAGGTTAGGTTTAACAGTAGGGTTAGGGTTAGGACTGGGATTAGGGTTAGGATTAGGATTAGGGTTAGGGTTTAATTAGGTTAGGGTTGGGGTTAGGGTTAGAATGAGGGTTAGGGTTTGGGTTAGAGTTAGGGTTAGGGTTTAATTAGGTTAGGGTTAGGGTTAGGATTGAGATTAGGGTTAGGGTTAGGATTTAATTAAGGTAGAGTTAGGTTAGAGTTAGGGTGAGAGTTAGAGTTAGGGTTAGGGTTATATAATAATATTATTATATAATAATATTTTAGTATATTTTAGTATTCCTTTAGAATTAGGGTGAAGTTAAGATTGATTTGCAAACATTTATTAAATAATTTTTTTAAAATTTAAATATAAATGTTAAATTTGAATTTATATATATTTAATTGCAATTATCATTTGTATAACATTGATATTTTAAAATCATTTAAAAATTGAAACTAACATTGGATAAAACGTGTAAAAAAAATTTAAACATTTGTTTATAAATATTTAACTTATATTTGAGGCACCATTTAAAATTTCATATAGATTTCGTACTCATCCACTTTAAAATTATATTTAATACCTCACATTTTTAAAAACCACATACATTACAAAAGAAAAAGAAAAATAGAAATGGAAGGGCTATATGTTGCCACACATCTCTTCAATTTTTTTTTTAAAGTTCGTTTTATATTATAATATAAGTTAAAACAAAATTAATAAACCTTTCCTACAATGTGTACAAAGTAACATCCACTTTAAAATATATGTAATACCACACATTTTAAAAAACCACATCCATTACAAATAATGAGTAGCACAAAATATGTTATCAAAAGAACAAAATAGAAATGGCAGTGTTATATGTTGCCCTCTTCAAAAAAAATTTAAAAACTCCTTTTTACATTATGATATAAGTTAAAAAAAATTAATAAACCTTTCCTACAATGTGTACAAAGTTTGTAAATATAAGAAGCATTTAAGGTCAAATAAGAAGTGATTATACTAATAACATCTCATTGTAATGGTGCAAATACATTACAAATTCTTCAACAATGAGATCGGTATTACGACCTTTATTTTGATAGTGATCTTTACATACTTCTTTGAGCATATTTGGAAATGCGGCTACTATAGTATATACCTCATGAAATTTTTTTGCAACAGCTTCCATTGTCATTATTTCTAGTTCCTCGACATCATCATCAATCATTAAGCTTGTATTTTCAATTTCTTTGACAATCTTATTACAACACTCTAAAACTGTTCTTGCACATTTGTCAACAGGGGTTTCAACAAAGTCATTTGACCTTACAGAAGGGCTTTCAACTACAATTTCTGATTCATTATGTGAATCTTCCATTTTCAATTAGATTATTTGTTGAAAATAAAAGAACAATAAAATTAAGGTTAGCATTTAAGAATGATAACAAAAGTGTCCAGAATTTTTCATAAAATAAAATTGAAAAATAATTTTTTTAGTAACAAATAGTGCATAAAATAAATAATGAAAAAAAATTATATATATTTGAAATAACACAAAAAAATCTAATTTCATAATTTTGACAAAATTGAACTTTATATTTGATTGAATTTAGGCATAAATACTATGTTTAAAGATTCATTTTAAAAAAAAAATTCAAATAAAATATTTAAAAATATTTCCACTTAATTAAACATTTATGCATGTGTAATAAATGTAACACACATTTTTTTGTCTTCTGTAGGGTTGATAATAGGCAAGATCGACCATCAAATTTGGGCCTTATATTGTATCCCCTATATACATAGTTAGTATGAACACTTGCGGTAGTGGTGGATATTCCTTGTGGATTCGAAGCTATCTAAACTATGTGCACTATATCTATCAATGTTTCATGGAGTGAATCTAGATTTTTCCCTTTAAAGTTTTTGTGAGTCTATTATAATATATTATATAACTATATAAATTGTTTAAAAAATTTACTCAACTTTTACAAAATTAGAGTGGATGGGTAGTTTAATGTACAATTATGTTTTGTAGTTTAACATAGAATATTTTGAGAGAGCTATTATTTTTGAAAAGGAAAAAATAGGTTTTATAGAGACCTAAAACCATAAAGTTTAAACAACAAGAGATAGACAGAGAAAGTACAAACAACCGGACAGCTGTCCCAAAGAAGGAAAAGACAGCAACAAAAGACAACAGGGCCCTAAAAAAGGACCACCCAAAAAACCAGCAAATAAAACATTACATTACTCCAAGGTGTTAAGTAAATCCTCGGCTTCCTTTTCAACATTTTGCATGTCTTGTAACCCCTGCTTAAGAATTTGGACCATATGAGATGAAGTCGGGGTCTTCCTCTTGATGTTAGCCCTAGTACGAGTTGAAATCCCTTCACCAACCGATCTACTGCCTCCCCTGTCTGCATCCAAATCCACAACCGGTGATCCCTTTTGGTCTTTTTCAAGCTTTTCCATCATCACATTGATGATGATGGTGTTATGCCTTGCAATTTTATAATTGTTAGCAACAGTAGCCCTAATGTTTTGTTTAATCTTGGACATACTGCACTCCATGCTAGCCAATCTATCCTTCTGTAACTATTGTCTTTTCCTCGGTAAAGGAGTTTCCTGTTCATCATTGTCTCCACTGTTCCAACTAATTTTCTGCTCCAAATCCATGACCTTGTTGCTGAGATCAGTAACATGACCTTTCAAATTACAGACTTCTTTCTGGGTCCATTTGAGAATGGTAAAAAGGCCATCCATACTTTTTTCTGCTATACTAACCAAATCCTCAGGCTTAAGCTTAATCAAGGCAGAATTAATTTCATCCTGAATAGGGGACTCAAAATGATCATTCCCAAAATTACCAAAAGCAGGAGCACTAGGGGCCGACTCCTTACTGACCATGGGCTTGTCAAAGAGGATTTCCATAGAATTCCCTGAATACGAAACGAGTTTCATAATAGGGTTACCTTTCACACCTGGGGACAAACCAGGAGTAGGGTAACCAGGAGACAGCTAGGGATTAAGACAAGGCAGGGTGATAAAACCTAGACTAGGGCACTCATGCAGAGGTTGCCGTTTAGGATAAGACAGTGGGGTAGAGCCTTTAAGGGTTTTCCAACAAGACAAGGACTAGGGAGCAATGGTATCAGGGCCAACAAGAACACAAGCTGGGGGAGCCCGGGGTTCGATCTCCCTACTACTTTCAGTCTCCTCATCATCCAACTCTTCAATATCAACAGTTTTAGGCAAAGTAGGTAAATTTTGAAAATGCTCAAAAATGAGCCTAACAAGACCAAGGTGAATAATAGCATTCCTCCTAGGGTTTCTTTCCACATCATCGAGGTAGTTCTTTAGAGAAGAAAATAAGTAAAAGGGTAGAGATATATGAACCTTATGCTGGAAATGGTTTAGAATGTCAAAGTGGTAACCATAGACTCTGGCAAAGCACCCGTCAACCGTGATATATTCCATAACAACTCTTAAAACTTTCCTCCAAATAGATTTGATGGACTCCACATCAAAGTAGCTATTAGCAACCTTCACCATCTTCGCTTTCTCCTTATCTTTTTTGGGAAATTTAATGACTGCTTCATCAGAGAATCGTTGGTCCCAGTAGAATTTGACACCCTCAGTTGAAAGACCAGTTATCTCCCCTATTAAATCCTCACTCAGCTTAACATTCCTGCCAAACAACACGATCTCTCCATTTTTCTAGTTTTTAACAAAATAGTTCAGAATCCCCTCATCCGTACCATGAAGCTTTTCCATATATGGGACTAAACCCCCCTTTTCAATTCTTTCCCATGCTTTAGCATTCTTTTTGTGCTCCTGGAAATTGCTCAGCTCCGCCCATTTTCTTTCTCCACCCATAATCAGCTCACTGTCAATTAACACTGAACAGTTGCCCCGGGTCTCGTTTAGGTATTTTTTGTCGAACACCCAGAAAGCGTGCCACAAACCCTTCTTAAAAAATAAAATGATGTCTGTCCCATCAAATCTAATGAAATCAATTTACCAGATCTTTATCCATTTCATTATGACTAAGATTGCCTTCTCTTCCATGCACTGAATCATAATAAATTAGCGCTTTCACTTCAGGATGAATGTAGTCATTCTTCCTCCATGTGTTTTCCCCACCCTTCCTAACCCCTTCATTAGCGAAGAAATCTGCCACCTTATTGGCTTTTCTATAGGCGTGGGAAACTTTCACTTTATCAAATTTGCTTAATAAAGTTCTCGTGTCTTCGATCCATATTTTGATGGTCCACGAGGGGGGGGGTAAGCCTAAGAATACAATTTATTATATTCAAAGAATCGCCCTCCAGCCAAAGATGTTTCGTGTTGATCTTGAGGGCTAGGCTGACCGCATGAAAAGCCCCAACTGCTTCCGCGACATGATTAGTTTGAATTCCAATGTCCACAGCAAAAGCTGTAATAAAAGCCCCTATGTTGTCCCTTATCACACACCCACTACCAGCTTTCCTAGGGTTACCTTTAGCTGCACCATCAAAATTGGCTTTCACCCAGCCCAAAGGCGGCATAGACCAAATAGCATTATCTCTCCCACTCACTCCAAGTTTGATTATATTTGATCCAACTAATTTAGAATTCCATTTTTTGGCCATAGCAATATCAAAAGGAGACCAGAAAGCTTTCTCAAACATTTTTCCAAGAATTAAGGAAAAAATTTCCTTTATAGCCCTAACAATTTTAGCAAACAAGTCCCCTTCTGACATTTCTTTATCCCTAAACACTCTATTGTTCCTTTCCTTCCAAATATTCCAAGACAAAAAAGGAAGAATAAAAGACCATAGCTTTCTCACGAAAGGATTTTTTGAAGGAGCTTTCCATTGAATGAAAAAATCTTCGACAGAAGCAGGAAAAACCCACACCAGATCAAGAAGCCCCAGTAATTTATCCCAAATATTCGACACAAAAGGACAATGAAGGAAAAGGTGATTAACAGTCTCAACTTCATTCCTGCACATATAACACCTGTTTGGTAATTGAATTCCTCTTTTTCCAAGATTGTCCAAGGTGAGAATCTTATTCTGTAGCATAATCCAGTAGAAAATATTAATTTTCGGAGTCAAGTGATTAATCCAGGCCTTAGCCCAGAAGGGTGGAGGCTCCTTCGTACAAACCAACATAGAAGAGGTAGAGGCAACTAAAAAAATACTAGATGGATTGTCTAACCAGATAGCAGTGTCCTCCAACTGGTGTTGAGTTGGTCTAAGGGCTCTAAAAGCTGATTGAACAGTGCCAAGATCCAGACTAATTGTCTTCAAATCAACCCAATCTCCGTTCCTCCAATAATCTTTAACTAAGACTCCAAATTTCTTTTTACAATCATTCATCCATTTACTAAATTTCTCTATTTTGATTAAAGGATCTTTAAAAAGCCACCTATCTTCCCAAAACTTGACTAAATTTCCATTTGCAATCACCCATCCAATTCCCATTTCCAAAAGCTTTCTTCCTTTACCTATATCATTCCAACAAACTGACCCACAAGGTAAAGAAGAAGAGTTTATAATTTCATTTAAAGACTCATAATTATTAAAATATTTAGCCTTTAAGGTATCACGCCACTCTCCATTTAAAGTAAGAGTTCTCCACAGCTGTTTAGCAAGAAGGGACATGTTCAACACTTTAATCTTCCTTAAACCCAGTCCCCCCCTTGATTTGGGTTTACAGACCAGATTCCATCCAACAAGTGGCATTCTCTTCTTGTCCTCCACTCCGGACCATAGAAACCTTTTCTGAATTTTTTCAATGGCCTCCGTATATATAGCAGGGATTTTAAATATACTGAGAGCATAAGTAGGAAGATTTTGCAGAGAAGCCTTAAGGAGCTGGACTTTTCCAGCTTGACTAAGAAGAGCTCCTTTCCAACCCGAAAGCTTCTTATTGAATTTTTCAACCAAAGAAATCCAGAACGATTCTGAAGGTTTAGAACAAAGAGGTAAGCCAAGATAGGTTGACGGAAGAGACTCAACACGGCATCCAAGGATACGAGCAAGTTTGATTTGTCTATACTTCAGAGTATTGAGGAAAAAAATGGAACTCTTGTCCCTGTTGACGACTTGTCCAGAGGCAGATTGATAAAGATTCAATTTTATTTTAAATGTATTAGCTTCAATCACAGTAGATCTTCCCATAAGGATGGTGTCATCAACAAATTGTTGATGGGAACAGATGAGAGGAGAAGAGGAGGGTTTTAGGCCAACTAGGGATCTTTGATCATTAAGCTTTTTAATATTTCTCCCTAAAATCTCAGCCAAGATAGTAAACAAAATAGGAGAAATAGGATCTCCCTGTCTAAGGCCTCTGGATGTCTGAAAAAACCTTGATGGTGATCCATTCACAATGACAGTAGAAGAAACTGTCGAAACAAGATGGTTCACCAGTTGAATGACTCTGTTATTAAAACCAAACTTGTCCAGAATTTTAAACAAGAAATCCCAATCAACCCGATCATAGGCTTTGGAAATGTCTAGTTTAAGAATAAACCCTTTGGTTTTCGAAGCCATTAACAAATGTAAGTTCTCATAAATAGTAACAACAGAATCCATAATATACCTACCTGGCGCAAAACCATTCTGCTGCGGAGCAATAATTTGGGGAAGCACAGAAAGAATTCTTGAAGTCAACACCTTTGAAATAATTTTGTAAATAGAATTACATAGGCTTATTGGCTGAAAAGCTTGAAACTCTGAAGCCCTAGGTTTTTTAGGAATAAGGACCACAAAAGTAGCATTCAGTTCTTTTAACAAACATCTTGATCCAAAGAATTCCTTGACAGCGTTCACCACATCCGGCTCAACAATTTCCCAAAACACTTGGAAGAAGAATAAAGGAAAACCATCAGGTCCAGGAGCTTTATTACCATCAAAAGAGAAGACAACTTTCCTTATTTCAGCTTTGGAAGGAATAGCAGTGATTAAAGAATTTTCATTTTGACCAATCATTTGAGGTATAGCTTCAATCAAGGAATTTTGAGCTTCAATAACAATCTCTCCATTACATGAAAGAAGGTTCTTAAAGAATAGGACTTCTTGTTCCCTGATATCATCTTCCTCCTCAAAACTAGTCCCATTATAAATAATATGAGTGATTCTGCTAGCAGCCCTGTGTTTCGAAGCAGTCAAGTGAAAAAATCTGGAATTCCTATCTCCCTTAGTCAACCAAGACACCCTAGATCTTTGATGCCAAAACACTTCCTCTTTAGCAATTATGTCATGCAATTGAATGAGGAGTTCATTTTCTTTTTCTCTGAAATTGTTAATGTATCCCCATTTCTGGATTTTAAATTGAATCTCCTAAATTTTGCCCTGAATTTCCATTTTGGATCCAAAAATATTCCCAAAAGCATCCTTTTTCCGTCTTCGCACATTCGTTTTCACTTCCTTTAATTTTTTAGCAATCCTAAACATAGCTGTGCCAGAAACATCTATATTCCACCATCTGCGGATTTCCTCAAAAATTCAAGGATGAGAAAGCCAAAAATTTTCAAACCTGAAAGGGAAGTTCTTTTTCACCTTGGTAGGATCTGCCAAAAGACAAATGGGAAAATGATCAGATCCAACCCTTAATAAGGCTCTCAAAGCACAAAAATAGTCTATAAACCATTGGCTAGAAGCAAGGGCCCTATCAAGCCTCACTTGGATCAGATCAGGCCCTAATCTCCTATTAGTCCAAGTAAAAGAAGCTCCTTGAAGGTCTAAATCAATCAAGGCATTGTTATTTATGAAGTCGGAAAGGCCAGATTTACTATCCCAATTGATTTGAGAACCCCCAAATTTCTCAGCATTCAAGAGGGGAGTATTGAAATCACCCATGACCAACCAGTCTTCATTGGCAAAACATCTACGAAAACCAGATAACTCTAGCCAAAAAGAATTTCTAGCATTCTTACAATTCGGGGCATATATATTGGAAAGGACCCAGCAAAAATTATCTCTTATGTGGGTGAATCTAGTAGCCACAACATTACCATTCTCCATTAAGGGTTCACCTTTAATAAACAACTTATTCTAGAAAGTAACTATACCTCCCGAAGCTCCCGCAGAACTATTTCCATGAACCCCACAGTTCTGAAATTTTTTAAGATTTTCTACTTTATCTTTAGGCATTTTAGTTTCTTGAATAAGAAGAATATCAGGTTTATGATCCCTAACAAAATTTTGCAAAACATCCTTTTTATGACGGCTATTCAGCCCTCTTATATTCCAAGACATAATTTTCATTTCTTACCTGGTGATTGAAGTATCTCCGGGATGGTCATTTGGATACCATCCGTAATATCCTGAAGGCTACCATGCTCCCTTTGCCATTTTTTAGATTTTCTTCCCAAGTAAGGCTTGGACATCCCACAATCGGCCTTGGCTCTAGTTCTGGTGACCATACCACTAGAAGATTCCTTCACCTTCTTTTTTTCTTTTTTGGATTTTGAATGTGAGATAACCTCCTCCCATTCAGTTTGATCTTGGCTTTTCAGTTCTCTGCCTGATTCCCCATCCTTCTTAGGTAACAGTCTCTGGTCCCAAGGGAGGGTATCCATTAAACCATTCTTGGTTTCTGGAGTATTGAGATTAGGTGTTTTCATATTCATACTTTGGATCTCATAAGTGTCCTTCACTACTTTCAGATTGGCTACCTCCTGAAGCTGAACCCTATTAGAGCAAGGGTTATTAAAAGGAACAGGGGCTAGAATTCCTATCTCCAGGGATAAACCCATAATGGGTATTTCCTCTAGCTCAGGAACACTCATACATCCATCTGTCAATAGAGGAGAGGACAGAGCTAAACCCAAAACTTCATTTCTAGAAGCAGCCTTCTCCAAAGTTTCCCGGGCTCCCACCTCGGAAGGAGAGCCATCCTTTCTTTCCCCAAGGGGGGAGAAGAAAAATTTAGGATCCTTAGGAACCTGAGAGCAGGTACCTTCAGACTCAAAGCAAGCATCCTCGTTCAAGTGTTTATGAGTATCCTTCAATTTTTGAGGAGAAGTACATCCTTCAAGAATCTTCTTCGAATTTGGAACAGGCACAAGCTTCACCTCCTCTGATTTTTTTCCAAACATTCTTAGGGTTGGCCGCTTTCTCCTTTTCACTTTTATTATTTAGCGGACATTTCTTAGCCCAATGCCCAGATTTTTGACATTTGAAACAAACAAAGGGTGTTGTTTCAAATTCAATAGCTTGCTTCCACACCCCTAACTTAGATTGGATGTCAATCAAGGAGGGAAGATCAACATTTTGAGAGACCCCAACACAGATTCTAGCAAAGACCAACTGCTTTCTTGCCGCAGTCATTGAGTCAATGGAAAGAAGTTCTTTAAAAGAGCTAGCAATCCCGTTGAAGATATCAGTATTCCAATACTCCAAGGGAAGACTAGGCAATCTAGCCCAGACTAGCACCATTTCAAATATTGAATCAGATAGATCTACCCTAGAAGACCATTTCTTCAGGGCCAAGGAAGACTTTCCAATAATCCAAGGACCACCACTACGAATAGCTATTGTTATATAGTAAGGAGATGTGTTCTCCAAGAGAAACATGTAAAAATATTAGACTAAAATAGACAAAGGCCCTATAATGATATATGTAGTTTTCTCACTCTTTTTTAGTGCACCAAAACTAACTGGAAAATGAACCAATCCTAATAAACAACCAAGACTAAAAATTTAATAGAAAATTTAAGATTTTTTTTTTAAGATTTTAAATTCATTAATTTAGAATTTATTAAAAGAACAATTGTTTTACATTCCTTTATAATATTTATATTCTATTAAAAAATACTAATAATTTATTTATAATTTATACTTGTTATGATCTTATAAGTTTATAAAATAAATTTATAAACTTATAAATTTTACAATTTT
The DNA here is from genome assembly GCA_007258455.2 of Sequoia sempervirens. Lineage (NCBI taxonomy): Eukaryota > Viridiplantae > Streptophyta > Pinopsida > Cupressales > Cupressaceae > Sequoia > Sequoia sempervirens. Next base: position 628,273,576 of record VDFB02193867.1, read on the forward strand.
AGAAATTTATTAATTTATAAGTTTTTAAATTTATAAATATATAATTTTTTATATTTCTAAATTTATAAGTTTTTAAATTTATAAGTTTCTAGATTTATAATTTTATAAATTTCTAAATTTATAATTTTATAAATTTCTAAATTTATAAGTTTATAAGATTATTCATTTTCATATTTTAGTATTATCTATATTAAATTTCTACATAAAATTTGAATAGGCAGTTTTAGTATCTATTCATATTTTTATGTTGTTTTATTTATATTTTTTTTTAATAAAACATAAAACAAATATGCTAAATTTAGAATATATATATATACAAAACAAAGATATGTCTTACTATTTTTTAATTAAAAATTAGAAGATCAAAAACTTCTATAAATTTCTAAAAACTGATATAAATTTATAATTTTCCAAATTTATTAATTTATAAACTTATAAATTTGTAAAATTCATTAGTTTATAAATTTCTAAACTTATAAGTTTCTAAGTGTTTTTATACAAACAAAGATATCCTTGTGATTTTTAATAAATTTATAAGTTTATAAATTTTAGAAACCCAAATATGTTAAGAATTAAGATATATATATTTATTTATTAAAAAAAAAAAAATCATTTATAAATTTTAGAAACTTTTTTCATGTCTAATAGAATAAATTAATAAGTTTATCAACTTATAAACTTATAACTTTAAAATTTTATAAATTTATAAACTTATAACTTTAAAAGTTTAAGTTTATAAACTTATAACTTTAGAAGTTTAAGTTTATAAATTTATAAACTTTAAAAGTTTATAAGTTTATAAATTTATAAATTTATAAACTTATAATTTTAAAGGTTTAAGTTTATAAGTTTATAAATTTAAAATTTAATAATTTTTAAAATTTAAAGTCTATAAACTTATATAATTTTTTAGAAACTAATAAATTTAAAAGTTTATAAATTTATAAACTTATATACATCTACTTAGAAACTAAAAAAATTATTTTTATAATTTTTTTGTAACAAGATCATAAACTTATTTAAATTTTTAGAAACTTATAAATTTATCAACTTATAAATTTTTAAAAACTTATATAAATTTATAAATTTATAAACTTCTAAATTTATAAATTTATAAACTTATAAATTTCTAAGTTTCTAAAATTTATCAAATTTATAAATTTATAAACTTACAAGTTTATAAATTTTTATACATTGAGAAACAAAGATATTAGATATCCTTCCTTTTTATGCAGTGATGACGATTAGAGCTTGCTGGAAAAAATGCATAAGGACAACTATAGTCATACCTGGATATTTGTTCGCTGCCCAAACAGGTTTGAAAAGGCCAGTGATGTGCAGCAGAATCTAAAAGAGAGCTGTGGAAGATTAATGCAAGAGGGCTGTAAAGCACAATAACACTAAGAAATCTGCATACTTATGCTCTTCCAGTTCCAGGTGGTGCCAGAAGTGGGAATACAACAGGGATAGGAAGTAACTTTGCCGCGGGATCAGGGACAACAGGTGGAATTGAGACAGTAGGATCTTTGTGGTATACATCTCCTTTATCACAATCCAAGAATCAAAATCTAGGATCAGAAGTTGCCTTGGCAAAGAACTACTACTCTCACCCTTTCTTCCACGATGTGTGGGAGAATTTGATATTCTACAATTGTAGGTCGGGATCTCTCTTGTTAGTTGGTATGGTAATTCCATCACACATTTATTATCAAGTCTTCTTTAAAGCATCCCACTATGTATTGCAATTATTGGGGCAAATTAATGAAACTTTTGTCTTGATCATTCTTGTGGCATATGGGAATTACAGTGCATACAATATACAATATTCATGGTCAGATCTATGACTACATATTGTCTTCCAAATAAGACAAGATGTAGTCATAGATCTGACCATGAATATTGATACAAAGGATAAAACTAATATACTTGTTGCTATGTGATTCTTCTTGCCCTTACGATATGAGAAGCTCTTCCCATGTCTAGTCTACCCTTCGGGTTTACGCTTGACTTATCATCAGGGTATTTTGTCAAATAGTTTGCTAACACAGTTTTGTTACACCTCTAGATGCCCAACTGGAAGATTCGTGGTGAATCTAAATTGTCCAAAGAAGCTTTGTTGCACTAAATTACCCTCGTTCTACAGTTTTCAGCTGCAATGATCTTATCCTATGTCTCAAACCGCATCCTGTCGAATGGTTAATATCTTGAGAATGGATTTCACATCTTGCATGCATGTCCATCTTAGAATTGTGTAGCAGGGATATATGGGTGAGTCCACACTAAATACCACTCCTTTATATTGGTTGTGTTTGTGAACTTGGCATGCGAGCTAAATTAGCTTGTGTTTGAAAGTATCCCTATTTGCTTCTTCTCATCACAGTGGCATTAATGGTTTATTATTATATTTGCTTGCAGTCAGTCTTCACATCTTTTGAGTCGGTTAAACCCTGTGAATGCTCCCTCTCATTCTTTCGTTCTTTAGTGCACCGATTCTTTTAACCTTTATGTCCAAAAGCAGGACACCCACAGATTCTAAGTGCTAAGTTAGGGTCTGGCCATTGAGATCCAGAGCAGATTTTTACCTGGGCTTACATGCTTGTAGAACACGTCTTGAGGCATCCTATCTAGCAATTCACACGTCTTTTTTCTCACATCGACTTGAGCATAGCTTCCTCCTTATTCTCATGCTTTCTTGGGGTTGAATGCGTAAGGGCATTATGTCAAACAGTTAATGTGCTCGTAATTTTCTTCTACTCTTTTGTGATTGCCATCCGTTATTAGATGTTCAATATAAGGCCACCATTTCCTTGTGAGATCAAGCTCATCTCTCACCCCCATTTGTAATTGAATTGAGTGTATTATTAGATCACTTCAAATGGCTCGATTCTCTTGATGATATTTAACCAGGAACATGAAAGATGCTGGATATTTTGACTCTAGTTCATTACCACATATGAAGGTTGGAGGATGTGATGTTTGACCATCATCTAGAGAATGATAGCCATGGCTAAAATAGTTCGAATGCCTTGCCCAGGTATCATCTTTATGATTGTTTGTGGTCACATTCATTCTATGTTAGGTAGAGAGAGATTTCACTTTATTCTAGCCATTTGTTTCAATGCATTTTACTTCAGAAAACGTGCTCAGGTATAGTTCTTAAAATGTCGATGTTATTTATAAGACATTGATCTCTAAGAATATTGCAAAACACCTGTTATTTGAATAAACATAATTACTACGAAGTAGCATGATCCCACATTTCAAAGGAAAATATCTAACCGAATCCCCTATCATCGTTTGAGAACATATGTTCTATACACTAAGTATATTACTGTGATTGGTTATGGATTTATTTATAGATAGTTAAACCTAGCCTTTCCATTTCAGTAGTGCAGTGCATGAATAACACTCTAGAATTAGCTGAAAACTCCCGTACTAATAATTTGTTGAGTCAAAATGGCATATCAAGAGGTCAACCACTCCCAGAAGAACCAAATGCAGGCAATCGAGCAAACATGTTGCTTGTTCCATCTTCAGTTGAAAGGATATCTATGGTAAGGTTTGGCATTCCAGATGCTTTTGATTCTAAAAGAATCAAATGACATGCTTTTTCAGGTCCATTGACAGGCAAGTTATGGTCTGATCGATCAAGTATACCTGGCAGTGGTCCATTGATGTCAGTTTAAATGCCAACATCACTTGAAAACAATTAACGAAGTTAATTGTGCATGTGGCTCTTTTTAGCTCATCTTTGTACTAATTGCAAACTCTGCTTATTTTTGGCTTCAGGTGGTACTTGGTGAAATGGTTAAATTGCCTGGAAGTTACTCAACACCAGAGTTGGAGCATAATCAGTCTACAAAAATAATGACCAAGGGTTCAAAATATGAATAGTTTTGTCAAGAACGAAGTGGCTAGACTTAAATATGGAGTTTTTGGAGGGAAATCTATTTGTGTAAATTAGTAATGTATATTAAATTTAGTAGCTAAGCATAGACGGTGCATTTCTTGATTTGGTCAAAGATAAGGTATGATTCGGTCTGCAACCTTGAGGAGATAAATGTGCTGACAACATGTATTGTACATTCAGTGTAAATCCAGAAACGAAAGGGAAAGAACTGGTATTTTGATTATCAGTACAGATAATTATGCCTTGTATCGAGATGGAATCTTTAATCAACCTATTATGCTTGCAAACTCCAACTTCCTGGCATATAATTGCTAACTAAAATATTTGGTAATCTAAAAGGCTTTGTACTTTGACGATCATTTCTCGCTAGGCAGAATATACATTTGACTCGCTCCGAACACCCTTTGAGGAGAGAATCTGACTGCAACTAAAAATTAAGATATAACTTCATTCCAAAGGAACAATTGGTAAATTTAATAATTATTATTCTTTTCAATTGGTATGTGTGGGAACATCACCGGATCCAGGTCAACTGGGGACACAAACAGGTCCCAAATTCCTCGGGCATATGTCCAGAGTTCAAAAACTTCTCAACTAATCTCAGCAGCCCAATATTGAGCATCCCAAGTTTTCATATGAAGAAAGCAAAATTATAAATCTGTATGCTATACATGCTCGAGATCCCACTAAGCCTCAACCTAGAATCCATGGCAGTTTAAATATATGAGATAATATAACATTAGGGAATACATTTGAAGTTGTTGGCTGGTTGGTAATGCAATGCAAGAACATTTATATTCTATCTCATCTGAACAACATGACGGGTAAGGTGTGGATACAAGAATAACAATCACAGTGTGGAGGTAAATGAGCAAAAATATTAGGAGGCTTTATTAGATACAGAAGAACAAGAGATAACAAAATGACTTACTGGATTGTGAAAGAGATGCGATACTCCTATGGAGAATAAGTTGTCCTGTTCAAGACAGTCGGCTCTGGATCCTCCTAAGCTATCCTATTGAAGACACTGGGACCTGGATTCGATCTGTATCTGCAGTAATATTCAATCCATGCATATAGTAAACCATAAACATGCACATGCACTAAATTAAGATGTTTCAAATGTGAAGCTCTGTAAAACACGTACCTCTGCAATCTGAAATTCTCTCTCCCGATGTCGATGCTTTGCTTCGTATCCTACATCATAATTCTTCTTTATAACTTCTTCCATTGCATTTTTTCCTCTCCCATAGAAAAACCCTTCGTTTTCCATCAGTTACGATTGTATCCCATCGAAAAACCCTTCGTCTTCCATCAGTTACGATTGTATGCATTGCACATGCTGCCGACCACTCAGGATGGAAGTCAACGTGGTGTTAAAAACGTTTGTAACGGTTCAACGTTCTTTTTTATGTACTCAGTTCCTAAAAGCCTTATGCGACTGTAGGACGCCTCTTGGTGTAATTATTATAATCATTTTATAATAAAATATATAATAAATAAAAATAAGTAATTAAAATATTTTAATTATTATAATAATTTCATAATAAAATAATTTTATAATAAAATATATAATAAATATAAATAAAAAATTAGAATATTATAATTATTATAACAATTTTAAAATAAAATATATAATAATAAAATTATAAATATAAATTAATTTACTTTTTATTTAAGATATGGCACCGCGACTACTACTAGCATATATATATATATATATAATTTTAATAATAATATATATAAAATACGCCCAGAGATATCCTTCTCGAGGCACCTATTTTTTACGTATTTTATATATATTATTATTAAAATAATTAATATATATATATATTAGTCTACATAAAGTTCCATTTAAGATATATTTAATTAGCCGATAGGCTATTTGATGTGGGGGAACCCCACCGGCATTTCCCCAGTCTGACGCCGGCGGGAACCCCACGAATATCGGCCTAAATATCGGTGCCGGGAACCCCACGAATATCGGCACAGAATCTCGGTCTAATAATATCTGTGTCACTTCAAAGATTTTGGGAGGCATAGAATCTCGGTGTTCATAATGTATTCAGAATGAGCCATTGTCAGCTTTATTTGGCGCCGATCACGTGAACGATAAAAATGTATTAGGACTTTTAAAAATTGGCATAGATCAACGTTTTCCTGTAGAAGGTAGTTTCTGACGTTACCTGGTGGGTAGTACCTTATTTCCATTTTTTATAGAAAATAGTAAATAATGTAGGTAATTAAGGCCAAAGATTTGTGTTTAGTTTATTAGTTTCTACTGTAGAAAAGGTACGCATTTATATTTTATAGTTAATTTTTTAATTTGTTTGTTTAAAGTTTATCCTATTTTTAGTTTTATTTTAGGCAAAGATTAAATGTGTTAATTTAATATTTTATTATTGTATTTATTTATTAAGTTTATTTTTGGTAATTTTTTTATTTAAATATGATATGATAATGAGTTGTATATTTTGAAAATAGTCTAATAAAATTAATTGGTACACCTTCCCATGGATTTCATTGTTATGAGATTATGATCATTCTGTAGTGTTTCATTGGTTTAACATTTTCCAATGGAAAGATGAAAATTAATTTGAGGAAATGAGTTAAGTTTATGAGTGAAGACAACTGTGCTTGTTTTGCATGGTTGCAAATCATTAAAAGTTTTTAAATTTTAATTGATAATTATATTATTAATAATAATGTAATCATTACAAAAGCATTGATGTGTATGGTTTAGAGGAAAGAAGGGTCTCTCTTTTGTCCAAATCTTTAGAAATGTAAATGATATTTTATGGAATACTCAATTGTTTGCCACTTAATCACATTATTTTAAATTAGTATTAGAATTTGAATTAGCATAAGGTTAGAGTTATTAATATCAGTCTACTATACCCTTTGGGATTAGTAGGTAGAAAAAATAAAATAAAATAAAAATTATAAATATACAAAAAATTATTAAAAATTATTTATCTTTAAAAAATTTGAATTTTTTAAATTATTTTTTAATTTAATTTTTTAAATCATTTTAAAATAAAAATCAATGAATATATGAATTCTAAACATTCACAATGTAAAATATAAATATTAAAAATTACTTAATTTTCATTTTTTAACTTCTTTTTTAATAGACAATTTCTAAATAAAAATTATACATTTTAAAAATATAATATTAATATTAAAAACTAAACTATATCGATTACCTAATAAAATAATTTAACATCTTTTTAATAAACACAATCTAAATAAAAATTATACATTTTAAAAATATAATATTAATATTAAAAACTAAACTATATCCATTACCCAATAAAATAATAAAAAAAACTTTTCAAATTTCATACATTTAAATGTAAATAGTTATCTAAATTATTACGAGTCTTGGGAAGCACAAATCCATATATGACTGAAAAAGGGGAAATTAAGTTTTTTAAAGGATTTTTAAAATTTTTGAGTCTTGTATTTATAAATATTAGCAATGGCACCTTGGCGTGCAATGGGTACACCCAAGAGGTGTGAAATGTCAATTAGGGAATTTTTTATAATTTGTGTATTTCATGAGTTCAATTGGTTGGCCATTCATAAAATGATATTGTTGTGCAACAAAGGTCTCTAAAAATGAGTGAAAGAAAATCTTTCAATCAAGAAGACAATGAAGGTCTATGAAGAGGGAGGGGGAGAGATAGGGAGAGAGATGGATGGGTAGAGTGAAAGGGACATTTCTAGAGATGGAAGGGAAGAGAGAAATATAGAGGTAGAGATGAATATAGAGTGACAGAGGAAGAGAGACAAATAGATAGAGGTAGATATGAATATAGAATGAGAGAGGACAAGGGAGACAAATAGATTAGATATAGAGAGAGATAGAGGGAGAAATATAGAGAGAAATAGAGGGAGAAATAAAGATAGAGAGATAGGGAGATAAAGGGGAGAGATAGAGAGGGACGGATAGAAAGGAAGACATAATGAGATCAAGAAGAAGAGGAAGAGGGAGAGATATATGGCAAGATAGAGTGATATAAAGATAGAGATATAAGAAGATATAGAGAGGAGAGGAGATGGAGAGAGAAAAAGAGAAAAAGAGAGAAAAATAAAGAGAAGTAGAGAAAGACAAATAGAGATGGAAAGGGGGATAGAAATAGGGGGAGATAGAGAGAGAGAGAGAGGGAGAGATGGATAAATGGATAAATGGGAAGAGAAAGAAATATATATAGAGATATATGGAAAGATAAAGGGAGAGAGAGGTTGAGATATAAAGATAGATAGGGGGAAAGGAGGGAGCAAGAGAAGGAGAGATATGAGAGAGATAGAGAGGGAGGGAGAGAGAAAGGGAGAGAGAGATGGGGAAGAGGGAGATATATATGTAGAGAGGGAGAGAGAATAAGAGGGGGAGAGAGGGAGAGGGAGAGGGGGACGCATAGATAAAGGGTGATATAGAGAGATAAAGAGGGATAGGAAAAGAGATAAAGAGATAGGGAGATAGATAGATAGGGAGATATACATAGACAATGATATGGAGAGAAATAGATAGAGAGATGAGTGAGAAAGAGATCAAGTGAGAAATAAAGATAAAGATACAAAGTAGAAGAGATGGAGGGAGAGATGGAATGAATAAGATAGAGAGAAGAAGGGGGGAGAGGGAAAGGATATAGATGTATAGGGAGAAAGATAGGGAGATATATAAAGAGAGATATAGATAGAAAGATATAGAGAGATGAGTGAGAGGGAGAGGTAGACATAATGAGATATAGATAGAGAGGGGGGGAGAGATAGGGAGATAGAGATAGAGGGGGAAAGAGTGAGAGAGAAAGAAGGTGATATAGATAAGTAATAGAAAGAGGTATACATAGGCAAAAATATATAGAGATAGAGATAGAGGTAGAGAAGGAGAAAGAGGCAGTGTTTGTATATGAGTGAGAGAGATATATATTTTCCCAATGACTTCTCTCCAGTTGTGTCGAATAATTCAACACCTAGATTATCTCACCTTTGCAATAGTAAAATACCTCACTGGTAAAGGTTTTATGGAGGGTGTGGAGGGATATCAACTAGACTCTAACATTTTGTCCTATGTCCTAGCTAGTTTGTTAGATGTGGGTGTTCCCAAGGCTGATTCGAGGGTGATCACAAAGCAGTTTTTTAGGAAGGACATGTTGGTTGGTTTGGAAAGGACTTTGGCCATGACTTTGTTGGATAAGGGCATTCCTAGTCCTCGTGACCTTTCATTGCTGGAAGACCCAGATGCATTGGTTAAATTCTTCCCTATTCTTTTAGACGTTGGTGGAATGGATCTATTCGAGCATCAACATTTGGCTTCCTCCATTAGGATCTCCTCCAGTATGACGTTGACACTGATAGGGAGAACTTTATGGGAAAACAAAATCAATCTATGCCTATCGGCTATTCTGTTGCTCATTGAATATTGTGCAACTACTAGTTTTACTTATTGCAGATTTTTTTGGGTGTAAATTAAGTGAGTGTAAATTGCAGTTTTTGATGGAATAAGTTCAAATTTATATTAAATGTTATCTAACACGCTTCTTAATATATGAGTGTAGGATTAATACAAATTATCATCTACTGGATGTAACATCCATTAAGATTCATCATGATAATGTATCTATTATCAACGGTGTTTGAATCTCATAAGCATAATGTGACATCTAGTTCTTGTTGACGCATTTAGGCATGTGATCGGTGTCAGGTCAATGGAATTATCATGTGTTCTCATGCTACCAACATTAATGTATTGATAAATGTCAAACAATTGAAGTAAATCATGTCATAATGTTGCATTCATCTTTTATTATATGGTAAATGTACACATAGTATTTAGAAGCCATTGATGAGGTTTGGAATCATTATTTAGTGAGCACTATTGAACTTACTACATGATATAGGGTAATTCTCTTCAAAAAAAATTTATAGGTATAGGTTTAGTCATATTCTCAATAACAAAATGAAAACCAACATTTTATTTTTTAGTTTTATTGAAATTCAAAATCCATTTACTATCATGTTAGTCTATTCTTAAAGTGTAAAACACTTGATCCCTATTCTACATTTTGAAACAAAATGGTAATGAGATTTAGATTTATCTATTGTATTCATTTTTCACTTTACTATCAATGTTGAGATCACTACATGATGCACATATTTAATGCAACATTAAAATAATGTATACGTATGAGTTTAATAAACTTTATAATAATAAAAAAATGAAGGTTTTAAATTTTTTATTGACTTAAAAACAACATTATTGATATCGCTACACAATAGATGCATAGTTAGATTTTTTATTACATTTAAACTACATACATTCCATTAAATGACACACATTAACCTCAATATATGGTCACAAACACTTCTAATGTATGGTGTTGATTATTGATAAAGAGGAGGGATTTTTACTAGAATTTACATCAAAACCTTAGGTAGTCTCTAGAGGACATCAAGGGGCTTAACAAAAAATTAACTCTCGTCCCATTAAATAGTTTAACATGTCATTATATTAAACTAAAATAATAAGTTTCATAGATATTTAACTTACAAATTATTAAAATAATGGTGAAGGTAGTATATGACTACTAAAGTTTTTTTTTTTTTGAGGATAGTAAGTATGCTTTTTCATGTATAATCATGTGTTAATTAAAAAAAAACCGTCCTATTTGATACACAAAAAATAGAACAAAAAATTATATGTTTAGAAGAAAATATTTTAGACAAGAAAAGTTATGCTACTTATAATTACTATACACTACATATTACAAATAGTTTTGGTATATAAATATCTAATTAAGACCCATTCCTAAATGAAATGCAAGTTTTATTCACATTTTAATGTATAATATATGCCTAAACTATTGCTTTGTTAGGACACTCATTTGAATGATATAATGACTTGTTAGAGGCATAAACCCATCCCTACTTCTATAATGGAATGTGTTTAACAAGGTTTTTTTTGGAGCTCATTAAATCTATAAATTTAAATAAAATGTTTATTTTTGTTAATTTGAAGCTTATTAAAATCATGTTTGTATATACTTTTTAGGGAAAAATACCAATGAGTCATGCTAATATTAAACTGATAGTGGTAGCCAAATGATAATCAATATGCATGTTGAACTTATGAATTAGACTCAAATTATGATTATGATTAATATAACTACATGTAGGTTAAAAATATGGTGTATTTTCAACCTACCAATTTTTAGCCCTAAATTTATAATATTTGAGGAGGCTAATCATATGAATACTAATATTTGAATTTTCTATGAGGTGAACAAATATATTTTTTATGATCTCTAAAATCTATTTTTCCATGAATTGACAATTTCAAATTGGCTTGAAAATTTAATAAATACATAAATTGTTATTAAAAGAGATAAATTTAGCTATATTCAATGTAATAAAAAATCTTAGATTAAATTTTTTATTTGACTATTTTCTATCCATAAACTTCTTTTAGTGACTGCATATGTGATTCATGTAAAAGACTCTAAAACTAATATCTTAGGCATGTGCTTTGTTATAAGTAGTATGGAGCATATCCCTTAGTTATAAATTTTGGTGTTGCTTTGACAATATTTTTGAATTGTTTTCTTTTGTTATTTCTTGTGGGGCTAATAATGTTGGAATTTAAATCCTTCAGTGTATGGAAGGAACCTATGCAAGGTAACCATAATTATAAATCATTAATTTTATAGACTCAATCAAAGTCATATAATATTTAAATTTGAATTATATCTCTTCATTATAATTCATGTTTTCAAATTTTTTAGATGTGGAAACAATTGTTAAAGAGCAGCGAAGTTCCTGCCAAAAAGTTACAAATAAATTGTAGGTATATAAAATGCAAGTTTTCGTTCAAAAAAAGCATAAGATCCCATCAACATGTAAATCCACTCACTATTTTTTTTCGTCAAAGATGAATGTGTGTTATTTAAAATTAATATAATCATATAAATAATTCTTAAATAGTGATGGACTTTGTTCTAGGATAAAATAAGGCATATTTAAATATCCTTTCAACTCACCAATAAAGATGAATTTGTCACATCCCATTTTTGAAGCTCCTAGACTATGTTATATTTTTCTTTGTATTTTGATTAGGTGGATGCAAGAGATTATATTTTATGTATTTGATTTATTAACTATATGACTAAGACACTAATTAGATAGGTTACTCTTAATCAATTTAGTTTTGAGAAAATATCTTCTTTGTTTGAATACATATAAGAGTATAAATAGTAGAATATTATATTCTTATTATTTCAAATTTTGGATTAATTATCAAGTATATAAACTATAATAATATGTATATGCTAGATTTTGTAGAAAATCTTGGTAAATCTTGGAAAATAATGGAAATTTTTATGAATTACCATGGTGAATCCTTCCATTTAAATTAAATAAAGATTCTAATATTTAGTTACCACCATTGATCTAAAATATCATCTAATGGGTCTCATTGTATTTTGTGAGGTAAAACATACGTACAATGTGTAATTCTCATGGGATCAAAATTTACTTTTAGATCATAGATCTCACCATAGGTACATGAAATACAATGAAGGCCATAAGATTATATTTTCAATGGTAGCAACTAAAAATGACAAATATAACTATAAATTAAATAATAATAATTTTATATTATCAAAAATTATTAACTACTCTTTGTTGGTGTTGAGGGTAGTTATTCACTTGATGTTTAGAAATTCCAAACCTTACACTGTGCCATCTTTTGACTCCCCAAACTGTAAGAAGATCATTGCATCACAACTATAAGGCTTTTAAATGAAACAAACCAACAATGGCTTATTTCCTCACAACATGCATATGATTGGCTAGGGTCCTCACTGAGTTGGAAAGCATTCATTTGATCTAGGAAAGTAGAAGGGGGTTGAGAAACATTTACATTTGCAAGGTCAGCTGAAAGTCCATGAAATTAAGGCATTTTTATGACAGGATTTAAGCATTGACAAAGAAGATGAGTTTGTTGCATAAGGTAGAAAATGTTAGATAAAATGTTAAAACTAATTTCAGAGAGGATTTTCAAGGTTTAAGAGATAAAATGTTTGTTAAAAAATATTGAGGTAAATGTATTATTTTAAATACTAGTATGTGGGTAAAGTGTTTGGGGGTAAATTTTTTTCACTTGTAAGTGAAATGTGATTGGTAAAAGCATTTTTACAGGTAGGTAAAAGATTTGCATTAAGGATAAGGGTGAAAAGGGTATATTCTAGATGCCAATTTGTTACAAATTTGAGGGTTCAACTAGTCTCAAGTGTCAAATGTGTCTTCAATTTGGATATATCCCTCTTTAAAATTTAATCTCTTTGTAATTTATAATGGGATATTTCTTTTACTAATACAATCGAGGATTGTAAAGCTTTCCATGCACATTTGTTGCATCTAGATTATTTTCATGGTTATTTTTTGTTCAATGAACAATATATTTTCTTTCAATGAAAATAATGAGAATATTGTCATGATCTAGTTGTGAATATTATATAATATTTATATTTTATACAACATAAAATTATTTATTTAATTTTTAATTTAAAAATGAAATCACATTAGTAGAATTAAACATCCTTTACTCTAAAATATTTTAAAATATATATTTTTTCAAAGAATCAACATCCTTTACATTATTTAAATATTTTATAATATTTACTTGTAGTGTGTGATTTTCATATTACAAAGTTGCAATACTCTTATAATATATTTTGTATAAATAAATAGTTTTATAGTGTCAAGTTAAGTTTGGTATTACAATTTAAAGAGGTTGATTTTATAATATTTATTAAAACAATTTGATATTTTAATATTAAATTTTTCAAATATAATTAATAAATTTAAAAATAAACAAAAGTAAAAAATTTCAACTTCTTCATTATTATAATTTTATGTTTAAAGTAAACATATGAATTATTTGAATCAATAATTTTTTTAATATTAATATAAATAAAAAATCAAGATAACAATGTTTCTCATTACAAAATTAATTTAATATATTAGATGTTAATTTAATATAATATATAATACAATATATATTAAACTATTAAAAAATAATATATCACGTTATTAAAAATTATAATATAATATTATAAAATTATTATCTAATATATTAAATTATATATGTTATATATGTTTCATATTATATAGAATATATAATATATTAAAAATAATTTTATAATATATTAAATTATGTATTAAATGTTGTATATTATATAGTATATATTTTTAATTTTTTCATATACTATATAATAATTTATTAATTATATTTTAAGAAATAAAAGTAAATAAATATTTAGAATGCATAAAAATAATTAATTGTCAAATGAAAAATACTTCTATTAAATCCCTTGAATAATAGTTTAACTTTGTGGTGGAAAAATATTTTGTGGTAAAAAGTGCCATAAAAAATTAGATTTTTTTTTATTATAATGTTTGTGGCAAAAAACCTTAAAAAACTATGATAAAAAGTTTATGCTCCTAAAAATCTGCCCTTATGGCTCAAAAGTTTTGAGCCAAGTATTTTGCACATTTATTTTACAATTATTCAAATATTTGTCAACTAGAAAATAAAAGAATGAATTCTCATTTGTTTAAATCAAAGTTATTAATAACTAGTTAACAAAATGTGTGCCTATAGTTTAGACGATGTTAAGACACCAATTTTATTTTTAAAATAACTTTAATAAAGAAGTTGTGGCAAAAAAAATTGTTAAATGGAAGTAATGGAAGCGCATTAATCGCTTATATCGGGTGAAATTTGTTTACCAATTAGATTGAAGATACTTGAATTTTGAAATTTGTTTTGTTATATAATTGGCATGTATACATTGATAATAGATTAAAACAATCAAATAGAAAAAATGTTTGAGCTCTCATTGGTTAAAAAGAGAATTATTAATAACTAGTTAAGATTTGGGTGTGCCTATAGTTCCCTTGCAGGAACTAATAATTCATAATCTTATGAATCATTAGCTCCCGTTTGGAAATTTTTTTCTTATAATAAGAATTTTGGTATTTTTAGGAGGTGGGTTGTTCATATAAAGAAGGAATATGATAGAGCACTCCAAAACCATCCAATTGATTAAAATATTACTAGTATACAAATTATATTAATTTTTTCAATCTTACAACTTAACATTGATGTGTCACTAGTTGGAATCAATCAATTTAACAATCCAAGCCATTTCATCTACAAAAGTAAAGCCAAAGGATAATGGTGCTCACAAATTCATATGGTAGAGTTTCATGGCTCTAAATTTTTTTTAATCTAAAATAATAATTTATCTACACATCATTGGTCATGCTAATGGATCCATTCCCTCATTGGTGTCTCCTTCTACCATGTGGCTTGACATAATAAAAGCACATACACAACTTACACTTTAGAGTTGTTTGATCTATCTCAAGATCAATGGTGTACACAATGTATTGAAATTATTAGATTGAAAGCTTCATATTAGCGTTCCATTGGTTCATTATTCCATGTAATGAATTTGGTGGCCCCTACAACACTCCTAATGCACATATTATTTTTCCATTGATTAGAATATCTAGGTTACTGATTATGGAGGCTCACTTTCATTTTCCTCCACATAGTCCTCATGTAAATGATATTAAAGATGATCAATATACTATATCAAAAAATATAAGTATTTCACTTATTTAAACTTTTGTAGGGTCTAATTAAAAAGAGCTATTATACCATTGGTGGGTAAAGTATAACACATAAAATTGTTAGTTGGTTTACTCAAATTTAATCATCTAGTTCACATTCTAAAATAATGTTTATTTTTATGAATGATAAATCTATGCTAAAGATTTTAACATTAAAATTGATATTTCTAAGACTTCAAGACTAATGAAAAAGAACCGAGAAGGGGTCAATTGGAGTCAGCTGCCTAAGGAATGGATAAAGGCTAAATTTGATGGGGTAGCTAAGGGAAACTCTGGTTGGGAGTGGAGGTGTGATTAGAGATTATAATGGAAAGTTTGTGGCAACGGTGGCTATCTCCTTGGGAATGTAGTCCAATCATTTAGCTGAAGCTATTGGAGTTTTCCAGGTTATCAACCTTGCTAATAGGTTGAACTTTAAAAATATATGCATCAAGGGTGACTCAAAAAATATTATTGATTGTCTCCTAGGTAAGTCCCAACCCTTATGGACCATTAAATGTTGGATAGAAGAAGCTAAAGCTATTTTATACAAATTTGAAAAGGTTAGAATATCCCATGTCTTTAGGGAAGCTAATAGCGTGGTCGACTATTTTGTGAACGAGGGGGTTAAATAAAATGGGCAACATACATGGCAAGACTATATTGAACTAGGGTGCTGTCATAATAGTGGTTTACAATTCCTGAGAGGAACAAATTTTAGCTGAAATCACATATTTTTAGAAAATATAATGATTTAAGCCTTAAAAAGTTGCATTTTAAGGATTCCAATTGAAGAGGATTTGCTCAAATCACCTTAGATCAAACCCCCTTGGATAGAACCTCGCTAGTTTTAAACCATACCTATAAATGTGTCTCCTTTACACCTATCAAAATGCTGATAAAAAATCACTTTTGATTTAGATTTGGGGGATCAAATGAATTCATTTAAAATTTATTTTAAATGATTATGGTATTCCTCAAAACAAGCTATCCAATGAATATAATTTTAATATGTTTTGGTTTTGTTATGTATTTGTTTTTAAGTTTTATTAAACATAGGTTTTTCATCGAAAATGAATTTCTTTGTTCTTCACATGTGGAAAAATAGAAGATTATCAAAAAAAATATAAAAATATGAGTGCACCAGATATTGAAGTCCTTGATCCAACAAAAAAATTAAATTAAATTTTGACATATCAAAAAAAGTTACGCGTTATACATTCGCACTATGTTTGAATTGTAATTCGTTTGACTTTGAAACTTGATTAAGGAAAAAATATTCAATAAAAAACTATCTAACCAAGTGGAAGCACTAGATATCAGAGTTACAAATCTAAATTTGAAAGAATTAGAATTTTATCCTTCATGGAAAAAAAGTTATGCGTTATATGGTGTGCGTCACTTTTTAAAAATGTTATTTTCTGAAAAAAATCTATTTTCGTGGGAGATGGAAAAAAAAGTGCAATTTGATTCCAAAAATTTTGAAAAAAATATTTTTAGAATTTATAGACAAAATTTGATGAGACTCTAGTTTGCACCATCTCCAAATTCCTCACAGTTTAGCCGCTATAGGTGCCTGAATGTGAAGATTTAGTTAAAAATAATAATTTCAGTGTCCAGTTTGGCCAAAAATTGTAACCACTATTATGGGATCACCCACTAGGAGCTGATGTAAGAGACTTAATAGACTATGATATCATTCATGGGAAAGCTACCACTTTTAATGATGATTAAGAAGAATAATGCCAGGTATTGTGACATCATTACATACGATGGTGGTTCTATAATTAATTCAATGGGCTGGCACATTTTGGGGGTGCTTTGGTTTTGCTATTGGGTCTTTGTTCAATTTGTTTCCCCGGATAACAACATAAACAAGATTATTGCAAGTATGGGGGGAAGCAAAAAAAGGGTGGAGTAGACTAGTGGTGAGAAGCATAAGAACTCGAAGGTCTAGAGGCATATTCAACGGGGTGGGCTATAACCTTTCATTGATAAGCTCCATGACCCTGACCCTAAAGTCACTGCGTATTTTGCTAAACATTGGAAGAAAGGAGAAATTATTCTCTTAGGAAGGAAGGTTAAGGTGGAGAAGGAGCTCATTGGGAAAATCATTGGTCTCTCAACCGAGGGGGTGAAGTTTTATTGCGACTAAAAGTTTTTGGATGAAGTTACTCTCACATAATTCCCCAAAACTGATAAGGAGAGGAAGGAACTGCTAAAGTTTCTGCCCGTTACTTTGATGTTGGGATGGTCAAGAAGGTGTGGAGGGAGGTGCTCAAAATTTCCATGGAATACATTACCCTAAATGATAGATTTACCAGAGTTTACGAGTACCACTTTTCCCTCCTCAATCATTTTCAGAAAAAGGTAAGGGTTTCCTTTCTTCACTATTTTCTATGTTCCTTGAATAATAGTATTGAGGAACATAAAAAGAGTCATAGGAGGAATTTGGTCCTACATACTAGTCTTATTAGGCTTATTCACAAGCACTTTAAAAACATGTTGTCCCTGTCTAACCCCTTAATGACTTCAACCTCAAATGGAGATGATACTAAGATTAGCTCATGAGAGGATAAAGAAGATTTTGATATAGAGTGGGAAGAGGAAGACTCTACCTCCCACAAAAAGAAAAATAAGAAAAACCCCCAGAAAAATCCCTCAAACAAAAAAGTTTGCACTACGAAAACCCCCAAGGGCACTTCTCAGGACGCAAAAAGCAAAAAGGCCCCCCTGTGAATAAGGTAGTTTCTTATTTAGAGGATTCTCTGGAGGATAACTTTGATGATCATAATTCTACTAAGGACTCTTATACCTCTTACCTTGCCATTGATAGAGAGAATAGGCCCAAATTCCCTAGAGACGTCAATCCTAATGACCACTACTTCAAGCTGAACTGAGAATTTCTTGATGATATTATGGCTATTGCTAGAAACAGGGCTGATGACTACTTCAAGATCATAAAATGGGTATTTCATGAGATTAAGGATTTTAATTTTAAAAATAAGGCTCTTATTGGAAAGATGGATGAATTGGAAGCTAAAAGAGTTTCCCTGAATATTGTTGGTGTATTATGGACTATGGAAGAGAAGAGGGCTTTGGTTGAGTTCCTTCAAAGAAATGTTGAGCTTATGGAAAAGATGAAGAAGGATAATGAGAAAAAGGTCAAGCAAACACAACCCCCATGGGAAAGATGAAGGAGCTTCATGTATTCCACTTTTATTCTCAAGACCTCCCTTAGGTTCAAACAAACACAACCCCTCAGACTCTTGAATCATTATGACAAACCTACTTGCCTAGAATTCCCACACACTCCTCAAGAAAATTCAATCCCCACACACTTCTTTATCAGCCATCAACCCTCATTCATTGAAAAATGAATTATGACATGGAAAATTACTCAAGTAATCTACATTAAATAGCCAATTTGAAACATGCAAGATTAATGACTTGAAATCTCCTTATGCAAACAAGTTGATAACTTACAACTCAAGATTGAATCTAATTCGTTGCTTTCAAAACAAATAAAACTTCATCCATGGTGAGGGTATGTGCAGGATCATGATGGGCCAAAAAGTGGCGATATGATGGGTATTTGTAGGGTATGTGGCTGATGACTTTTTTTACCCAAAATTGATGAAATGAAAAGGGTTTTTAAATGACATTCTCAGCTTTCTACCAATATAAATTATGCTTTACTTTGAACTTAATAAATAATTTTTATTCATTTTCTACTTGAATTATGAGTTAAGCCCTAATTGATAAGCTGATTGAAAAACATCTATAGCTTTCAAACAGTATAAATTTTTTTGAATCTGAAACATGTGTCACATTCTATGCTTCCCATACAATAGGATTTTTTTTAAAAAAAAATTGAATTTCATTAAGTTTTGACCAAGTTAAGGTGGTTAGATGTACGAGTTTTTATGTTTTTCAAAAGTTGTAATAAAAAAATCATAATTAATTATTTACTCTAAAAAAAGAAGAAAAAATATGCATCACATTGGGACATGAGTGCTCTACTTATATCTAAAATCTTATAAAAAATATTATCATTTTATTGTGGTTAGGGTGGTCAGACAAACACCTACTTCTTATTTTTTCCTTGAAATTTAAATACTACTGCATTAAAATTTCAAATTTTTAACAAATAGATTTTAAAAAAAAGAAAAAAACCTAGTAGTTTAGAAACTACATTAAATTTTCTATAGATTCTATTCTTACATATTTTTGAAATAATATAGATAACTTATTCAAATTTTTACGTCAAGTTGCCTAACTCTATTTTTTCTAAAAAATTTGCCACTTAAGGGCCTATTTTTTCCATGATGATCCTGCACATGCTTATGATATGAGCTTTGTTTTCTTTTTATGTCCTTAGCAACTTGCTCATAGAAAACAATGATGCCAGTTCAAGTGTTGTGATCTATCAATCAACATGTATTGCTAACCTAATCCGGGCTTTCATTAATATTGGTGAAGTACACAAGATAAGTTTTTCTTATAGGGAAACTTTCTTTATACACTTCAACACTTCATCATTGATCCTAAATTCTAATGAAATTATTTGTGTGGAAATTCTTATTCCATTGGATTATCTTGCTTTAAAATTTTATCGATGGTTCCTTAGTCCTCTCATTGCTTTCCTTTTGATTTATGCTAAATCTTAAGGATTTTTCCACATAGCCTATTCCATGAAGCGACCATCGCTTGTCACTGATCTATTTTGTCTTTTCCCCACTCTTATCAATGATGCAAATATTTTGGTGATGATATTTAGCCCTTGGTTCCATAGCCTGGCTATTTATCACACTTATCCTCCTATCGCGTATCACTAATATAAACCTTTTACTGATGCTTATATTTACAACACTAAATGTCGTGATGGCACCAGCTTTGGACATGTACAACTTGTATAAACCAAACATTACAAAAGACATCGCTCATAGGATCATATTATTTTAGCAAGAAAAATCCATTTAGAGAACATCCATCGCCCATCGCCAATTTAGAACTCAAGCTCTAAAACAAATCAGCAATGAGCGATGAAGTTATAACATGTAGCATTTTTCATCGCTAATTCTCTTCAAATATTTTGCAACCAATTAGTGATGAAAATATTTAACCACTTTTAATGTCCATCACTCATCGCTATTCCAAGTTCATCTTTTTATGGCCTATCTTTGATAACCGAAAAGAACATAAAGAGAGAAGTATCACTCATCACTATTACAATTTTGAGAACTTAAAAGCTAGTAGCGATGAGCAATATTAAAAGGAAAACATCAATTCATCACTCATCGCTAATTCAAAGTATGAACCATTGAATAAATCAGTGATGAGCGATAAAGCTGTGAAGGCCATCCGGATATAAGTGAGAACCTTTTAGGCATGTGTCAATTAGTTTTTTCCTATGAAGAGGACTCCCTAGGACAATAATTAACTCAAAAACCTCTAAGTTATAAATTACAAAGAGCGTAAGGGCTCAAAGATCCTTGCCCAATTTTAGGCCAGTTACCAGGTGACAATGAATGACTAAAGATAGATTAAAATAAGTTGCAATGAGAAATAGGGAGTCGATGGCCCAATAGAATATTATAAGTTTTTGTAGATAGCAACCCTATATCAAAATGCAAGAAGGGTTTTAACATGGAACAATATTTTTTTTTTTGAGGGTTCCATTAGTGTGAAGCATGGATCAAGGATTCTCATCAATGGATGAGAATCAAAGATCACATGGATAGAAAAAGCATCAAGGGTTGAGAATGATTCAAACAAACACACTTTGTAACAACTTTTAAAGTTTTTTACAAAGTTTGTTTGAAAGAAATCATTTCCTTTTTGAAGCCAAATATGAGAATCTTTGGAATATTCCCTATGGAAGTGGATGGTTGAGGAAATTAGCAATTTAGTAATTAAAATTAAATTTTAATGTGCAAAATGATGAATAATAGGATGTCCATTAAATAATTAGTTTATTTAATGAAAAAAAGGGCTTATGACATTTAATTAAATGATTTAGATTATTTAATTAAATGAGAGGAGATAAAGGAAAGGGATTCAATTAAATAATTTGCATTATTCAATTAAACTAGGTGAAATGTTAGTGTGAGAGGGTAGGAATTAACCTAATTAGATTAATTAGATCAATAGATTAAAAAGAGGAATTTAATCTAATAACTAGGTTTATTTAATCAAACAAGCAAAATGAGGATGAAATTAAGGACGAAATGAAGTCTGTGATCAAATTCAAGTGTGTAATACCATTTAAGAAATTTTTAAGTGTCTACAATTACAATGTTGTCTTTCATTTTATTATTGTGAATATGTATACACCCATACCTATAAATAGTTTTTGAAGAGCATTACCCTAGATATCATGTAGTATGTTCAACAATGGTAACCAAATAATGATTACAACCCTCATCAATGGCTACTAAATAATGTGTGTACACTTACCATATAACAAAAAATGAATGCAATCTTATGACGCATTTTACTCCAATTGTTTGACATTTATCAATACATTAACATTGGTAGCATGGGAACACATGATTATTACAATGATGTGACATTGATCACATGAATAAATGTGTTAACAAGAACTAGAGGTTGCATTAACACTCTTGATAATAGATACATGACAGTGTTGAATCATGATGGATGTTATACCGAGTATTTGATAATCTGTTTTTAATCCTTCAGTGATATATTAAGAAACATGTTAGATGACATATTTAATATAAATTTGAACTTTTTCCATTAAAGATTACAATTTACACTCACTTATTTTACACCTCAAAGAAATCTGCAATAAGTAAAATTAAATATATCTTATTTAAAAAGAAATTTATATAGATAACTGTCACAAAATATGTGCTTGACGGCATAGGCTAACTGCAGTATTTACGAACTTTTTTCTATCACTATTTTACCTATGAGAAAAAACATTCTAGAAAGGTAGCAGATATCAATTTAGTTATTCATTTTTTATGGACTAATATTATTATCATTTTTTATTTGATGATAAATTTGTATATTATCATAATATTAGTCCATGTCCAGGGTTATTAGCAGCAGGCACTATGGAGAAGATGAATGTGATATGAAATACACGATGAAAGAAGATAGATTTAATTATATGATAATGCATGATAATAAAAGTGTGATGTAATAGGAGTATTTTGTCTTTGTAGTATTGTAATGAAATTATAAAACAATATAGTTGAAGTTATGTTAAAATTGATATAATAAAGAAAAAAAAAATAAATGCATATGAAATATATTTTATAAAATTAAATTTATTTTAAATTAGAGAGTGGAATCCAATAAAAGAAAATTTAATATAATTAGAAGATAATTTGATGCGCAATTTATAGAACATCTAAAAAATTGAATTAACTTTGAAATTAATTATAAATCATTTCAATAAAGATAAAATTATTTCATAACAAATAATCACACCATTTTATATAAACATAAATAAAATATAATTAGATTTTTTTTAATTTTTTTAATCAATAATTTATTTGAAATATAAAAATTTATATTATTTTTACACTATAAATAGTTATTATAATATCTATGAATATATGAATATACTAATAGTATAACTAGTATAGATATCTTAAATTAATCTATCTAAAAGTAAATATATTATATAATATAATATAAGTATGAACTAGTGCTTTGTGTGCACAATTATAAGTAGAATGTGTCTCAACTAAACTAAGCTAAATTTATCAACAATGCATGGTAGTAAATTTCTCAGTAGAAAATTTGTAGCACATTAGTAATATCAAAAGATAACCATTGTATAAAAATAGGTGAAGAAAGAGAAAGTAGGAGAAATGGAGGACCGTAACTCTCAGAATACTTATTTCACTGTTAATGATAATTATTCAAAAAAAAATTCTCGTTCTGTAAAGACCAAGGGCTTTCATGCAGCTGGTAGGGTCCCCTCAACTAGTTTTCCCATTATGAATCTTTAGCATTGTGGATGCTAAATCCTACATTTGCTCAAAACAAACGTTAGCATTGTCATTTAAAACAAAGCAAAATAAGAACATCCCTGTGAAATAATGAAACATTTTAATCATGCAATGAAAGGAATTAAGGAAACTAATTAAAACACACAATAACATGAATCAAACTCTATCCCATAGTGGATTGGTGCTTCTATGGAAAGAACCCCTTTCCCAATCCTTTGCTAATCTCCATGATATTGATGATATGAAAATGCTATGAAGATGGATTCAAATGACAATGATATGAGGAAAGATCTAAAGATTGTGGAGGATTTGTTGAAGAATGAAGCTTTCATTTATAGATTTTCAAATTGGAAGAGAGCTCAAAATAGAGCAATGTGGGATAATGATTTGACCAATGAGATGAAGCCACTTATCAACTTGTGATACGCTGAGAAATGAGCACATTTTGGTCAATGTGCCAAAGAGGGGAAATTCAAATTTGAATTTGAGAGTTAAATGTTATGTTTGACCTTTGCAAAGGGACATGTAAGAGCCATGTAAGAGCTCATAAATGCTTTGTTGGATGTACATTTCAACTTGTTTTTGAGTTCAAACTTGAGGGAATATTTCTCAAATATGCCATGTTGATGGAAAATAATGAATTTATAAATGAATTAAAATGCTTTATTGGTGCAAGTGGAAAAAGCTAGAGGATGTGATGGGTGGTTAGATTAGATTAATCAGGATTCACTTAACTTAGATGATGATTAGGGGATTTTAACTTATTTGATTTAAATACTTTGATTTATTTAAATCAAAAGGGATGCAAGGTGATTTTATACTTAATTAAATAAATGTTTGATTTATTTAATCAAGGAGGGTCATGTTAGGATCAAGTTGATTTATTTAATTTAAATTGATGACTTTAGGAGATTGACCAAAAAAACTTGATTTATTTGATGAATGAATGAATATGACCTAATCAAATGATTTATGTCAATTTCACGTGTCTACATTTTTCCCCTCTTTGAAGCAATGTACTTGTTGTGTTGGTTCAAAGAATAAACTTGCGCAGTCAAAATTCATTTTTTTTAATATTTTTTCGGATGCCCTAGCAGAAAGTAGTACACTAGTACATTGCCCCCTTGAGAGATCGAGCGAAAATATTTTATTTGAGGATTGATCTTGCGATAAAGAGGTTCAAGATCAATGGTTATGGATGATGATGCAAATGAGATGGTCTTAAGATGTATAGAATAACCAATCTATATTATCCTAAACTTAAATGATGATGTGATGCATGTGAAATGGATGAGATTGATGATGTGATATGCTATGATTATGCAAATGTATGATTTTATGAGATGATTAGACTAATAGATCTATATTATGATGATGATTATGTACATGAGATGATATGCCAACTGCTGATGGTTTGTGGATGCAAGATGGATGCACTGATGATGATGATTAACTAATCATGATGTGATGTTAGTGTGGAAAAGAAGAAATTAGGAAATGAGATTATGACAAGAGGATCCAACAAGTCTATGATCTGACGAGACTTTATTAGAGATGCCGATGATGATGATAGATGATGATTTTCTTATCAAGGATTGAGATTTTAAAAGGGCTACTTACCTTATGTTTGATTACACATGTAGATACAATGCATCAAGGTATAAAGAACTAGGATGGCATTGTACCTAGTGCGATGGACTTTTACTTGACAAATAGATAGGATTATTCTTGTTCACACTTGACATACGAAAACCT
Organism: Sequoia sempervirens; assembly: GCA_007258455.2. Classification (NCBI taxonomy): domain Eukaryota; kingdom Viridiplantae; phylum Streptophyta; class Pinopsida; order Cupressales; family Cupressaceae; genus Sequoia; species Sequoia sempervirens. The sequence goes on from VDFB02193867.1 coordinate 628,298,911, forward strand.
TGCTAGCACATACCTAACAAAGCAAGTATTCACCAAGTTATATTACAAGAGCATCCAACAAGCACAACAAACAAAAGATATGATCGTTTCCCCATTCCTTTCTCTCTAAACCCTTTGTTCGGATATCATCAAGAGGTCCTTCGAATGAACGCAATAAGATAAATCAAAAGAAAATATTAAGTATGCAAACAAGCCAATGTTCTTCATACATCTAGCCAAGGGATTTGTTTTGATAAGATAAGAATCCAAGTGATATCTAAAATGATGTCCATTGTTAGAACGATATATCCTAGGACATGCATTGTATAGGATGATGGTGGTTTGATAAGTTGATTGATAGGCTATTAATATAAGGTTGATTGACATGTTTGTGAGTGATCAAGAGTTTGATTTTGTGTTTGAAGTTTGTTTTGCTGATTGTTGTGGTTGTTTCTATTTATGTTGCCAAAGGATGAAGGTGACGAACAATTTATTATGGATGATTGATTATTTTAGGTGAAAGGGAGATCAGACGGATGCATTTTTTTAAATATTTGGTTTTTTTTTTATGTTTTGAAATGTTTTGAGGTTGTTTTTGGTGTTTTTGAGATTTTTACAAATGTTTTTTATTTTTGAATTTTGCAATGTTTTGGGGTTTTTTGAGATTTTAAAAATGTTTTTGGATTTTTTGTTTTTTATGAATGTTTTTGAATTTTGTGTCTTAGTGGATGATCAAAGATTAGCCTTCCTACGTTTAAGCTCAAAGACGATGTAGTTCGGATCTAGTGTTTTTTATGCTTTTCTGACTTTTTGAGTGTTTTTGGATTTTTGCATGATTTTGATGATTTGGATATGGATATGTGTGATGATATCAGTGCTCTATTTTGGGATTTTGTTAAAAACTAAGCTAAGGTTGATTGATTAGATCGATGGATTGATGATGATAACATTGTTGAGGATACACAACAATGCAAGGATATTGTTAAGAAACACAAGGATTGGGATGGATATCCCAACATGATGAGGGATTCATGATGATAACATTATTGAGGATGCAAAACAATGCAAGGATAGTGTTAAGAAACACAAGGATATGATGATTTTTTGATTGGATTTGATTGATCATGATTGATGAAGCTTGATTTTGGAACAAATTTTTTTTGAATGATTTGATGTGACATTTGAAGGGTGCATTAGATGCGACTGATAGTGATTGTTTGGATTGATGTTCAATTGAAAGATGAAGATTGATAAGGAATGTCTTCTCGTCAAAATATGCCATGGGCTAGTGATTTGGATTTTTTCTCACAAGTGGTGGAACAATTTGATTTCATGTTTTCTAATGTTTAGATCACCACATAAGTTGGAGGATATAGATCAATATTTATTCTCAAAGCAAGATGTACATATCTGCCCCCAGTGTCTAGCAATGTATGGAATGCAATGGGTGGATGTTTGGATAAGTGTATGGATGGATGGATATGAAAGCATGCAAAGGATTCCAAGGATTATCTTGTGATAAGATACCGTGTTCAGATAAAGAATGTTCATTTGGATAATGCTTCATGGCTCAGATAATGTTGCATAGGATAAGATCAATTAAAATGGCCCATGTTAAGATGTTTACCATAAGCAAGCGTAAAGTGTGCTCCAAACTTTCATCAAGATCAAGATAACTTGGATGATGGATGCAGATGGATGAAAATGGATTGGATGAATGGCTTATGGATGAATGGAATGATGGATTTATTATGGATGGGATGAAGTGCTTTCCCCTGAAGTGGTGCATATAGATGCTTGATTCTACACATGACGCCTTTTTCCAGGTTTTCATCATGGTACCTACCCAAAGTGTCACCCATGCGGTTTTCACTAGAGGATGATTTTTTTCTTTACTGTTCTCAATCCTTTTTCTATTTTTTTTGGATTTTCATAGTTTTTGATTTTTTTGTTTTTTCTGAAAGATTTTAAACTCATGTTGAATCACAAGGTGTTGCTGATGTAGATGCCCCTGTCATGATGTGCCATTGATGGCCTACTTGAAGAAGTTTCTTTGCTAAGATACATGCACTTGAATACAACTTTTGAGATTCTTGATCTACTTTGTCGATACCAGAGTTAACTTTGTCTTTGTGCAAACATTGCGATAGAGTGCCTTTTGAATCCTTATGATGAAGGGTTGTTGCCAATACATGGTCAATATGAGAATTGGATATCATGTGTGGAGGCATGGATGGAGTGTGTTTAGGAATAAAATATGGATTGGTTGACAGTTTAGAACCTTTGACTCTCCAAACTTGGGGAAGATGAGCAATGATGGGTGGATACGAAAGTGTGCATGGAATTAGGACCAACTATTTGATACACTTTGTACGTCGCTTGAAAATCCTGCTTTTGCTTTTGTGGACATATTTGATGGATATATTTCCTTTTTTTATTTTTCCCCATAGTTTCTTTGACTAATGGAGTTTGATAGGGATAATCTTTCTTTGTATTCTTTGCTATCCACTTTTATTTGATTTGTCTTTCATGCTTCTCTACTTTTTCTTTGATAATGTTCCTTGTGCTTTGATTCAAATCTTTCTTTTGATGTTGGTCCCAATTCGTGGATGGGGTGATGGGTGGATGAAGATTCATGACATGGTTGGTTGTAGTATTGGCATTGGTTTCACCATAAATATTTTTCGTGCTCCCTATGTTGACGTTTTCTTGAGACATAGTTTCCCCCAGTATTGTGGAAGTAGTACCTTCATGCTTTGATTCCACATGTTCTGAGAGATCTTGTTTAGAATGCATTCTCTGATAAATAACCACTAGAGATGACGTTGTTTCAATTTGTCACTCTGCTAACTCTTGATTATACTATTCTGTCTAACTTATTTCTTTGAGCAGATAATGTTGGATATCTGCATACCTAATGTCCTCAGTTTAAATTTGGGATATATTTGATCCTGATGTTGATAACTTATTTTCACTATAGGAATCAATAACTTGCTCTTTTTGTGTAATAATGTCAGGAGTAAAGGGATCCTATTTTGAATGAAGATCATCAACATGTCCATCCAAAGAAAGCATCTCATGGGTAGATGGAGGAGTATGTGCTATGTGGGTATGATTATCTTGCATAGATAAGAAAGTGTCCATTAGATCATTGTAGTATCTTGTAGATACAAATTCTTGATCCTGAATAATTTTGGAATCACCTTTGACATGCTTTGGATCAAGTTCTTGACATGGGTCAATTTCAAAGGATGGATTTCTTATAAGGGGTTCTTGGATGTCATCATTAGACATGGGAAGTGGCTTAATATCCTCTTTATCTTTGAGTGAATTGGGATCAATTGTTGAGTTGAATATTCCTTCAATATCGGCAATCATGAGGTCAAAGGATGTCAATATGTCTTGGAAAGGACCATTGCTAGACTTTGGTGAGAGATATTGATCATGCTTTGGCATAAATTCTTGAGATATGTCCTCTAACTTATTAGGTGATGTAGAGACATTTTCAACATGATCATTGGTTGATGCATCATTGGATGAGGCAAAAAAATCTTTATTGATGGATAGATCTTGAACATTGTTTTCAACAATTGCAGTGAAGAGATTGTGAATGTCTTGAACCATAGGGTCAAGTGATGTTGAAATTTCTTGAATTGTATCATTGTTCGGTTTTGTTTGTGGATTATGATCATGATTGAAAAGTGACTCTTGACCTATGTTGATTTGATCTTTGGATGAGATAGAAACATCTTCAATGTGCTCTTTGATGAATAGATCTTGATCATCACTTTCAACAATTGTGGTGGGGAGATTGTCAATGCTATCACCAGTGGTTGAATGTTCATCGTTATCCCCAATAGTTATCATTTAGCGTGTTTGTGATTGTGTTTGAGAGGCTTGGGCCGCCTAAGAGGCTTGTTACATTCCTAGATATTGTTGGATGGCCTTTTGGTAGGCCTGGTGAGATTTTAGTGCAATGTTATATTGTTTTGTTGTGTTTGGTTTTGGTGGTAGTGGTGGTGGATTTGGAATTGTGTTGGATGTAGTGACAAGTCAATGTGATATATTTGGAGTGATCGTGAGGGTTTGAGATATAATGGGATTGATCGAGGTGATTGGAATGGTTGGAATGACCGAGGTGATAGGTCTTTGAGAGACCATATTTTGTTTTTTTAGGATTGATGTTTTCATTTGATTAGATACCATCTGTTGGTGCGATGTTGATGGTATATTCAAAGGATTTGATGTGATGACTTGATTGGTGTTAGGTGGATTGACTTGGATGGATTGATTGGTGCTAGGTAAAGGGGGAATCCCTGAACCAAGGAATGATGTTGATATGGGTAATGGTGGTGGAGATGTCTCTTGGCACAATGACTCAACTTTTTTGGTAAGTATAGCAATTTGATCTCGTCAAATTTGATCTTGATTTCAATCTTGACTCCCTTGAAATAGTTGATTTGGTTTTTGTTCAAGCAGATCTAGGATGCATACTTGTGATTCTTGAATGGGATCATTGAAAATTTGATTTTGAACAGTGTTTTGATTTGGGATGGTGTTAAGATTTATAGGTTGAAATTGAACATTGTCTTGATTTAGGTAACTTTGATTTTGCATGGTGTCACTTTGTCTTGTAGTCGTTAACATCTTGTTTGGTCTCTGAACAACATTTGTGTGATTTGCAAACATATCTATCCCAAATTTTTCCAAGTTTGGATTCAAAATGTTCATGTTTGGTAAAGTTGTACTTGGTACATTCACATTTTGCATGTATGAATTTGGTGGGATGATGTTGTTCATTTGAAGGCTCATGTATTGATTGTTTAGTTGACAAACTTGTAGGTTTAGATTTAGATCTACCATCAGGAAAGGTGTTACAATATTTTGAATGGGTATACTCACAATTGTTGTACCATTCGAGGTTTGTGGGAGATAATGATCCCATGTATAGATTGTATAAATGTGAGTGTTGAACATCATTTGGCATTGTAAGGCTTTGATAGCTTGGTTGGTTTGGATTACTCATGATGTATGGATCAAGTTTGTATTCCATGTTACTCTTGTGTTTTGACCTTGTTGTAAAAGTGACCTCTAATGTTCTTAGGACTAATGAAAAGATGAAAGATGAAAAGGGGTGAATGATATGAGTTTTGAAAGTTTAGGAACTTTGGATCAATGCTAGACTTTAGGATTTGATTTTGATTGGTTTGATTAGATAATGAACTTGTAAACCCTAAGATGTTGGATGTGATCTTAGGATGAACTTGTTCAAAGGGGTGATAATTTAACTAGAGGTACGAGAAAGGATGCATTCCCATACTCCTAACTAAACAAGGTGATTTTGATTTTGATGATTTACCCAAGTCTAGAATGATGTTTCCAAAGCTCTAAAGTTGTTTATGGAATGAGGATGATAAATGTTTGGGGTGGATGAAGTGTTTGATTTTTTCCTAAATGAATCTAGGAAAGACTTGTTTACTAGGCCAAGATAGTGAAGATCATGCCTTTCTCTAAGAGTAATTCAAACCACAAGACCAATGTTTGCTCAAAAGAAAATCAAAAGATAAAAAAGAACATGGGGGTTGAATTTGAGTTAATCTTGGTTAATGACTTGCTTTTACAACAAACACACTTCTTGCTTAGTTTTCAAATTGAATGTCCATGTCTTAATTCCTTTTCATTCCACAAGGTCCATTATGTTAAAATCAAGGTTTCAAGAGCATAGGTTTCCTAATGTTGACCTTAGTAAGAGAAAATTGAGATGAAATCCAAATGCTTAGAAGCCTCTAAGGATAAAATCCCAAGGGAAAGAAATACCATTTGAATTCATTCAAGGATATTTGCTTCTCCTAAAGGATTTGAGATTTGATGCTCATGTTGAATGTTGGGTTTCCAATGTTTTTGATCAAAGCATTATGTTTTTGAACTGACTCATAAGCAATGTAACACCCTAGCTCAATTGGTATGTTTTTCTTGGTGGGATTGCCTCATGCCCTTCGTAGTAGAAGAGATGATTTTACATGCAACCAAGGAAAAAATATAAAGGTATGTTAAGAATGAAGTCTTAACCTCTATATTTTAACTGAGATCAAACATGGCAAGTAACTTCTTGGAATCTAAGTTCCAATGCACCACTTTGATAAAATCGTTAGATGGACTAGTTGGTTACTACAAACAAGGGTTTTAGTTCAGACTTTCCATTCATGGAGATTGACCCATATGGTGAGAGCCCCCTTTTAGATCCATCTTGTTAGAGTCAACTGTGTGATACTATCATTTACTCCAATACCCATATTTATATCTCGGCTAGAAATACTCTCAGGTTCAGAGTATTATGGGTTGATTCATTCCCTTGGGTGAGTAATTTTTCCTTAAAGAAAGCCCTCTAAGATAAACAAAAGAGAATAAAATTATTCATAGTTTGATCAACCCTTGTTTAGAAACAAAAGGAGAACACATGCAATAAATTTATTCACACTCGCACAATCTTTTGTTCAATTTTTAAACCCAAATTGAAGTGTGGAGGTGATCACTTTATCTCAACCTAAGATTATCAAAAAGGCCTTTTGATTCTCAAGATCACTGTGAAGTGTGAGAGAAGTGCATACATCCTTTTCAATAATATTAGTTTAAGTAAGCCATCATGAAAAAAAAAATTCACATGTTTGTGTTAATTCCATAAAGCAATGATTTTGATTCACTATAAAGCACCAAAATGAGATATGAGAGTTCCCTTGTTTGATTTGTTAACCTCAACAAAATCTAGTCAATGTTGCCTAAAGTTCATTTTAATCCTTTCGCAATGAAATTTGAAAGCCTAGGAAATGTTCGTTTTAAAACCCAAAACCAAAGATGAGTTAGCCTAAAATAGAAAATTAAGGTGTATGACGAAATCTCCAAGCATTTTGAAATGTTCATTTTAAAGCCCAAAACCAAAGATGAGTTAGCCTAAAATAGAAAATTAAGGTATAAGGCAGAATCCCCAAGCATTAAAAAATGCTTTTGAATTTCAATTTTGATGTTCACAAAATCCCTTGCAAGCTCCAAATGCTCCTTGTTTTCCTTCTTCTCTTTCCTTCATTTTCCTTTTTCGCTTTCCTTTATACCTATTCCATTAAACAATACAAAGTCATCACTAATAATAATTATGATTTTCAAGGGATCAATGATAACCTCATAATAAATGTAGCTTTAAACCAACAAAGTTTTGCGAGAACTTGATTCTCGTGTGAAAAAAAAGATCATCTTTGATTACATATGCAAACTTGTCACACAAAGTTTTTATAATAAAACAAATGATGGTTAAGTATTTGAAAAAATAATATTTTAAGTTCTTAGCGCCTTTATGTGGATTCTAAATCTTGCATTTACTCAAAAAAAAACATTAGCATTGTCATTTAAAACAAAGAAAAATAAGAACATCTCTATGAACTAATGAAACATGTTAATCATGCAATGAAAGGAATCAAGGAAACTAAATAAAACACACAATAACATGAATCAAACCCTATCCCATAGTGGATTGGTGCTTCTATGGAAAGAACCCCTTTCCCAATCCTTTGTTAAGCTCCATGATATTGATGATATGAAAATGCTATGAAGATGGATTCAAATGACAATGATATGGGGAAAGATCTAAAGCTTGTGGAGGATTTGTTGAAGAATGAAGCTTTCATTTATAGATTTTCAAATTGGAAGAGAGCTCAAAATAGAGCAATGTGGGATAATGATTTGACCAATGAGATGAAAAAACTTGTCAACTTGTGATAGGTTGACGAATGAGCACATTTTGGTCAATGTGCCAAAGAGGGGGAGATTCAAATTTTAATTTGAGAGATAAATGCTAAGTTTGACCTTTGCAAAGGGACATGTAAGAGCCATGTAAGAGCTCATAAATGCTTTGTTGGATGTATATGTCAGCTTGTTTTTGAATTCAAATTTGAGGGAATATTCCTCAAAGATGCCATGTTGATGGAAAATGATGAATTTATAAATGAATTAAAATGTTTTATTGGTGTAAGTGGGAAAAACTAGAGGATGTGATGCATGGTTAGATTAGATTAATCAGGACTAGCTTAACTTAGATGATGATTAGGGGATTTTGACTTATTTGATTTAAATACTTTGATTTATTTAAATCAAAAGGGATGGAAGGTGATTTGATACTTAATTAAATAAATGTTTGATTTATTTAATCAATGAGGGTCATGTTAGGATTAAGTTGATTTATTTTATTTAAATTGATGACTTTAGGAGATTGACCAAATAAACTTGATTTATTTGATGAATGGATGAATATGACCTAGTCAAAAGCATGATGTCAATTTCACGTGTCTACAAGCATCATTCACATGCCACAAAATCTCTTGTCAAGGAGAGGCAAGCTCCTTTCAATATTTGTGTTCCTGATTCAGAATCCTGCTCAAATTTTTTGAGTTCTTCTCGCTCGTGGGTTGATGTGGATTTTGGTTGTCCACATGGTCATAAGATTTCTCCTGCTCTCTATGAAACATCTTTCATCCCCAGTAATAATCCTATTTCTGATATTTCCAGGGCTCCCTTCATTCCAAATTCTTCATTTCCTTGCCTGACCACTTTTTTGAAAGACCTGACTATTGTTCTCCCTAAACCTTTTGTACCTTTGCAGCCTCATCTCACTTTTCCTAATAATATCCCTATCAATAAGAAGGTTTTTGTATGCTTGAATGTAAATGGCACTGATTGTATGGTGCAGAGGGTTCATTCAAAGTCCCAAATGCAAGGGAAGGATAAGGCTTTGGGTTTTAATGGGAAGAAATGGATTCTAAAATGAATCTGGAGGAGTGATCAAGTCAATGTTACCCTTCCTCATGCCATGCTTTAGCCATAAACTAATGATCTTAAGGATGTTGCCCTAATTTGTAAGTTTTGGAAATTCATTCCAGATCTTGAATTTTTTTAAAGTTGGGTTTTTCAAACTTAGGATGGATCTAACCTTTTTTTCTTTCTAGATAAGGGAGAAGGTAAGGGATAAGGTTTCTTTGTAATATTTTCTGATAAAGACACTAGAAATATTGTTTATAGAAAAAAATCTTGGATTTGTGAAGGACACGGTTTATTTACAACCCTTTGGACTCCAAATTTTTTCCCTTCTCACACTAGGGTACAATTTATTCCCTTTTGGGTTCAGTTACAAGGGTTACCTTTGGAGTATAGAGAGTCGAGTATTATTGAGGTCCTAGGAAATTAGTTAGGCATTTATCTGCATCATGATTCATTTTTTTTCTCTAATCCATCATTACCAGTTAGGATTTGTGTGCTTATTGATGTTTCTAAGACTCTACCGGATGTTGTTAATATTAAGTCAAGTTGCAACTTATGGAAACAGATGGTGCTCTTTAAGGATCCAAAGCAATTCTACTTTTTATGTCATTCACCTATTCATTCCTCCAAAAAATGTGTGGAGTTGGTGGATCCGAACATTTATGTTAATAGGAATACATCCAAAAGCTCTATTAATTCATTGAATGATATATTGCTCATGGATTTTGCTACACCTAATAAGGAATTGTTGTAAATGATTGATTTTTCATTCATTTCTAAGGTTTTTGATATCAACTTTAATTTGTATCAATTTATTAATTGTACATGTTCACAGTTTAATTCTCAAGGTCCTTCTACTGTAGGGCTTCAATAGTGTGGGATTTCAAAAGTTCCATACATGAATTTTGTAGAAGGTTCTTTTTGTAGACATCTATCTTTGGGGGAAACTGAGGGCTTTCTCGTAAGTAATTCTAATAAGGGACATTGTTTATCCTTAGATGGTTTTAGAAATGAAGGGTTAGCTATCATAGTTTTTGACTGTCATTTTAAGCCTATTATTATTTATTTTGTACCTGGATTGGAGAAATTATTGTTGTCACCTATGAAAATATTTCTTTCTTCCATTAAGCTCCTGGTTCCTCAGTTCAACTTTGATAGTTTTCAATAATTGAATCAATGTGCTTCAATGCTCAAACGTTGATTGCCTAATCAATGTGATGAAAGTATAAAGACTTTTTGTGACCAATAATTGGAGGATAATTATGTTTTATAGTCCCAGTTGCCTTTTGTTGATCTTATTGATCATTCCTCTACTTTAGCTTATGAGGAGTTTGAGAAATTTGTTGATGAGGCTCTAGTATTTGTTATCAAATGATTGATGATATTGCTTTGGAGGTTTGTTGTGAACAAATGATTGATGATATTGCTTTGGAGGTTTTTTGGGAAGGGGAGATTTCAAATGATTTGGTATCACTATCAATCTCCCATTCACCATTGTACCCTCCTTCAAGCAAAAAGTCTCCTACAAAAAGGGGTAGGAAATCTTTAGCTGTCAAGTTACAAGAAGAAATAGCAGCAAGTTTACATATGACTTTAGATGCTCAAATGGGTATAGGTTTGAAAAAAAAAAAACCAAGGAGAGCTTATTGCTCTCCCAAGTTTCAATGGGGCTAATATTATGGAATGTCATAGGCATAAATTCCCTTGACAAACATGCACAAATCAAGCAACAATTGGATGCTTGTGGGGCAGACTTAGTTGCTCTTCAAGAAACTAAAATTCATGAGGAATATTTTCAAGTTATTGCTAAGAACTGGAGCAAATGGAAAGCTTCACATTCACCCTCTCAGGGAGCCTCAGGAGGTTGGCTTACTCTTTGGAATGAAAAAATAGTTTGCATTAGTAATATCTCTTTTGATCATAACTGGCAACTAATGAAGATTAATCACTTTGTTTTATCTTTTTGGTTGCTCAATGTATATGGGTCTAACCATATAGTAGGGAAGAAGCTACTGTGGGATACCCTGAAACTGAAACTTGATGGTTTTGGGTAAGACAAAGTTGTTCTTGCAGAGGATTTCAATGCAAGTACAAAATTTCTAGAGAAAAAAGGTGGTTTATGTCCTTCGAAGAAAGTTGTGGAGGATTTTGTTGCTTTCATTCAAGATAATGCTTTCGTAGATGTAATTCCACAAAATGGTGGATATACCTAGACAAATAGGAGGAAGAACTTCCTTCAAATTTTGGACAGATTAGATAGGTTTTTAATCTCTCTGAATTGGGTATTAAGTGATCATCAATTTCAATCTCAAATCCTGGCTTTTGTCACATTTGATCATTTTTCTATTTCACTTGATTTGGTTGCATAACAAGGTCAAAGTTTCAATCCTCTTTTAAGTTTGAGACAATGTGGTTTAGACATCTAGATCTTATTCTCTTGCTAAAACAATGGTGGTTGGGTGTGCCCTTTATTTATGGTTCTAGAATGTTTCAATCAAATAAGAAATTGGAGCATGTAAAGCAACAGCTAAAAACCTAGAATCAACATGTTTTTAAAAATGTATTTGTGCAGAAAGAATCAGTTTACAAAAAGTTAGAAGTAGTAAAGGAAAACACTATTACTAACAGTCTTGATAATGCATTATTTGAAGAATAGAGAAAATTATGAGAGGAATGGAAGGAGTTTTTATTGAGAGAGGAGGTCTACTAGAGACAAAAATCTTGACAATTATGGCTAAAAGATGGAGATAGGAATATAAATTATTTCCATATATCAGCACAAATAAAAAAAAGAAAAAATCTTTTTTTTCTCAATTAAAGATAACTAGTGTGACAAGAGCTTTGCTTACTAAAGAGGCAGAGATTCAAAATGAAGGAGTCAAGTTTTTCCTTGCTCTATTATCTACAAATAATAATGACAATACTATTTTAGTAAGAGGAATAGAAGAGATTCTTTAGGATATCCCTAATTTTCTATCTCATGAAGATAATGTCAGGTTGATGGCTCCTTTTTCACTTAAAGAATTAAAAGATAGTGGTTTTCTCCATGTCTCCTGACACAACACTAGGACCTGATGGTTTCACTGCCATCTTTTATAGAAAATGTTGGGAATTTTTCAGAGTTGATATTCTTAATGCTTTGGAGGAATCAAGAAAATTAGGAGGTATGCTGAAAAAATTTAATGTGACTAATATTGTCATCATACCAAAAATTAAAACTCCTAATACTTTCTCTGATTTTTGGCCTATTTCTTTATGTAATACAATTTATAAAATATTCATAAAGGCCATTTATCTTTGATTACATCCTCTTCCACCTTCAATCATCTTTGAGGAATAGGGGGTTTTTCCCTGGGAGAGAAACATTAGAAGGATCAATCGTTGCCCATGAAACTTTTCACTACATTGCTGTAAATAAATTATCTACAATGATTATTAAACTTGATACGCAGAAGGTATATGATAGGGTTGATTGGGATTTTTTGAATCAGGTGCTACTGAAGTTTAGTTTTTCTCCTAAGTGGTGTAAGTGGATAATTGCATGTTGTTTGGTGCTAAGTTTTTGGTTTTATTAAATGGATCAACTATTAGATTTTTTGGATCTACCCAAGGGGTCCATCAAGGAGATCCATTGTCTCCATTCATATTTATCATTTTAGCAGAATTTTTGAGCAGGTATTTTCTCAAAGCTCATACACATGGTCTCATTCAGGGTGTCTCTATTCCAAATACTAATATATTAGTGACTCATTCTCTTTTTGTTGATGATACTTTTCTTTTTTTTAAAGCCTCAATAAGAGAAGCTTTGCAGATAAAGTATTTATTGGATAAGTAGATTATAACTTCAGGACAAAAATTAAATGAAGGAAAGTTAAAAAATTTATGTGTTCAATACAAATTCTATTATTGAAAATCAAATAGTGAATCTTTTTTATTTTCAACAAGCCTAGTTACAAGGTAAATATCTTGGTATCCCATTCTTTACTGGTCGGAACAAGATTACTTACAGGAAAAAAACATTCAAACCATTCAAGCTAAAATTTTGTCATGGAAAGGTAGATGGTTATCTTTAGCAGGGAGAATCTTCCTGGTAAAATTTGTAGTATCAATGATTCCAAATTACTATATGGCAGTTGTAAAAGAACTAAAGTCCATTTTTCAAATTCAAAACCTAATCAAGAAATTTTTATGGTTGGGTAATTTGGATAGAAAAAAGAAAATTCCCCTGATATCTCTAGAAAAAATGTGTTTAGAGAAGTTAAAAGTTGGAGCAGGCCCTCACAATTTGATAAATAGATATTTGGCACTAGGAGCTAAAATGGTTTGGCGAATGTATGCTAAACCTACAATTAAGTGGTGTCATCTTATGTAGAGCAAATATCTAGATAACCATTGTCCATCAAGAATTTTTACTATTGCAAATCCACCTTTAGGGTCTACAATGTGGAATTTTTTGGTCTCGTGTAGGAAATTTATCTTACCTCATCTAACTTGGGAAGTGAATGATGGTAATGAAGCCTCATTTTGGAATGATTCTTGGAATGGATACCAGAATCTAGCTGTAGATTTCAATTTTGAGAACAATGCAAATTTTTTGTCTAAATTTTGGGGCTCAAAAGTGAAAGATTATGTTCTGAATGTCGACTCAATGATTGGAAAATTCAAGTGGGAGGAATTTTCAAAAGAGGCAATATATGAGAATCATAAAGATCATATTTCATCTATCCTACAAGGAAGAGTAGTTTATTTTTCATCCGAACCTAATAGATTAATTTGGTCTAAAGCAAACATAGGTTGTTATACAGTTAAAGAGGGGTACAAATCAATTTCTCAAGCATCCCTACAAGTATCACAACAAAGAGCCTATCATTTTTTTTGGTATTCAAAAGTTTATCCTAAAGCAAGTTGTTTAGCTTGGCTTGCAATTCAAAATAAAATTCTAACAAGTGATTGTGAGCAAGATTTTTATTTGGCTATTTGAATCAACACAACAGATTATTAGTCAAGTTAGCCAAAAACAATAATCAAACTCCCTATGAAGTTCTTAATCACATTAAGACAAGGAAACATGATAAAAAGCATTACAAAGAAATCATAAACATGTAAACCTATCTAAAATGGATTAAACCATCACTTCATAGGGGGATTGGTGCTATTGTGGAAAATAGCCCTTTCCCAACCCCTTTGGATAAGCTAAATGACGAAATTGCTTTGAAGATGATATGAGGTGGGAAAAATTAGTTCTCAATTGAAGAGAGTTACTTTTAATAAGATTGTAGATCATTTGATGAAGAATCAACCCTCTACTTATAGATCCTCAAGTTGAAAGAATGCTCATAAGAGAGCAATGTGGGATAAAGATTGGACCAATGAGATGAGGCCACTTGTCACATTATGATAGGTTGAGGAATGTGCAAGTCTTGGCCAATGTGCCAAAGAGGGGGAGATTCAAATTTGAATTTGTGAATTAAATGTTGAGAGGGGGACCTATAAGATAGAAGTTATTGCAATGTTGGAAGGGACAAGTCAACTTGTCTTCATAGTCAAACTTGAGGGAATATTCTCAAAAGGATGCCTTGTTGAGAGAAAATGCTAATTTTATAAATGACTTAAAATGTTTTATTGGTGCAAGTGGGAAAAGCTAGAGGATGTGATGGGTGATGAGATTAGATTAATCAGGATTAGATGAGCTTAGATGATGTTTAGATGCTTTGAACCATTTTACTTAGAAATTTTTATTTATTTAAATCAAAAAGGGATGGAATATGCATTTGGATTTTAATTAAATAAAATTTGGTTTATTTAATTAAAAGGAGGGTGATGTCAGTATCAAATTTTATTTATTTAATATAAGTTGGTGACTTTAGGAGATTGATAAATAAACTTGATTTATTTGTTGAACGGATGAATATGACCTAATCAAATGCATTATACCAATTTTGCATGTCTACATTTTGCCCCTCTTTGAAGCAATGTACTTGCTACGTTGGTTCAAAGAATAAACTTTCCGCGATCAAAATTGAATTTTTTTATGATATTTTCAAATGCCCCAGCGGAAAGAAGTACACTGGTACATTGCCCCCTCGAGAGATCGAGTGAAAGGACTCGATTTGAGGGTCGATCTTGCGATAAATAGGTTCAAAATGGATGGTATGGATGATTGCAATGATGATGCAAATGAGATGATGCTGTGATACTGACTATATGATTATGTAATATATGTTTTATGCAAATGTATGATTTATAAGATGCTTAGACTAACAAATATATATTATGATGATGAACATGCACGTGGGATGATATGTAGAATATTGTTGGTTCATGGTTGCAAGATGAATGCACTGGTGATGATTAACTGATCATGATGTGATGTTAGTACAGAAAAGAAGAAATTAGATGATGACAAGAGGATCCAACAAGACAACTTTATGAGATATGATGATGAGAAATGGTGATGAAAAATGGATGATTTGCTTATCAAGGATTGGGATTTTAAAAGGGTCACTTACCTTATGTTTGATAACACACATAAGTACGATGCATCAAGGTATAAAGGACTAGGATGGCGTGCTACTTAGTGTGATGGACTTTGAATCGACAAATAGATAGGAGTATTCTTGTTGACACCTGACATACAGAAACCTTGCTAGGATGCACTTTAGAAGTTTCAAACATCTCATACCAAAACACAGAAAGGTATAACCAATGAATGCAATAGTTAACAAGTTGTCCAAAACATCCTCTATACATATCTAATAGAGCAAGTATTCACCAAGGTTATTTTACAAGAATGTCCAACAAGCACAGTAGACAAAAGATAATGATCATTTCCCAATTCCTATCTCTCTAAATCTTTCATTTGGATATCATCGAGAGGTCCTTAGAATGATTGCAATAAGATAAATCAAAAGAAAAGATCAAGTACACAAACAAGCCAATATTCTTCATATCTCTAGCCAAAGGGATATATTTTGATAGGATAAGAATCCAAATGATATCCAAAATGATGCCCATTGTCGGAATGATATATCCTAGGACATACATTGTATAGGATGATGATGGTTTGATAAGTTGTTTGATAGACTATTGATATAAGGTCGATTGACATGTCTAAAAATGATCAAGAGTTTGATTTTTCCTTTAGAAGTTTGTTGTTTCGATTTTGATTTTGCATTTAAAGTTTTCTTTTGTCGATTATTGTGATTGTTTTTGTTTCTTTTGCCAAAGGATGAAGGTGATGATTAGTTTATTATGGATGATTGATTATTTCGAGTGAAATCAAGATGGGATGGATGGATTTTTTTATTTTTTTATATTTGGATGTTTTTGATGTTTTTGGAATGTTTTGAGGTTGTTTTTTTTTGGGTTTTTGTATTTTTCAAATGTTTTGACTTTTTTGATTTTTGATGTTTTTTGATTTTGTGTGATGTTGAATGTTTTGGATTTTGATGTTTTTGGATGTTTTTGGATTTTCTTAGTTTTTTTAATGTTTTTGATGTTTTTTTTTATTTTTTAAGTGTTTTTGGATTTTTCAATGTTTTGGATGTTTTTGGATTTTCACATGATTTTGATGATTTGGATATGGATATATGTGATGATATCAGTGCTCTGTTTTGGGTTTTTGTTGAAAAACAAGCTAAGGTTGATTGATCTGATTGGTGGATTGATGATGATGATAACATTGTTGAGGATACACAACAATGCAAGGATTGATTAATCAGGATTGATGACAATAATATTGTTAAGGATGCACAACAATGCAAGGATTGATTGATCAGGACTGATGATGGTAACATTGTTCAGGATGCACAACAATGCAAGGCTAGTGTTAAGCAACATAATGATTGGGAAGGATATCCCAAGATTATGGATTGATTGGATTCAATTGATCAGGATTGATGATGATAACATTGTTGAGGATACACAACAATGCAAGGATAGTGTTAAGAAACACAATGATCGGAAAGGATATCCCAAGATTATGGATTTACTGGGTTCGATTGATCAAGATTGCGAAGCTTGGTTTGAAACAAAAGATGTTTTGGATGATTTGATGTGACATTGAAGGATGTGTTAGATGCGATTGATATTGATTGTTTTAATTGATGTTCGATGAATGATGAAGATTGAAAAGGAATGTCATCTTGTCAAAATATGCCATGGGCTAGTGATTTGGATTTTATTTTTCTCACAAGTGTTTTGACCAATTTGATTTCATGTTTTCCAATGTCCAGATCACCACATAAGTTAGAGGATATAGACCAAGATTTATTCACCAAGCAAGATGTGAGATATCTGCCCCCAATGTCTAGAAATGTATGGAATGTCATGGATGGATGTTTGGATAGGCATGTGGATGGATGGATATGGTAAGCACACAAAGGATGCCAAGGATTATCTTGCAATAAGATAAGGTGCTTAGATAAAGAATGCTCATTTAGATAATGCTTCATGGCTCAGATAATGCTGGGTAGGATAGGATCAATGAAAATGACCCATGTCAAGATGTTTTACCATAAGCAAGCATAAAGTGTGCACCAAAGTTTTTCAAGATCAATATAATTTGGACTATGGATGCATATGGAAAAGATGCATTGGATAAATTTTTCATGGATGAATGCATTTATTATGGATAAGATGGATGGAATGTTGGATATATTATAGATGGGATGAGACGCTTTCACCTGAATTGGCATATGTAGATGCTCGATTCTACACATGACACCTGTTTACCAGGTTTTCGTCATGGTCTTGCCCAAAGCACCACCATAGTGGTTTTCACTTGAGGATGATTTTTATCTTTACTATTTTCAATCCTTTTTTCTTTTCTTTTTTTTGGATTTTTTTGGTTTTTCTAAAAAGATTCATGCTGACCCACCTAGTGGTGTCGATATAGATACTTTTGTCATAATGTGCCATTGGTATCCTACCTGAAGAAGTTTCTTTGCTAAGATACATGCACTTGAATGAAACTTTTGGGATTCCTGATCTACTTTGTTGATATTGGAGTTAACTTTATCTTTGTGCGCACATCGTGATAGAGTGCCTTCTGAATCCTTATGATGAAGGTTCATTGCCAATACATGGTTAATGTAAGAATTGGATATCATGTGTGGAGGCATGGATGGTGTGTGTTTAGGGATAAAAGATGGATTGGTTGACAGTTTGGAACCTTTGACTCTCCAAACTTGGGAAGAGGAGCAATGATGGGTGGATACGAAAGTGTGCATGGAATTAGGACCAGCTGCTTGATACACTTTGTATGTCGCTTGAAAATTTTTCTTTTACTTTTGTGGACATCTTTGATGGATAATTTTCCCTTTTTTATTTTTCCCCATAGTTTCTCTGACTGATGGAGTTTGATAGGGATGATCTTTCTTTGTATTTTTTGGTATCCATTTGTATTTGATTTGTCCATTATGCTTTCCAACTTCCTTTTCTTTGATAACATTCTTCATACTTTGATTCAATTCTTTCTTTTGACGTTGGTCCCAATTTGTGGATGGGGTGATGGGTGGATGAAGATTCATGACACGAATGGTTGTAGTATTAGCATCAGTTTCATCATAAGGATTCTTCATGCTCTTTATGTTGATGTTTTCTTGAGATGAAGTTTCCCCGAATATGGTGGTAGTAGTACATTCATGCTTTGATTTTTCCTATTCTGAGAGCTCTTGTTTAGAATGCATTCTTTGATAAATGACCACCATAGGTGATGTTGTTTCCATTTGTTTCTCTACTGACTTTGGAATATCTTGTTATGTCTTATCTACTTCTTTAAGTGGAAAATGTTGGATATCTTTGTTCATGATATCCCTGGTCTAAATTTGGGATATATCTAATCCTAATGTTGACAAATTAGTTTGACTATAGGAATCAATAACCTGCTCTTTTTGTGTGATGGTGTCAGGAGTAAAGGAATCCTGATCTGAATGAAGATCATCTATGTGTCCATTCACCAAAAGCATCTCATGGATAGATGGAGGAGTATGTGCTATATGGATGTGATCATCATTTGCGACATCTTCTATAGATAGAAGAGTGTCCATTAGATTATTGTAGTATCTTGAAGATACAAATTCTTGATCTTGAATGATTTCGGAGTTTCTTTTGACATGCTTTGGATAAAGTTCTTGACATGGGTCAGTTTCAAAGGATGGATTGCTTACAAAGGGTTCTTGGATGTCGTCATTAGACATGGTAAGTGGTTCAATATCCTCAAGTGTTGAGTCCAGGGTTCCTTCAATATCTATAACCATGAGGTCGAAGGATGTCAATATGTCTTGTAAAGGACCATTGCTAGACTTTGGTGAAAGACGTTGATCATGCTTTGGCATAAATTCTTGAGATATATCTTGTAACTTATTAGGTGATGTAGAGACATTTTCAACATGATCATTGGTCGATAGATTGTAGATTATGTCAATGGGGTCAAATAATTCTAACACTTCTTGAAATAGATCACTAAAAAGTGGCTCTTGATGTATGGTGAGTTGATCATCGGATGGGGGGGAAACATCTTCAAGGTGCTCATCGATGGAGAGATCTTGATCATTGTTTTCAACAATTGTGGTGGAGGGATTTCCAATGCCTTCAACCCTAGGGTCAAATGATGCTGACAATTCTTGAATTGGATCATTGTTGGGTATTATTAGTGGATTTTGATCATGATTGAAAAGGGACTCTTGATCTATGTTGATTTGATCTTTGGATGAGATAGAAACATCTTCAAGGTTCTTTTTGATGGGTAGATCTTGATCATTGCTTTCAGTAATTGTGGTGGGGATATTTTTAATGCTATCACTGGTGGTTGAATGTTCATCATTATCCCCAATAGTTATCATTTTTTATGTTTGTGCTTGTGTTTGTTGGGTAGCTCGAGAGGCTTGTTGCACTTGTTCAGCTTGTGTTGCTTGTTGCATGGCTAGATATTGTTGGATGGCCTTTTGGTAGGCTTGGTGAGCTTTTAGTGCAATGTTATATTGTCTTACTATGTTTGGTTTTGGTGGTAGTGGTGGTAGATTTGGGTTTGTGTTGGATGTAGTGACAAGTGGTTGAGATACACTTCGAGCGATCATGGTAGTGAGGGGTTGAGATATGATGGGTGTGATAGGGGTGGTTGGAGTGATCGAGGTGATAGGAATGGTTGGAATGACTGAGGCAATAGATCCTTGGGAGACCATATTTTGATTTGTTAGGATTGATATTGTCATTTGATTAGATACCATCTGTTGGTGTGATGTCGATGGTATATTCAAAGGATTTGATGTGATGGCTTGATTGGTGTTAGGTGGATTGATTTGGATGGTGTGATTGGTGCTAGGTAAAGGGGGAAGCCCTAAACCAAGGAATGATGTTGATAAAGTTAATGGTGGTGGCGATGTCTCTTGGTGCAATGACTCAACTATTTTGGTAAGTGTAGCAATTTGATCTCGCCAAATTTGATCTTGATTTCAATCTTGATTCCCTTGATATAGTTGATTTGGTTTTTGTTCAAGTAGATTTGGGATGCGTACTTGTGGTGTTTGACTTTGGACAATGTTGTGATTGGGATGACACTCAAATTTGGCATGATAGGTTTAAATTGAACATTGTTGTGATTGGGAATCATATTGTGTTGATTTAGGTAACTTTGATTTTGCATGGTGTCACCTTGTCTTGGAGTTGTTAACATCTTGTTTGGACACTAGACTACATTTGTGTGATTTGCAAACATATCTATTCCAAATTTTTCCAAGTTTGGATTCAAAATTTTCATGTTTGGTAAAGTTGTACTTGGTACATTCGCATTTGGCATGTAGGGATTTGATGGGATGATGTTGTTCATTTGAAGGCTCATGCATTGATTGTTTGGTGGATAGACTTGTAAGTTTGAACTTTGATTTAAATCTAACATAAAAAAAGGTGTTCCAAGATTTAGATTGGGTAGACTCGCATTTGTTGTAACATTGAGGTTTGTAGGAGATAATGATTCTATTTATGGATTGTATAAATGTGAGTTTTGATAATCAATCCACATGGTAAGGCTTTGAAAGTTCAGTTGACTTGGATTACTAATGATGTATGGATCAAGTTTATATCCCATGTTTGTCTTGTGTTTTTACCTTGTTACAAAATTGACCTCTAAGGTGTTTTAGGACAAATGATGAGATGAAGGATGAAAGGGGTGAATGATATGGGTATTGAACATTTAGGGACTTTGGATCAATGGTAGACTTAGGGTTTTATTTTGATTGGTTTGATTTGGATAATGAACTTGTAAACCCTAAGATGTTAGATGTGATCTTAGGATGAATTTCTTCAAAGGATTGCTGATTTAATTAAATGTATGAGAAAGGATGCATTCCCACACACCTAACTAAACAAATGATTTTGATTTTATTTAAGGATGTACCCAAGTATAGTTAGTGATGTTTCCAAATTTCAAATTTTTTTTGGTTGGATGCATTTTGATAGATGTTTGGGATGGATGAAGTGTTTGATTTGATCCTAAATGAACCTAGGAAGGACTTGTTTACGAGACCAAGATAGTGAAGAACATGCCTTTCTCTAAGAGTAGTTCAAAATCAAAAGACCAATGTTTGCATGAAAGCCATATTACCAAAAGATGCCAAGCACATGTGTTGGGTCCAATTGATTCAATCTTTTCTTAATGGATTCCTTTTATCACAAACACTTCTTGATTAGGTTTTCAACTGAATGTCCAATGTCCTAATTTTCTTTCATCCCACAAAATGCATTATGTGGAAATTGAGGAAATCAAGGAAAAGGTTTGCTAATGTTGACCTTAGTAGGAGAAAATTGAGATGAAATCCAAATGTTTAGAAACCTCTAAGGATACGAATCCCAAGGGAAAGTAATAACATGTGAATTTGTTCAAGGATATTTGCTTCTCCTAAAGGGTTTGAGATTTGATGCTCATGTTGAATGTTGGTTCTCCAACATTTTTTATCAAAGCACTATGTTTTCAAACTAACTCACAAGAAATATAACATCCTAGCTCAATTATACATTTTTCTTAGTGGGATTGCCTCATGCCCTTCGTAGAAGAAGAGATGATTTTACATGCAACCAAGGAAAGAGTATCAAGGTATGTTAAGAATGAAGTCTTAACCTCTATACTTTAACCAAGATCGGACATGGCAAGTAACTTCTTGGAATATAAGTTCCAATGCACCATTTTAATAAACTCAATGAATGAGTTAATAGGCCACTACAAAGAAGGGTTTTATTTTAGATGTTCCATTTGTGAAGATTGACCCATACGGCGAGAGCCCCCTTTTAGATCCATCTCATCAGAATCAACCGCGTGATATTGACGTTTACTCCAATACCCACATTTATATCATAGTTGTGAAAGGAAGATCATAGGCCTAGAAGTCTTGCCCCATGTGGATGATTGGGAACAATATCAACAACTTCCTCTGATATAGAGGTTCTCAATTGAATTCAACCCTCTTTAGGTATGCATTATCAATGAATCAGTGTACTAGCATACCTTTTTTGTAGCGTACTTTTTTTTTGTTTTTTGCTCACTTATCTAGTCTATACAAACTTGAATTTTTCCCACCAAAGGCAACATCTATGTTCATTCAAAATTTCATCTTCCAAACATGGATATTCTATGTAAAAGATGACTTCTTTGTTAGTTAAAAAAAATGGATATCCTAATTACAAGGCGGCTTCTTTGTTAGTTGTGGTAACATAATATTTAAAATATTTGAGAGCATGGAGGATTTCTAAAATAATTATCTCCCTAGAAATTTTTGAGTCCAGCTTTACCTTCGTTTGATCTGATATATTGTCTGGTGCGCCTCTATTGTTCACTGTCAGTTGAGAGAACATTTACTGCAAAATATTCATATTTATCAAGTGAGGAAATGGTCTCCATGGAACTAGTTTTGAGTTTTCAAGAAATATAATAGGATCAGTAGACACCCAGAGAGGCTATGGCTAGCAAAAGAATAAGCTATCATTAGAATTGATTTTCATTAAAAATTGGTAGTGAGCCATTTGGACAAGGGGAAACATTTAGAAAGAAACCAATGCCATTTTGAGGGTACAATGCATTTGGACAAGGGGAAACATTTAAAATTTGTAGAGGGGAAAACCAAGAAATTACCACAACCATGAGAGAGGAATAAAAAAATGCATTCATAATTTGCTTAAAATGTAGCCTGGAAAAGAGTATGGACAACCATAAGAAAAAAATGAATAAAGGACTTTTGTCAGATGTTATAGTTGGAAATTCCATGGTGGACGTGTAAGAAAAAATAGAGAAGGCATATGAACTATTTGACAAAATGTGCCAGAAAAATAGAAATAATGTGATCTTGGGGAATGTCGCAATTGTAGAGTTCATGCAAAATGGATTTGTTGCAAGGCTTTAGATACTTTCAAGCAACTGAATCGACATAAGAAACATGATGAATGCACAACCCTAGGATTGGGAAATGCACAATTTGCTTCCTCTGGAATGACCACAAGAAATTTTTGAATTCTACGAAATGAGTGAATGATGTGCCTTTACTACGAAACAAATTAGATATACACTCTATTGATAAGAAAACAACACCATTGGTGATGAAAAGCTAGTGATATTGATAGAAAAACACTGCAACATTTACTGATAGCATTGTCTCACTTGAAAAAAAAATAGAGTTCCCTATTTGCTAGAAACTCAAAACTATCAATTCAATAATATATTGACCTGTCCCTCTATTTTGAAGACATTACATATATAAGAGATTGTTTCCTTCTAACATACGTGGCTGAATAAATAAAGAAAGAAAAAACCTGAAAGAAATGAATTATGATGTAGAGAATGAATAGATAGAAAGATATCAATCTGAACAGGACGAAGAAATTTCACTCCAATTTAAACTGACCTACAGATAGTAATAAACTTGGTATAAATCTATAGTTAGCTATTAAAATAGACTCCATAAGACAATCAACCAACAAGTGCCCTCCTTCTAGCACCAATATGTGAGCAAGATTTTTGCTTGGCTATCTAAATCAACACAATAGATTATTAGTCAAGTTAGCCAAAAATAATAATCAAACTCCCTATGAAGTTCTTAATCACATTAAGACAAGGAAACATGATAAAAAGCATTACAAAGAAATCATAAGCATGTAAACCTATCTAAAATGGATTAAACCATCACTTCATAGGGGGATTGGTGCTATTGTGGAAAATAGCCCTTTCCCAACCCCTTTGGATAAGCTAAATGATGAAATTGCTTTGAAGATGATATGAGGGGGGTAAAATCAGTTCTCAATTGAAGAGAGTGACTTTGCATAAGATTGTAGATCATTCGATGAAGAATCAACCTTCTATCTATATATCCTCAAGTTGAAAGAATGCTCATAAGAGAGCAATGTGGGATAAAGATTGGACCAATGAGATGAGGCCACTTGTCACATTATGATAGGTTGAGGAATGTGCAAGTCTTGGCCAATGTGCCAAAGAGGGGGAGATTCAAATTTGAATTTGTGAATTAAATGTTGAGAGGGGGACATGTAAGAGAGAAGTTATTGCAATTTTGGAAGGGACAAGTCAATTTGTCTTCATATTCAAACTTGAGGGAATATTCTCAAAAGGATGCCTTATTGAGAGAAAATGCTAATTTTATAAACGACTTCAAATGCTTTATTGGTGCATGTGGGAAAAGCTAGAGGATGTGATGGGTGATTAGATTAGATTAATCAAGATTAGATTAGCTTAGATGATGTTTAGATGCTTTGAACCATTTGACTAAGATATTTTGATTTATTTAAATAAAAAAGGGATGAAATATGCATTTGGATTTTAATTAAATAAAGTTTGTTTTATTTAATTAAAAGGAGGGTGGTGTCAGGATCAAATTTGATTTATTTAATATAATTTGGTGACTTTAGGAGATTGATAATTAAACTTGATTTATTTTATGAACAGATGAATATGACCTAATCAAATGCATTATGCCAATTTTGCATGTCTACAGTGATAAACTAGTAAAACTAAAGATAGTTGTTCCTTTCAAATGTGTGCTTTGCGATCAGGAGTTTGAAGATATAAATCACCTCTTTCTTTTGTGTTCAGTAGTGCAGATTTGTTGGTTGTTTGTAGTGGTTAAAATGACTTAGTTAAAAACTATGCCAAACACCATTTGGAAATTATTCACTAGTTGGCCATAGCTATATAAAACATCATTTTTTGCAAGTATTTGGTGCATCATACCATCCTTAGTATTATGGGCTATCTGGTGGGAAAGAAATGGAATATTTTTTAGGAAAGAGAAATTGGACATTGATCAAATGCTATTACTATTGGAAAGGTCAATATCTGAAACAATAAATGCTTATGTGTACAAAGTAAAGCATGTTGGATCACTTTTCACTACTTGGGACTCAAGCTTGTTGTCCTCATGGACTTTACTGTCTCTATCATTCAAAGGTATTCTTCATCAGTATGTCCCAAAGGTAAGCATAGATTCTATAGTATGGTCTCCTCCTCCTTTAGTTATCTTTAAGTTGAATATAGAGGGAGCATCTAGGGGGAATCCAGGTTTATTTGGAGTAGGGGTGGTTATAAGAGATCATAAAGGTTTAGTGTTATGTGCAAAATCTTATAAATTGATGTCTGGAACTAATCATTTTGTTGAGGCTCAAGCTCTTTTGTTTGGTTTGAAGCTAGTTTTTAGCTTCAAAATACTTATGATTCAAGTTGAAGGTGACTCAATGGTTTTAATTAATGCATGTCAAGATCATAATCTTAAAAATTGGAAGCTAGAATGTATTGTTAATCAAATTTGGCCATTGCTTGACAAAATAGGTAATTATGAAATCTTGCACACATACAAAGAAGGAAATATGGTTGCAATTTTTTTGGCAAACTATGGGTGTGATCAAGTAGATAACGAAGTTACTCATGTGGTTGCACTAGGTAAGATGCATTATATGTTAGAAGCTTTACTAACAAAATAGGAAAGATTTTGTTAGATTTGGTGGTTTAACC
Organism: Sequoia sempervirens; assembly: GCA_007258455.2. Taxonomy (NCBI): domain Eukaryota; kingdom Viridiplantae; phylum Streptophyta; class Pinopsida; order Cupressales; family Cupressaceae; genus Sequoia; species Sequoia sempervirens. The sequence continues at coordinate 628,324,694 of VDFB02193867.1, forward strand.
AATTAAATTTTTGGTGTGTACAAATATATGGTAAATTTGGCATGGTACAATTTTTGAGATTTTGATTTCTCTAAATAGAAAATTCAAATAAGGATGGAAACTCCTAAATTATATCAATTTTTATCTAACATCCGTGAAGGTTAGACGGGGTTTGTTATATTTCAGGAATAAGAATACATATATATGTGATAGATTTTCATGAAGAGATGAAATGATCTGGCCTCATATATGTAATTGGCAATTACATATGTGTTGTGTTTTTGGTTAGATCTATGAAAAAATATTAACTTGGTGATCTGTCCTTACACATGTAATTGGAAATTACACATGTGTTACTTGCCAAAACATGCGTAATTAGAAATTACAATTGCCAATTCCTTTCAGATCCATGAAGATGAAAAATTAATTCAGCACAATTAAAGATCTAACAACACATGTGTAATTGACAGCTACATGTGTGAGAGCTTCTTGACTAGATATATGAGAGAGAAATGAAAGCATTACAGATGCATTTTTTCTTAAGAACCATTTGATGAGATCACAAGAAGGAATCAAAGTGATGCAAGCAAAGTTTACAAATTTTGAAGTTTCTTAAAGCATGTATCTGAATCATACTATTCATATGTGCAATTTTGGTTCTTGTCAAAAGTTTGTGGTGCCAGTACAATTGAGATGGCTTGTATGTCATTTCAAATGAATAACACAAATTCAAAGGTTAAGTGTTTATGCAGATTTGGGATTATGCCAAATACTATGAAATCAGGTTCACATGACTTGGACTCAAATAGAGGCACATTCCTATTTTATGATGATCTCAACATTTTGTGTTGTTGGAAGTTGGTGTAATCTTTCATCTGTGTGGTTAATCCTGTTCGTATTCCTTAGTATGCTATAATGAATTTTGGTGTTTCCATCTTTTAGTTGTGGTATGCATGGATTTCTATATCCGTTCTTTCAGAAAGCATTAATTCTTGCGACGTGGTAACAGATGTTTTCATCTCATTATTTCTTAAAATGGTTTACCAATTTTTAGTACATTTACCATCTTAATGTTAAATGATTCATTTATTCTGGAGGTGTAGGATATCAGTCAAGTATGTGCTAAATGTCATCTTTCTGATGGTAAAATTTAGTTTTGTACATACTAAACTTGATTTCATCATGATAGTTAATGTCTTATGGCAAAAAATCCTCTATTTGTTCAACCAAAGTAAGTTTTTTTTGTTGACAAACAATAAATTGATAACTATCCTCTTAAGGATTAATTTGCAAAAAAGTTGTAAGGGTAACAATGACTGATTATTGTTTGAAGAATTATTGTGTGTGTTTTCCAATACAAACGTGGGAGAGGCCATTTATAGGAAGGTTGGAAGAGCTTCATCTGCAAACTATTCTTAAGCTAAGGTGTCCCTATGATTATTGGTGTCTCAAATGTGTTATTGGATTGAAAGTTCTCCATCCAAAGTCAAGGAGGTTGCTTTTTCCATCAAATGTTTTGTCAATTTTCATCTCTAACCTCTTGGATATGCTATAATGTCTAGATTATGTGATTGTAATTGTAGAAAAAATTGTTAATGACATATTCTTGTAGAATGAAGCCCTTGTTGAATGCGCACAGAAGAATGTTTTTGGCATGGGGGAGGGTTATGTGGGTGGAATCTTTCTGCCACACTTCTTACCTCGTAATAGGGAATTCATTAACATCTATGATGCATTCAAGCTATCTCTAGAGCTTTCTGACCCAAGTCATCTTAATAGGGCATTGGCAAGATATAGTCATCATGTGGAGAGAGAAATGTCTAAATGTTTCAGAGAAAAATATCATTATGTGTCTTTTTTGCTTTATCATAGTTGTATTCATGCAACTTCTTTAGTTATTCAATGTTAGCCAATTAATGCTTAGTCAAATTCACAAAGGTTTGTCTAGAATTTGGTTCAAAATCGGGCTGCAACTGTGGTTCTGGATATGAATATTGCGCTCAATTCTCATAACATGGATGAAGGACATGATGAGAAAGAGAAGAAATCTGTGGAGAATATGTAGATAGAAGAATAAGTGAAAGCTAAAGTGATTTTTTGAAAATGATTTTGACATGTCTAGGTATTCGAATGCAAACTTTTTTGAGCAATTTTATGACTAGCCTATAACAATGCAAATGATAGTTTCGAGTACAAATGGAAACTACTTTTTTTTTATCATATTTCATTAAGGAAAATTTCAAACTATATTCAATGTAGTATTTTTTGAATTATAGGCATGTTAGTTGACAAGTTATATGAACACCAAATAGAAAAATTGGCTTCTATGAATGTAAATGGTCCCAAATAGCAAAATGTTTTGTAATTTTGAAATTATGTACATGTAAGTCGAGAAGTTAGATGAAAACCAAATGGAAAAATTGGCTTCTTTGTATGTATATGGTATTGAATTGTAAAATTTTTAATAACATTTGAGCTATAACTAGAGGTTTTCTTCACCTGGTTCTTTCCTGCTGGTATGCTCTTCGAACTACGGTTTGTAAATATAATTATATATAAAGTAATAAAATATAGTGGCTTGCCACTTTTGATTAAAAAAAAAGATAGCCGTTGTCATGAAATTTATTTTCTTAGCTCCAAACACAATCCTTGAAGCATCCTTTGGTTGAAGGTTACTTAATGATAGGCTAAATTAAGCTCAATATAAGTTAATTATCTTTCATACAAACACCATCAATGAGAAAATATGGATGCTACTTCTTCATACTATATTCTTACTAAAGGAAAAATAATCTATATAGGAGTACTACAGTACACTCATCTACAAAAGAGCACAATAAACATTTCATTGAAGCACCAAAACCAGGGAAGCCATTTTCACTATAAGATCAATTATTTTATTATATATCTCTATAAAATATCAATTAGAATATGCATATATATTCTTTCATGTCATGTGGGTCCTATGTAACAAAAAAATCAAGTACTTTTTTATTATTTGTTCATCCTATAGATGAAACATAGTAGGCCTCAATCAAAGGAATTTTTTTCCTATTTCACATCTAACAATTTAGATACATGTGTTCAATAAGATGGGTGTAAGTTTTAAATTATTGACTTTTGTGAAGAAAACCCAATTTCAAATCAATGAAAAGACATATGATGAGAAAAATATAGTAAAATATGACATCTTTAGTGTGTAGAGTACCTTAAAAGATGTTAGAAGGTGAATTATAGAAGTGGATTTGGATGAATAAATAACACTCATTTACATAAACTGTACAGTAATGCATATTGTTAGAGTAAGGATGTGAAGTCACCTCCATTATCTATTTTTAAACACTTGATTGATCTGTCAATTATCTTTTCAACCAAATCTCTAAACTACATAAATAAATTGAACACATCAACTTTAATTTTAACAATATAGACCCACACCTTTCTACAGTAGTCATCTATAAATATTATGAAATATGATGATCCTCCAGAAGAAATTGTAGTGGAAGGTCCCCAAACATCTGAATGAATATAATATATAATACCCTTTTTTATGGCTACCTACTTTAAACTTTTTTTTTATATTTATTTTCATAAACACAATGCTTATAGAAATTCAAATTCAATATTTTAGGTTTGGAAGTAACTTACAATTTAACAGTACCTTCAACCCTTTCTCACTCATTTGACCTAGTTACTAATGCCATAAATGAGTATAATCATCTTCTTAGATACCATTCCCACTTCATTTATTATAGTACTCTCTTCTAGCTTGTAAAGGTTTATAATATTTGTAGCCTTTATAACCACCAAAATAACTTTGGACACTTTCATTGATCTACCTTGGCTTGTAAATTAATAGCCGAGCTAGAATCCAAAACTATGAAGGAAATTAAATTCTTTTACATTTTTGGTACATGTCTTACCTATATTAATGTCCTCACAATACCATTGAACATTTTAATCTTAATGCTCCCAATCTTAAAAGTTTTACGAGAAACATTATTTCCCATAAAAACACCACTACCATCAATAGCTTGGTAAGAGGAAGACTAATTCTTATGTGGACACATCTAATTATAAGAACTAGAATCTAATAACAATTCCTCATTGTACTATAAGGAATTACAAACAAATAAAACTTCATCAATCATACCTCAACTTGTGTCAACTGAATTTTCTTCCTTTTTGGAGTCATCATTATCTTCTTCCTCTTTAAATAAACTTTTTTCAGATTCCCTATAGTAACAACATTTTCCCTTACTCTTTTTTCCATTTGACTAAGATCTGGATGTACCTCTCAAATCTTCCCCTTTTTCTATGGATCGAACCATAACCACAATTTCTTTTGATGTGGATGTTTCTATGTTAGATTTCCTCTACACCTCTTCAAACAACAAATTCAAATTCAAGTGTCTCAGTTGTTATAAAGCTAATAAAAGTTACTAAGTGATTCCAAGATTCAGGAAATGAAATCAATAATGTAACAAGCATTTTGTCTTCATCTTTAACTTTTATACCCATACTATCTAATTGACACATAAGAGTATTAACAATTTTAATATCTTCCTTCACTCATAAATTAAATAATTCCATCTACAAGTAGATCTAATTCATTAATTATTTTTTCATATAAAGACTATTCATTGTACTCCATAAGCCTGCTATTGTTTCCTCTCCATCAATATTAAAAGGAACATCATCTGCTAAGTCTAACCAAATTGTGCTAAGAGATCGTGTATCTAGATCTTCACATCCTCATCATTCATATTTGTAGATTTCTATGACTTCCCTACTAATGCTCTATGCAATCCTTGTTGCACTAATAAATCATGTATCTTGAGCTTCCATAGCTCAAAATTATTCTTACCATTGAATCTCTCCACCTTTAACCTTGCATTGAAAACCTTCGCCATTTGATGCTACAAAATAGACATCAAATCCTAACAAAGACAATACAAAATAACTTTTGTTTCATACAAATAAAGACTCTCCATTATACTCCATAAGCCTAGGTAATGTTGTTTCCTCTCCAACAAAATTGAAAAGAACATTATTTACTAAACACAATCCTCCAAATTGTGCTAAGGACTATTTTATCTAAATCCTCCTAATGCTCATCAATCATATTTGCAAATTTCTTTGACTTCCCTACCAATGCTTTGCGCAACCCTTGTTGCTCTAACAAATCACAAATCTTAAACTTTCATAACTCAAAATTATTCTTTGTATTGAATTTATCCATCTCAAGCCTTGCATTCAAAAACTTTGCAATTTGATGCTTCAAAACAAACACCAATTTTTAACACACACATTGCAAAATAAATTCTCTATTACCACTTGTTGTGGAAATGGAAACATAAAACCCACAAAATTAAATAATATTGGAGCACAAGTTAGTTGCAAATAAATAACAGAAAAAATAGAATAAAATAACAAAATAATAGATAAAGATACATATTTACATGAGTGAAACATATTACAATGTTCACACTGATGTTGCTCTTTAATTATAATTCATTACAATGATTTTTCCTTTAAGGTAACAAGGTATATATAATTTCTTCAAGATAATAACCACTTTCAAACATAGAAAATATTAACTTTGTTTTATTGCTTTGTTTTAATTATTTTTATCTTTTTCACAAGATTTTCCTTTATTTCCCTTATTGTTTTCATATCGAACAAAGCAAAGTATCTTCCGATTGATGTATTAAAAAGTGTATGGGGATAAACATTAGTCGATATAAATTAGTTCTACATACATGTATTGCATGTTATCGGTATTCTAGAAAATAGATATTTAGTACTGAAAGATCAATAAGCTATAGATTGAGGGGTACCTATTTTATGTGTAAAAAAGTAATATTTGAACTTAGTGTAAATAAAATAGAAAGTATTAAACATCATTGATAATAAGTAAAGATTGATCTTTGATTTCAAAATAATTTAAAAAAATCAAAACATAATAATAAATAATGTTTAACATATTATTTATAAATATTTAGAAATATAAATTAATTTTTTTAATATATATTATAATAATTTTTATTTAATATTTAAATGCTCATAACCAATCTAATTTGAAAATAATGAATAATAGAATTTTTTACTAATACACAACTCTAAATAATTAATTTGAATCATTAAATACAAAAATTAATAAGTAATGATCATAATTTAAGCTCAATTTACAAAGCTAAAAAAATCCAAACTTGAAAGAAAAGGTTATGGATTAGATTATGTGCAAGGAGAAGATCGATATTTGCAAATGTTGTTCAAAATATAGAAATGGTTAAAAAAACAGCAAGTTTAAGCCATCAAAGATAAGCATGGACAGTTGCGTATAAAAATCCAGTTGTCATTTCGACGCTTTCGGAAAACTAAATCGATGCTATCCATTCAGGTGTTCCATTCTGATTTGTTGATTCTCAATTTTATTCTAAACCATAAACAGTGACTATTTTAATTTTTTAAATTTATTCTAAACTATAAATTATATATATATATATATATATATATATATATAAAATCTTTGAGGACGTAGAGATTTGTTGACTTTCAATTATCTTAAGCTTTACTTATTGTAGAGAAAGAGTATTATGAGTTTATTAATTGTAGACAAGAAAAATGTTTAACACAATTTTTTAATGCTATCAAAGAGTAATTTTAATATTTAATTTAGTTCTTAATTAATTTGAGTTTTAAATTTTACATATACATAATAATTAGATTTGAGATATATTTAATTTATTTTTTAAATAGATTTTACATATTGGAGTAGATGACATTTGCAATCTAATTTTTATATTAAAAAAATCAGAAAATAAAATAATCTTAAGTAATTTCATTTATCCATTCTTTTTTGACATATCTTGACTCTCTATTTTAAACATCCATAATCACAAATCAAAATTTGAAAGGTTAAACTTGACCAAACTCAATTCCCTCCCAAAATGGTTAATTCATCAAAAATCTCTATTTCAAAGGTAGGATGAACGGTAAATTTGTAGTGAGCTCCACAAATTTAACAAGGTAAGATTGAGTTAGCCATGTGTCAAAGTAAGAACCATGATATGTCAAACTATGAAAAATGTTCTTTAGATTACATTACATTCAAATATTCCACCCTTGTGATTTAAAAATTATCAAAAAATTTATATTGGGAGATTTTGTTCACTTTCAAGCATTTACCTCTGATGTGTAGAAGGAACAAGAGTATACCTAGAACATTTACCTCTTTTTCTTTTGTCTTACATCTCAATTAATTTTATTACAAATATTGTTTGACTATCTTTATAATGCACAAGAACGAAGTTCTTATACCTAGAAACATCTCGAAACCATTGCATGGCACATAAGTTCTCTATTTGTAAAATATTTTATCTATTGAGTTCTTTTGTAGAGTAAGAATTTTATGAAAAGAATAAAACTGTTTTATAGAATATAACAATTTTGTATGGAAAAAGAGGTTTCTCCTTTCTAAAAAAAAAAAAATTTAAAAAGAAGTTTTCTAAGTGGAAATGAAAGTTTCATTGAATTTTTTTAAAATTTTATTGTCAATGCCATTCATGTATAATATAAAATATAAGTTTTAATTGATTTTTTTTAAGATTTATCTATATGATTACAAATTTACCATTCCTCTTTGTTAAAAGAAAAATACAAGACTATCTAACTTCTTAAAATTTTAAAACTTAAAATTTAGAACTTATCCACTATTAAAATCATAAGAAACATGTTTATAAAAACTCCTAAAAATTTTGAACAACCATTAAAATATTTTTTAAAAACCCCTTCATGAAATTCCAACCTTAAATAAACAAATTTAATGAAATAGTAATCTCGATAAGACTCCCTTTTGTTACACGATAAACTAAAACTTTTTAAAATTTAAAGTCGCTAAATTTCCAACACTCCCCCTTAAATTAATGTTATGCCATTATAATTTCCAACACTCCCCCTTAATTGCTTTTAAACGATAAACTAAAACTTTTTAAATTTAACTCCCTTCTGTTAAACTTTTTCTTTATAACTGATATCTCTTCAATCTTGCTTTTCTCCCAGGCGTATTTGAAACAGTTGTGACCTTTTAATCTGATCTGGCTCTTTCTCCACAGGCTGTCTTCCTCTGCCTCAGCAGCGATTCTTTCTTTTCACCTTTTAATATCAACGCTTGGCTTCCTTAATAAATCTCCTTCTATGATTCTGCTCTTCCAATCGTTCTTCAGTGGCATCTATGACTTGCACGACTTATATCCACTTCTTGCCCCAGCAAATTTCTTCTCTCTTCAGATTTTTACAGATCTCTTTTGCTTGACTGGCATCTCCTCTTCTTACAGCTTTCGCACTTGCAATCGGTGCCTTAAACTTCTGTGGCAGCTTTCTTTTCTTCAAATCTGCAACTCTTCCTTGATCTTTTGACTTTCAGCTGTGGGGACTTTCTCCTCAGCAGGGGCTCCCACGATCTACTTTTATTGCAGGTTCTACATGCAACGGATGGCTTGAATATGCCAGCGGCTCCCTTTCAACGATTCCCACCAGAAATCAACCTTTACAATGGCTTTTCTTTCTTTAAACAGTGAACAACTCCTATAAATACTGACAGAACTTTGGCCCCGCATCTCAAATGTATACCTGGACGACCAAGGGAGGAATACCCAAAAACCCTTCAGCAGAAACCTTTTGTAGCAGCTTCTTCCAGGACTTGGCAGGCTTATGCAAAAGCCCAAATTTCTTGAGACTCAAATTTTCTCTTAACTCGAATGAACACAGCTGTTGTAGGAAACAGGGGAACAGGGGAGGATAATGGAGAAGCACAAAAACATATTTCAAATCATTCTTTTAAACACCATTACAATGCATTCATACATAGACAGTTACAGACATCTTTTGAGCTGCTGCTCATTCAACCATATTGACATTACATTCATCAGACTACTGCTCATTGACAAACACCATTAATTCCTTACATCTTGCAATTAACAAGGGGTGGTTTCAGATGACCACAAACTAACAGCTCTGATACCAGTTCTTGGAATTTGGAGGGAGGATAAAACAAAAACAGATAGTATTTTATATTGATCAAAACATTACAAAACCTTTAGAGCTTCGACTCCTTCATAAACCCAAACACACCAAAAATATTTCATTCACAAAGAGCTACTGCTCACTGACAAGACACTGAATTCTAACAGCTTCACATAGAAACATACTGATTACATTATCAGACTCTTACTGGAGCTTCTGCTCCTTCATAGACACCATTGCATAACCTTGCAGCTCTGCAAAGCTGGACTCCATTTGGGAGTGCATAACAACATTGCATCCGCCTCTATTTAAAGAGGTCTTAGAAGTATCTGGAGATCTCCATATTCAAAGCATATGTAAAGAAGAATAGACTGTAGGTCGGCTGTAGAAGTTTCTAGCTTAAATGTTGGATGAGATATGACTACACAATAGAGGATACAGAGTTGTCAGAGGATACAGAATTGTCAGGATCAGCTGGCATGAGTAGATGCGATTATAATTTCCAACAAAATGTTCCTTTCGTAAGTACTTCGGGCCTTCTCATAGGACCGGCTAAACTGATGTAGTTGCTGTTATGCCCCACTGTACAAGAAACATGTAAAAGCAAGAAGCTACAAATACATTGAATGACTAGTACTCTTTTGAAAGCAAGACGCATGCAAATAAATTGTTGTAAAAGAAAATTGGAAATCTTCACTGGCAGTGTAGAATTTCTGTGAAATTATAAAGTCTTTGTCCTCTGGTGACAAGCCCAACTACATATATGACCCTGAGCTGCAGCCTTACCATATTTGAGCCATCGATTATCTAATTCTCATCTGCTTTTTCTTTTTTTGACCTTTCATTCCTTGTGCATTTACACTGGGAATCATGGAATCAAACAACGGAGATGAACTAAAGGTCAACCGAGATCATTGCGTCATTCACATCAAGAAGTGCCTGCAACTAATATGCCAGCAAGAACAAGAAATGGAGAATTGTGTGTCCATTTTTGGTGTGCCCAAGGAGCTGTTGGCACTCAAGCCAGAGGTATACATTCCCCAGTGCGTCTCTATAGGACCATATCACCACTGGATTTCCAAACTGAAGAATGGAGAGATACAAATTTGCTGCTGCGCGAAGATTTTAGAAGAGCATAAATGCTGACAATAAATTTGAATCTGTAGTCGAAGAGGTGAAGAAGTACGAACTGAAAATCAGGAGCTGCTATCAGAAATGTCTGGACTACAAGGAGGAAGCCCTGGCATGGCTAATGGCTTTGGATGCCTCCTTCTTGCTGGAGTCCTTGCAGTTCGACGTCCAAAATGCTTATCAGGATTCCTCACAAGTCTCTTTGCTCGTGAAGCAACTGAACGAGATTTTAGATCCATCCGGCAGGAGCGCAACCCACAATGAAATTATGAGAGATCTGGTGATGCTCGAGAATCAATTACCTTTGTTCCTCTTGGAGAAGTTGCTGGAGATGCAGTTGGGTTCTCAAGAAAAAGCAGAAGAGAAGCTCAGCAATCTGCTAAGTCTTGTCTGTGAAAAATGGTCGCCATTTATGTTTAAGATGCATGATAGTTCACGGTTGCTGATAAAAGAGAGGGGTCATGTACTGGAGGTGCTCTACTACTCTATTGTCCCTGAAGCAGCCATAGAAGATGCCTATACTAAGGATAATGATGCCGAGAAGGCCTCCTTGCCAGAGTTAACCTTCATTGAAAGGGCGTTGAAAGCCTTGTGGAAGGTTCTCTCATCGTTAAACATTGGCCCTGTCCGACATCTCACGGTGCTCTCTCAGCACCTCTTGAAAAGCAGGTGTCTGCAGTGCCTGATACAGTTGTTCACGAATCTTGTTTCAATTTTTCTGAAGCCTTCAAATCATCAGAAAGATGAAACTGATGAAGAAAGAGGATACACTTCTGTGCAAACTCCACCTACATGCGACGAACTAGAGATTCCTTCAGTGTCCGATTTATACTCAGCAGGAGTAAAATTCATTCCTACCAACGGATACCTCAACACAATTCGCTTCGACACGAGGACTGCAACACTTTACCTTCCCAAACTGAGGCTGGATTCAAATACAGAAATGATTCTCAAAAATCTGGTGGCGTTCGAAGCTTCAGTGGCGCCTAGTGCGCTGATTTTCACTCGCTACACAGATTTCATGAACGGCATCATCGACACAGAGGAAGATGTTCGGTTGCTGAGAAAGAGCAGAATTATTTACAATCACTTGGCAGACGACGGAAAAGTGACAAGCATGTGGAACGGCATAGGTAAATATGTGAAATTAACTTCAGTTAAATATTTGGATGAAGTCATAGCTGATGTCAATAAGTATTATCACAAGAGATGGAGCGTCGCTGTGAAGGATTACATAAAGAAATACATATTTGGTTCATGGCAGCTTCTTATTGGCCTCAGTGATACTTTTGCTTCTCACCTGTTTGCAGGCTTTTTGTTCTGTGTATGACTGTAAGCATTGGTTGAGGGACACTCATTTTGTGGACAACTAAGGTTAATGGAAGAACTGTACCCTAGATCATTTCCAATAGTCTCGGTGTCCTTTTCTTTCGAAAGGAAAGGATCAGTTATTTTTACTTAATTCTGGTCAAATTTAGAGTTGATTGTAGATCAGATTTAAACAAATTTGATTATTCCATCCCTAGAATGTACCAGAGCACGCATGCCTTCATACATAACTCCAGTTTCTTGTTTCTCAGCAGCTTTACTTACCATCAGACTGCAGTTCACCGTTGCATTGTTTTGAAGAAACAAAACTCTAGTTCACAGTTCTGCCTGCCGAATTACTTTTCTCGAAGGATCCGATCTCACAGTCGTGCAGTCTCCTACTTTTACCGAATTTTTATGTGCTCCCTTCTGTTCCTTTATTCACAAGTCTGATCCGTCCAGACAATAAGCATTTTTTATTTAGATTATTAAGCCGAGAGGCGTAACCTACAGTGACATCATGGGTGGAGCATGACTGTGTTAAAAAAAAAATGTTAACTTATTAAAAAAATCCGACAACTAAAGAGATATGAAATATTAGATGTTTTGGCCATAACTTTTCAAACTAATATAAATAGGAAGTAAATAGTGGGAATTAAAAAGAGATTATTACCATGAGTAAAAAAAAAAAAGTTATATTTCTATTCTCATTTTAACTAAAAATATTTGTATGCATTATAATAATTTTTAAGATTTATTGTTTAGATGTTTTCCAATTATAATTAAGAAAGTAATTTAATATAAAATCTAAATGTATTATTAATTTTTTTAGGGTAAAAGATAATTTCATTATAAACATTTTAATGCTTACATTATAATATTTGTTTTATTATAAGTAAGTAAATAATTTTTTAATAAATACAAGAAAGTAAATATTTTTTTATTTTTATTATTTTTAGGGTAAAAAAGTAATTCTATTATAATGCTTTTTCAATTACAAATAAGAAAGTAATTTAATATAAATATAAATATATTATTAATTGTTTTAGTTTTATTTTTTAGAGTAAAAAAGTTAATTTCATTAAAATGTTTTTAAAATGTTTTTAATGGTTACATTATAATATTTTTTTATAAGCAAGTAAATAATTTTTTAATAAAATATCTATTATGTGATAATGTTTATATTTAACGCATACAATTTATCACATAAAAAACAAGCAAATAGTGCAATAGATTAATAGATTTGATTTGTAATTGAAGGGTTATGGGTTCAACTCTCATTGTGGGTTTAAAAATTAATATATTTTTTAATTAATTAATTTATTACTAATTTTATTGAAAAAGTTATTAATTAACAAAATTGTAATCATAAAAAAATCACAATAAACATGTAGTGCAATGGATTAGTGTCTTTTGTTTATAATCGTAAGGTTGTGGGTTCAACTATCATTTGGATTCAAAAGTTAGTATATTTTTCAATTTAAAGTGAATATTACTATGAAATGGTAAGTGTAGAAAATAAATAAATATCATTACTTTAAAAATAAAGGCAATATGTAATTATGCTTTTTTAACAATGTCCTTTTATATTCTATTTGGTTGGTAAAATTATTTATATACCTATGAACCATTAAGTATTTTACAAATGCTTAATAATTTTATAGATTTATTAATTTTTATTAAAATTTGTAGGATGCCTCATTGTCCAAGGACAAGTTTTCAAAATGAAGAGCAACGAAGAGAGCATCAAAGAGAATATGCTCAAAATTATATGAGACAATGATGTGAACAAATGGCTAATGTACAAAGAAAGGAAGTAAGCAGTTTTACAACTGAAGAGTAACAAACAGAACAATGGAGAGAATATGCTGAAAACTATATGAGACAACGACATGAACAAATGAATGATGTACAAAGACAAGAAGAAATGATTTGTCAAAACCAAAATAATAGAGAAAGAAGCCTTAAACATAGGGTAGATATGACAACAAAAGATATTGAAGAAGAAATGAGACAAAATGCAGATAAAATGATAACACGTTGTTCACAAATTCAAAGAGTTATGCATTTTGATCAATTGAATGAGATAGAAAGACAACAAATACAAATGCACAATTATGAATCAGTTAAAAGACATCATCAATCTCGTGGGAATGTTGAGGTTAGTTTTGTAGGGGTGAATTCTATTACAATAGATTGTGTGCTACAAACACCAAATGATAGAATTCAAAATGTAATGAATGTTGATAATAGAAGAGATCAAGAAGTAATTAATAATAATACAACTACTAAGATTGATTTGAAAAGTACCTACAAATGATATTTTGACATGGACTAGATAAATTTTCTACACCAAGTATGTGTTATATTTGTGAAGAGAGTTATCCTGCAATGAAGGTTCTACTGGCACCTGAGGGCACTATTTGCAATCGATATCAACAAGAGAGGAATGAACATCAATTTTCAACATTAAAAAATATGGATCCTTGTCCACAACCATTAGAACTTGCAAATTTAATGCAAATAGAGGAAATGTCGATAGCACGTGTCAACCCAACACTTCAAGTAACATGTATGCAACTGGAGGGAAATAAAAAATATAAAGGACATACAATAAGTTTTCCACAAGAAGTGAGAGAAATAGCTAAAATTTTACCACATCAAATAAAAGATTTACCAGTAATTATTGTTCAAATAAAGGATCAGCATGGAACAACTTATAATTTTATAGTTAATAGAGAAAGGGTATATAGAGCATTTAAATATTAAATAGAACGTGATAGGTTCTATAAAGATGTTCAAATTGATGAAAATGCACTTACTAAACTTACATGCAATTCAGATCAAAACATTTTTGACCAACTGAATTCTATTTATATGGAGTCTAATTCAAATGCAGATGAGAATGTATTTGTGGGTCCAATATTGGAGATAGATGAAGGAAACATTATTAATCACACTACATCAATGGCCTCTTTCCAAGGAAACAATTGATTTAGGACCAAGAGAAAGGGGTGAGATTAACATTTTTTGCTATATCACATGTTAAGTCTTTGGATGGAATTAGAATCTCACCACCATTTACATATGATCATTATGAAAAAATGAAGACAAGAAAGGAAATCACCAAAAGAAAAGCAAAGGAAGAAAGATTAAAATCTTTAGAAACATAACATTTTTATGTGATGTATATATTTTTCAAGTGAATTCTTCTATTAATATTGATATTAAATTTTTGGTATAAAAGATGAATTGTCTCATTCATTATGAATTCTTATTGTACACATCTCTTTGCGCATTTGAATAAATATGATATGAATCACGATTTGTAAAGTATTATGATTCTTTATTTAAAATAAAATATGTGATAAATTATTATTATATGTAACACCCCTCCGTTTTGGCTCTTTGATCGGCCTTTTTCTTCCCTGTTATGATTGCGTTTAAGTATGCTTATGATGTAGAAGTTATATGTGGATGTGATGTTCTTTTATTCCGATGTTATCCTCAGGTCATGATTTGGAGTAACTTAGAATATATCTGATTAAATGGTGTTTATGTTATTGAGCTTATCTTTGATGTTAGATGCGTCAGTTAATGATACTATATTGGTGAAAAGGGGCGGATTGTATCACTCGCTTGCGAGCGCCCTACGATTCTGAGATCTCCTTTTCATGGTGTGAATGATCATATTATGTATATATGCACGTTTGACATGCTCTTTGTTGCAGGTTGGCAGGTACATGACATCGACTCCACTTGGTTTCCAGGTTTGAGCGTGTCCATTGACCAACAAAAATTAATTGGGAGATAGTAGCTAGGTTTTCCGAACCAAGTCGTCACCCTAGTCATAGCGTGTTGATTGGGTTGTCGTCCGGGTCAGTTGTTTTAAACTTAGTCAGTTCCCCTTGAGTGTTTATTTAATTTCAAGTTTAAAGTTTATTAAATGACTTGCGTAGTTTTATTAATGATTAAATGTGTTTAGTTGCAAGCTAAAAGTGATTAAATAGCTTTCGGAAATTATAAATGATGAATGTTTTGTCTTATTGAGATGTTGGAAAATTAGTGATTAATTAATTAATTTAATTGAATTAATAAAATAATCTAATTTTGAATTAGATTTATTTTATTGACTAATTAAAGTAATAGGGATAAATTAAATCAATTTAATCTTGTTGGCATCATTAGATATTTGGATTAAATCAAAAAAATTAGAAATATGTTCTATATTTTACTCCTAGAATAAAGTTAAAAATAAAATAAAACAAAAAAGTATTACATGCTATTTGGAAAATAGGATTTTGTTTTAAGTCATTTAAAAATTCAAATGTTTCAAAAGGCAATGACTTGGTAGAAAAGATATTTTTTTGAAAAATAGTTGACTTTGTTGGTAAAGGATATTTGTGAATTGGGAATTGAAAATTGAAATTGAGTTACAATGGAATGTGAATTTGAGTTTGAATGTGAATTTGGGGGAAACTCTATTTTAGAGGGGTTTTCATCTTGGATGGAGGTTCTTGGGTGGTTGGACTTGGATTGGTGAAGGAGGTGGAGAATTTGGCTTGGGATGGATTCAATGGAGGAATTGGAAAACTCCATGTTTGAAGGCTTCAAGTTTTGGAGGAAGAAAACAGGTTCCTCTCATCCTTGTTTGTCCATTTTGAAAATAAATTAGGTCTTCTTCATGCTATTTTAAATCTTGAATGTTGTTGAATCCAATGGAAATCATGGGTTATTTGTTTGAAAACTTGCATGTAGTGTTGAGACTTTGAAAAGAAAACCAAAACTAGAATCAACAATGGAAAAATGAAATGAAAACCCAAAAGAAAACTCCTCATCCAAATTAAATCTTGAAACCCTCTTGTTGTTTGGATAAATCTGTTGGAGTTTTGGCAAAAAGCATTGCTCTTTTTCCCAACTTGAACTGGAAATGTTAATTGAAATTTCCCCCCTTTTTGTAAAAAGAGAAGAAATTATATATGTTGTTTTATTCCCTGTTTTTTTTATTATTCTGGTTTATACCAGAAATGAATGGCAATTTTTATTTTTTTGGAAACAAAAAAACAAAAAAATAAATAAAAATAAAAATTTTGTTTTGTGGGGTGGGGAGATCAATCCCCCACCTCCACCAGCGCCGCCACCGGTGGTAGGCGACCGCTGTGTGCTCGACACACAGCCCCGCCGCCCGCAGGCGACAATCGCTGTGCGCAAGGCACACAGCTCCGCCGCCCAAAGGCGACGACCGCTGTGTGCTATGCATATAGCCCCCACCACTGCCATGGGAGGCGGTGGACTGTGTGCTATGCACACAGCCCCGCCGACCACAGGGAGGCAGGGGCCGCGCGATTAGGGCTTGGGCCCTGTTCAATGCAAAAATTAAAATTCGTTTCTTTTTAAATAAAATAAAGTTTTATTTTATAATCTTTTAATAATAATTAATATTATTTGCATTATGGTTAATAATATATTTTTAATATTATATATTAATATTTAATATTTAATATTAAATATTTAATAAATAATATTATATATGTAATATTTTTTTATGGGTATTCAATATTTAAGTATTTTGTAATATGTGAATTTAAGTCTTGAGTAGTTGGATTATAATAATGATATGTCGATAATTTCGAAATTTGATAATGATGTTTAATTATTTTAAATAGGATATGTGTTAAAATAATTATAGCTTAATTATAGATGAAGGGAATCGTTATTCCTTTTAAAGGTTAATTTAATCCTTATTCAGGATTATGCAATAGAATTAGAGTATTCAACTAATTGGTTAGATGGGGCCAAGCGAACAGTAAATAAGTTAATGGCTATTGAAAAGTTGATTCTTTAAGCAAATATCTATTCTTTGAAATTTTAATTGCGACTTTCAAGAATATTTAGTAAACCTTAGAATAGAGAAATAATGTGTTTAGAGGCATATGTTTAAAGGAAGTGAACTTTGTAGTAATTGGTTCATGGGTATAGATAAAATGAAAATTGAGTTTGGGCCAACGGGGTACATAAAATATTAATTTGGTTTGATTTATTTATTCTATGAAGAAGTATGGATTAGATGACTTAATTGAAATGATTTTGGATATAATAGCGAAACCTAGTGATAATGATCGGGACAGTGTAGTTAGTTGTTTTTAATCATTAAATTTTGTGTTTAGAACATAGTTGAGGAGCTAGGGATAACGAATGGTTTATTTTAATCAAAGGACTTTATCTATCAATTGTTGATCATAATAAGATATGTGATGGAGAGACGAAATATATAATTATTGGTTTTAACTCCTTAAGTGGCCATCATGCTTAACTCACTATTAGGTATATTCATTTTGGAATATAATTGATTTCAAGTAGAGATAATATTAAGTTGATTTATTTAATGTTAAGTTGAAATTAGGACTGAAATCATTTAATTTGAATGTTTATTTTTTTAAGATGTTTACTTATAGAATATGATTGCGGAACTGGGGGTAAAGGATGAACTTATTAATTAACCTAAATATTTTGTGAATCAAGTGATTTATCTATAGTATGTGACCAGGAAACTTAGAGGGAATGGTTGATTTAAATTGTGACTAGATAGCTGCATTATTAAAGCGATTTGATTATGAATAGGGTTATGAAATTTGGAGTAGATGACCTGTTCCTTAAATATTTCAAGGTCATGAAAAGAAATGGGATCAATTGATTGGATAAATGCAAGTCATGAAACCTGTGTTTGATTGGATTTAGGAAATCCGAACATTAGCTTACCTATTTGTCTGAAATGTTTTCAGTGTTTAATTGTTCGCCTTTGATGTTGTGAAATGAGAGTGAATGTTTTGAGAGCCTCTAGATATGGGTTCATTTTCTTTTGGAATGGGTGGTTGTACGTGGGTCAACCTTTGTTATGTACCTTGGTTTCCATGTTATGAGAGAAGTTTGTTTATCAAAATTACATCTTTAGTCATTTAAAGAACATGTGGTTATTTGATTGTTGACTTTAAATCATTTCTTGTTGTTCATGTAAGTCTTCCAGTGTATTATCTTGAAACGGTGTTGTCCATCATGTGTTTGTTATTGTTTCATTTGGGAAGTGCTTGAGTTATGTTTCAGTAGAAACCTGGTTACCACGACAGGTTGTGTGACCTTTTCGCTTAAGGTTAAGTCATGTTTCAATTCGTTATGTGGGAGGTTATCATGTTAGTCAACCTTGTATTAGCCTATGGTAGTGCACGCTTTGGTTTCAGTTTTGAGCATCCGTAGCGATGTGATACCTATTGAGGTGTTTGATTATTTGTGATAAGTGTTAGTGCATTGTCTACCCTTGGCCTGTGGTTGAGTTATTTGTTGTCGATAGGGGAGTGGCTTTCAAACGAGCGCCATACCCAAAGTGGTTCCAGGATAACTCGTGTGAGAGTCAGTTAATTAAGTGAAAATTAAAATAACTTATTAGGGAGAGAGTAGCTTGAGCATTAATAAGATAATTTAGCCTCGCTCATTGGTTCAAGGGCTTGTACGAGACTTGAGATGAGTCGGGAAGGCCTAGAATGGCAAGATCATTATCTCGTCTTTACGAGAGATAATCGATTCCACTCTGGTATGCATGTGGGGCCGAGAGTCGGTTGAGGTTTCCAGGATATCCCTAGAGGTGGGCCGGGACCTAGGAAGACTTGCCAGGAGATCCCATGCAGCCTTTGCGATGACACTCCTCCTATGACAGTAGTTGGTATGGTGTTGTACCATTGGTTTATTTTGTACAGTGATGGTACTCAATTTTGTACTCTGGAAGCATTGTAACCATTGTGTTAAGTGATGTGGGTTTTGTTCTTGATTCAGTTCAGTTTATGTGTTAGCTTATGTCTAGAGGTAGATGGTCTTGTCTAGGAAATCCTTGTTACTATCTCCTAGCATGGAGGGAGTGGGGCCTTTGGGTTCCACGTGGTCGGGTGGCGTGCATCTTAATCTGTTGGTTCTTCTTCCTGTTCGTGTGTTCGGGATTCCCAGTTGGAGAGTTTGTTGGATGCTGTTGCTTTTTTGGCTTCGTTCTTTTCAGTTGATCTTTATTCTTTTACCCCTCATTTGTTATCGAGGTGGAATTTGTAAATTGTAATCATGATTATTGGACTTACCTCATTCAGAGAATGAGTGTGGTAATCTTATTGTTTAAATGTTAATTGGAATCTTGAGGTATTCATTATCCTTGTTGTAATTTATCTTGTATTGAATGTATGTAATCTTAATTCTATAAGTGATTAATGTTTTGGGTTCAGTTGATGTTAATTGTTGTTGGGTTTTTAAGTAATCTTTGTCTCGTGGCCTTAGAGGTTGTTGGCAATATGTATTCATCTTACATGTTATTTGTATTTAAAAAATAAAATAAAATTGGTACGTTTAAGTGGTGAATTGCAACTTCCTCTAGGCTTGCGTGGCGGGGCATTACATTATACACCGAGAGATATCATTTTCGAGGCATATTTTTTTTTTTTTTTTGCTTTCTTGAATTTAAAAAATATGCCTCAAAAATGATATCTCTTGGCATATAATATATAGGTTAATATATTAAGATATATAAGCTAGTATTATTATAAGATGAGGGAATTTGAGACTTACCTTCGGCTGTCAACTAATAATTTAAAACATTATATTTATTGTATAAACAATCATAATTTTTAAAAACTTAAATATTATTTATGTGTTAATAATTATTCAACAATAATTAATTAATTTAATCATAGAAATTATAATTTAAGTTTTGAATTTTTTGATTAGTTAATTTTAAAAATATATTGACAAATTTAAAATTCTTTTAAAAAAAATTATTTCTTTAAATTTATTTATTACCACTATTTTTATTTGTGTAAAATTTAAAACTCTTTTTTAACATCTCATTCTATTGTTGATTTAAATGCAAATCAAGAACATTGATACTTTACTTATGCTCCATACATAAGAATTTATTTTCTAATGATATCAACTTGTTAGAGATCTTGGAATAATCTCATTAAAAAAATCCTCACTCCTTTTTAAGGTAGAATAAAATTCTTTTTGCATATGGTTTAGTTTAAAATAATTGAATAATATTAATATTTGAAAGAGTAATTATTATTTAAAATAATATATTAAAAAAGCATAGGATTTAAATAATTAAATACTATTTAATTTTAAGTTTGATGTTAATTTTCTTATATTAAATATATATTTTTTTTTTTTTCTATATTAAAAAAGTTAAAGTTTGTTTTGTATAGGTAAAATGGAGTTTCTAAAAGGAATTCAACTCTTTATAAAGTTTTTAACTAATGTAAACAACAAGCTATATTAAAATTGAAAGGACACACAATAATATAAAAGGCATAACAACCTCATAACAAATTAAAGCATGTAGACAATTAGATATGCATTAATAATTTTTATTTTTGTTGTTCTATTCACTTCTATAAGTATAGCATTGACCCATGCATCTATAAAAACATATCACATGTGTGTATCTAATCATTTTAAATGGATTTAAACCATAACTACAAGTATGAGCTTCTTTCAATTTTAAATTTAATGGTTTGGTACAATGATAGAAGACAACAATCAATTATGTATTATGCCTATGATGCTATCTAGATATTAATGTTTGTGTGATAATGTAGTGAATAATGGAGCTTTCTTGTTAGATGCTAGATGTTCACTAAATATTCACTAGATATTCTAAATGAACTAGAATGTTTTAAAATACAAAGCTCTATTGTTCCTATGTAAAACTATAGATTTGGGTGATATTTTTGGCAAACAAAATAATTTCAAGTGAAACTTCTTCACTTCATATAGGTTTGAGCTAAATTGTTTCACCTAAAAATCTATGGCACACATGTGGAAAAATGAGTTTTGGGAAAAACCCTTTTGCTTGAAACTACTAAACGAACAAATAATAAAATTTTAGGAAATAATAAAAAAATATAATTCATATATATAAACCACCATAAATCATTCACAAGCTTATCATAAAATTCACATGTATTTCTTCAATAATCAATTACTCCATTAATGTATATCATCTAACTATATAACATATTCTTATTTAATATTACTTACATGAAAAATAGTATGTAATAAAGTAGAAAATAGCTATTTACATTTTATTAAAAATTAAACAACTCTAGTAGTAGTCCAATATTCTCTAATTCTCTAAAACTCCAACTAAATAATACTAGTTCAAACACCAAACACTATATAATTAATTTAAATCATTGAATACAAAATAAGTAATTACTATAATTTAATGTCAGTTGGGAAAGCTAAAAATTTTTGAATTATAAATAAAAGGTTGTGGATTAGATTATGTGCAAGGAGAGGATCCAAAATTTCCTATCTTGTTCAAAATATAGAAATGGCTAAAATAATAGCAAGTTTAAACCATCAAAGATCAGTTAATAAATTATAAGTATCAAAAATATATTAATGACAGTTGCGTATAAAAATTTTCTCATCATTTCTACACATTTGGAAAATTAAGTCATTGAAATCCATTCGGGTGTTCCATTCTGATTTGTTGGTTATGAGTTTTATTTCAAACCATAAATAGTTATAATTTGTTTTGGGTAAAGTTGTAACGTGAGTTTTATTTCAAACCATAAATAGTGATAATTTGTTTTGAGTAAAGTTGTAACGTCATACTTTGGCAGACGGCTACGTCATCCCTTGCCTAATCCAAAATGAGTGATTCTGGAGTTAAGAATTGCCTCAAAAATCATAATCATTGGATAACACCAACGTGAAAAATGGTAGACAAGAAAAATGTTCAACACCTTTTCTTTCTGCTATCAATGAATAATTTTAATATTTAATTTAGTTTTTATTTAATCTGATTTTTAAATTTTACATATACAATAATTAATTTTGAGATATATTTAATTTATTTTATAATTAGATTTTTCATATTGTTTAGATGACATTTGCATTGAAATATATTTTGATTTTCTATTTTATATATTCATAATCACAAATCAAATTTTGAAACATGTAGTGCCCTCCATTTGCATTGTCTTTGAAATGCATTTCAACTCGTTGTGAGGTCAGGTATTGTTGGACTTTGAGTGCATTTGATTTATTCTGGTCGATAAATGTTCTTGATCAAATTACAATATTTAAATAGGATTATAAAGTTAAAAAGGTATTATGGATAATTAAAAGAAAATAAAAAAATTAAATAAATTAGAGGTTAAGAAAGAATAAAATTACACTATTAATAGAAGTAAATAAAATAGAATATTGAAAGTTAATTATTATATTGAATATAATATAAATTTATAATAAAGTACATAGATAATAGTAATATAATAAATTATTTAAGTGTAATGGAAGTTAGTATAGCAAATAATTTGAGAAAATTTTTAGATACTAGAAATGAAAGCTGAAAATGCATTGGTTAAAATAAAGTAATTTTTATGAAGGTGCTAGTAGTTACAGTTGTGCAGGAGTGTTAGTTTGTAACGACCTTGCATGGGAGGATTTTTATTTTATTCTGTTTTGGGGCGTTGAAAAAAAAAAAAGGGAGGAAAGAAACAGAAAAAGAGGTATTGGGCTAAGAGAGGAGGAGAGGAATAGCGAACAGAGATAGGATGATTGGAATGCACCCCATGCCATGGACAACTGTTCAACAGTATTGCCTCCGAGTACTTTCTTTCCTTCTTTGGAACTTATAGTGGGCTTAATTATTTAATATATGTGAGTTATCTTTTTGTTAAATTGATCTTTTTGTATCGAGGGTTTGTGATAAGGGTTACTGTTGCGCGCTGCATTCATCCTCTAAACTTTTCCGCACCTTGAACACAAGGACATGTTCCAGTATGCTTCATTAATTCAAAGGTTTTGAGATCTCCCCTGCGAAACCCATTTTGTGCAAGTTCTTAATGCTGGGTTACTCGTTAATTTTTTTTTGTATGGAATTCAATGCTATGTATTGCGCCTTATTTTTCCCTGTCTTGGGCCTAATCCTCACATCCAATTTGTAGATTATGTCTGCACACATTATGTTATCTTTCTCTATCTTTGCTATTATGTTGATGACCACGAATTTCATGCATTGACCTCTGTATCTTTTCCTACACTTCGAGCCAATCTTCTGGTTGTATCCCCTTTCTTTTGTCTTACAGATGTTGCTTGGTGTTGCCGATGTTTCTCTTCTTTAGTCATTACCTGATAATCAGAGCATAGGTTGTCCTAGAGATGCCTGATTTGCCTTCCATTTTGTGCATAACTTGTATTTGGAGCTTTCAGTGAGGCCATATTTCTTTGAGGCGAATGGCCAATAGTTCGCATGCCTTGTCTATTGATTCCTCATATAGCATGTGTAGCTTGAACTGCACTTTGTATTTAATCTTCCTCCAAATCATTTATAGTTGTGTATTATCTATGTAATTCCCACAATCTGAACGCATACATTGAAGTAAAGAATTTGTCTTAGCAAAGACTTGGGTAATTTAGGAAATGGCAGATTTTAGAAAATTACTTTTAAGGTATCATAAGCTAGATCTCAAATGAATATAGGCTTCAAACTGATGTTTCATTGGCAATCTGTCTTAGTAGAAACACTTGATCATAGAAGTCTGAGGAGGTAAAGTAGCCTCCCAGCTTGGTGGGCAACCTGCCACATCTGTTGTACTTGAAAATAGAGCGTTGCAGAGGTTTAAATATTCTTTCTATTTTGTTGTCAATCTGTCTTAGCCTCACTTGAGCTTAATAGAAAGTTTAAAGGGTTAAAGGTTTTCTTTGATATCCTGTCTCAGCTGCAGCCGATGAATTTAGTTGGGAGTTTAAAAGTTCTAACAACCTGCCTAAATTCTGCTGGCGATCTATCACAGTTGCTGCACTTGAAAATAAAACATTGTCCATTACTAGCATATAAAAGAGCTTCCGTTGATCGTAGTGAAGTTTAATTGCCAAACTGGCACGTCTCTGGAAACTCGCCACCAATCAGACATGCATTAAGTTCAGAAAAGAAGGTTGAACATTATTTTTCCTCCTCACAAGCCACGGATTTGCACCTCACCTTTCTCCTTCCCTTATGTCTGGTAGATAACATTTTGAGTTTGTTAATAATGCAAGTAGACAACGATATTTCCAAATTTCAATATTCACTTTTTGGCATACCTGGCATCCTGTCACAATTTCTGCATTTAGAGTTGAGGCATTGTACAGAATTAAATAGCCTTCCTAAAACCATTGACATCATGTCTCAGCCGTCGTACTTGTACGTCTTAGGAAGTTTAAAGGGTCTGTATAATCCTTCCAATGTCATTGTTAACCAGTCTCTGTTGCAGCACTTTGAATTGTTGTTTGAATGTCTTTGTTTACATGTATATATATATATGGGGCTAATTCATAGAATATTTTATATAACTTCTTTTTATCTTGCTGGTTAAATGCTTGTATTGATAATTCATTTTAAGGTGAATTTGTTGTATTCTCAATTAGTGGAATTAGAAACTTAAAATTTCTAGAGGATTGCTTCAGTAGTAATGTAGATGGTTATAGGTGAGTAAAAAAAAAAGGGTATTAGCTCTATTTATTTATTTGGAATATTTCTAAAGAAGTAAATTGATGAAATGTCTTTATATGCATATATGATTGCCTATAGTGGTAGGTTATTGTCTCTACAATTTCTTCAGTTTGATTTAAATGATGCCTCAATAATGGAAGAGATAAGATATAAAGGAAACCTCAAATGTTAGTATAATGTAATCACTCTTTGTGGAGTAGTAAAAGGTATTTTGTTAAATATAGTCTTTTAGGTGAGTAGGTCATTGAGAAATTGATAGATTATTTAACTTAGAACACTTTGAGTTGTTTGTGATTACTTAGTATTTTATATGTGGAAGATAAAGTTAGACAAAATTGATTACTTATTTATTTCAAATTAACGAATAACAAAGGTAAAATATTAAGCGAGATAATGATGACGTCACTTTAGAGAATAAGCATTTCATAAAATGGTTGAAAGGATGTTTTAAATTTTCTTGTTACATTAGTATGTTACCTTGAAATACGTTATCTTTGAGTGGGGGCTTCATCCTTAGTTGACTTATAGTCGAATAGATAATAAATGTGTTATTTGATGTTTATTGCTTTGATTTGTTAGTGATAATTTTAATGTCCCTTATGATCTATTATTTAAATATGCTAACAAAATTTATCTTTTTTTTTTTACGAATATGTATATAGGATTAATTGGAAATTATGTTTTATAGAGATTCTTTAGTAATGATTCTTTAGTAGGGTGCTTATAAGGTATGGGCATTATTCTTTAAGACTTTGTAATTAATGTGTTTATATTCAGAAAATGATTTATTTATAGGAGTTAGAAAATTAGATTTGTTAGGTAGTAAGTTGGAGAGTTATGTGATATGTTATTGAGTAAGTTAGTAAAGTGATTAGAGAGAGTTTCCTTATGTCAATTTTTGATAATTTGGGTAACATTGATAATTTAGTTTATTCTTAATTTGATTAGTTTCAAGTGGAATAGTTAACTTAGAAATAATGAAAAGTAGAGTTTTGTATGTTGTTGATGTAGATAATATTAGTAATAAGGATTATTATTCTGTTTAGGTGGGAGAATTGATTTATAAGGTAAATGGAAGTAAATGAAATTGAAAACTTTAAATAGTTGGGCATTACGATAAAGGCTAGTGAATGCTTGTAGATTCGATAAATGTTTTGATTAATTATATTTAGTTAAACAAAGGGTTTATGTAAATGAATAAAATTAGATAATCTCTTCTAAGTCAATTTCCCTCATATTCTTTTAATAGTTGATTTGTGGGGTTTCTATAAGAACAGTTCTAGAAAATACTTGTGATTGATATCAGGATCAAATTGTTGGTTTGAGTGGGTTGATCTTCGAAGGGAGATTGTTGTTATAATGTGTAAATTGGAATATATTTGTGTTTGGAAGATTATACTTGTGATTAGTGTCTTATGGCCTAAACCATTAGATTTTATTTTCACTTCGCAATATTGTGCTATCCTTAAATGTTGGAAATGATTGATCTATAAAATAATGTTCTTTTTTGAATGTTTCAAGTTACTTCTTATTGAATGAATGGATATATTATTAGAATGTGTGGTTTTATGGATTCTTTCGATGTGACTTTTCGTGAGTTGATTTTGAGTTGGGAATTTTCTCTCAATTAATGTATGTTGCTATTCGTTGGGAACCAGTATGTGTTCTTTTGTTCTTTACCTAAGTGGTAAATTGGTTAATGTTAACTTTGTCATGATTGATGGTTCTACTTGATGAGTCAAATTGAAAAGTTCTTTGAATTATGGGTATTCTGAGAGGAGAAAATAGAGGTTTCCCTTGGATTCTCGATTTAGTTCGTATCGAAGTTGTTGGTGTTGTTGAGTGGAGTTGTTGATCTTATTTTGGTGTATTTTCTCATTATATTTATATTGGAAATAGTTCTTTGAGGTCTTGCAATTATTGTTGTCAGTTCTTTGATGGGGAAACCCTAGTGTAACTTTATGAGAATCTTCCAGAGGTTTATTTTACTATTGGTTAATGTTCCTCCTTTTATGTGCCCTTGTTGTGGCAAGTGTTTTGGTTTCATGTTTTTGAAAGGGTTGTACATGAATCGTTGAGATTTTGATTATGTATTTATGGCAAGATGGGTAATGCCTTGCATGCTTTTCTGTTGTGATCTAATGTACTTGTTATGTTGTACAACCCTTGGATTTTGGTTTTTATGTTTTGAGTGTCTAGAGAGAGAGAGTGGCTCTAAGTGGGTGGTCGGCGCACAAAGGGGCACCAGGATAGCCCTCGTTAGAGTGAAATTAATAAGTGATAATTTAAATAATTAACTAGGGGGTGGGTAGAATCACATTAAAAAGATAATTGATGCCTCGTCCGCCATTTAGTGCTATCACAGGCTAAAGGGGATTGAGAAGGCCGTGGTTGGAAAGATCGTTACCTTGTCTTCATGAAAGGTTAACGATTCCGCATGAGCAACCCTATGGAGCGGCTCCTTGAGATAGGTAGTCTAGATAACCATAGATGGAGGTGGCTCCTAGCGCTCGGATTGTCTGGATAATTCATCAGTAGACGCAGGAAGCACCTTGCGATAGGTAGTCTGGAGAATCCATGTTAAGCCATGCGATGACACTCTCTTCTAACACTCCTTATTATGTTGCTTCTTTGGAAATCCTCTGGAAGTGGTCCTTTGTCTTGAATTGATGAAACATAATTGTTTGAAATGATTTACGATTTTACCCTATTTTATCTATGGTGTATTTTGTGGTCTTGTATAAATCTTGTGGATGTTTGGGTTTTGACCTTGTACTCTTATGGTACTGTGATATGATGTTATTGTATTGTATCATTGCGATTCAGAATTGTGATATGTTTATTAATTCAGCTTGATTTGGAAGTGTTTTATGATCTTCCTTTGGATTACTTGTTTACTGGTCATTGCTTTGAGTTATATGATGAGTTTTTTTTTTACTCTTGGATGTGGTTGGATTGTGTCATTGTAATTCCTGAGTGTTATGATACTTTTGTATGACGTTGAGTCTTGTGGTTCTCTATTGGATTTTCTTGGTTGAGGTCTCTTTCTTGTTAGCTCCTAGCACAGGGGGTGGGTCTTCAGACTCACATGGTCGGGTGGAATGTGCTAAGCACCCCATTGGGTCCCCAGTTGAGGATCGAGAGGTGTGGATTGGTGCTGTTGCAGCGACTCTAGAGTTGTATTTTCCTTGGAGCCAGTTTTGATACCTTGTATTTCTCTAATTATTTGTATCATGGTATCTTGTGTATGGTTTCCATTTATGTTTGGGAACACTTTTGTATGATTGTACTTCTTAAACATTGTACTGTAATGTAATATTAGCCATGGAAGTTGGTTTTCAATGTGTTATGTTAATCATGCATATGTTGTATTTATGTGCAAATGGCTTTTTATCAATGAATTTTTATATGTGTGTTATATTTGTTATTGTTTACTTTATATCTTGGATTCTATTCTTTATTGATGTTGTATGGATCTAAGTCGCGTAATGACTCTTCGTGTACCCCAAGGGATGTATGTGTTAATGAGTCTATGAAATTCGTGTTATGACTTGATGTGTATTACATGTATGTTATGGTTACTTAAAAAAAAATTTGCTGTAATTATTGTGTAATTGTCCTTTGGGGTTCGCACGGCGGGGCATTACAAAACATACATTGGATGAGACTCAATTCCGTCACAAAATGATTAATTCATCAAAAAACTCTACTTCAAAGGTAGGATAAATATTAAATTTGTAGTGCATTCCATGAATTTGGCAAGGCAAGAATGAGCTAGCCATGTGTCAAAGTACGACCTATGATGTATCAACTATGAAAAACCTTCTTTAGATTATAATAAATTCAAATATTCAACCCTTGTATGACCTTGTTTGCTTGCTTATTCACTTGTGATCTAAATAGTATCATCAAATGATTGCAAAATGATTATCAAAAATATTTTATTGGGGGATTTTGTTCACTTTCTAGCATTTATTCCTTAAGTGTAGAAGGGACGAGAGTATACATACGATATGAAGGATGGTAGTAAATTTCTCATCACAAATTTTTTAACACATTAGTAATATCAAAAGACAACCAATCCCATGAAATTTATCTTTTAGTCCTGAACATAATCCTCCAAGAATCCTTTAGTTGAGAGTTGCTTAACAATAGTCTAACTTAAGGACAATATTAGTTAATTGTCTTTCATAAAAATACCATCAATGAAAAAATATGGATGCCACTTCTTCATACAATAATCTTACGAAAGAAAAAGTAATCTATGTAGGAGTACTACATACACTCATCTACAATAGAACACAATAATAATTTCATTGAAACATCAAACACGTGGAACTCATTCTCATTGAAAGATCAAACATTTTGTCAAAATTCTCTATAAACATTCAATGAGAATTTGCATAAATTCTTTCATGTTATGTAGGTCCTATATATCAAAAAATTAAATCAAGTAAAATTTTCATTATATGTTCATCTTATAGAAGAAATATAAATAGCTTGAATTAGAGGAAAAGATCTCCTAAGTCAAATGTAATATTTTAGGTACATGTGTTCAACAAGATGGCCCTATGTGGTAAATTAATGAACTTTTATAGAAAAAACATAATTTCAAATTCATGGTGAGTAAAATATATTTAAATATGACATCCACTATTTCGTGTCTAGAGTGCCACAAAAAGTGTTAAAAGGTGAATGATTTAAGTGAATTTGGTTGAATAGATAACCGTGGGTTGACGCAAGAAGTTGGGTCCACAAAATGCTGAAAAAGTGGAAGTGTTTCTATTGTTTTTAAGAATGTCACACTTGGATCAAAAATTTGAGGCACTGCTAGCACTGCTTTGTTCGCTTAATGGCCTTTTATTTACTTTGTAATTTTGGACTTTTGGGCTTCGCGCGTGTGATCTGTTGATTTTTTTGGGCACTTCCCATTTGACTCTTGAGATGTACCTTTTTACCACTCATCCTTTTTTTGTTAATATGTATCTAAGTTATATTTAACTCAATATAGATAGCTGCCTATTCACAAAAAAAAATTAAGGCACTTACACAATGAATCTTAAAAGAAAATAGTATTTTGAAATTTATAATTCTAAATCAAGTTTCCAAATATGTAATTTATTCAAATACCCAGATAATAGAAATTGAATTTTCATAGGGTTGTATAAAAACTACTTTTTAAAAAGTTCATTTTTTTACCATACCATGCATGTGTACGAACACCACTTTTTGACCCAAATAAAAGTATTTTGCTAATTCCTTTTGGAGAAAGATAACTAACAACATGAAGATTGATGAGGATTTGTTTTGTAATTTTTTCCTAATTTTTTTTTTATTGAATTTTTATTGGCCTTAGTTGTTGTTTTTAAAAATCAATGTGTATGGATAGCATAATTGGACCTAAAATAAACATTTTTTTATTTTGTAGAGAATTGTTTGAAGATTGATGCCATAAATTTTTTTTTACAAGAAAATTAACCAAAAAAAGTTATTAAAAAATATCTGATATTTCAAGTTTATGAACTAGTTTTTTTAGAAATCAATTAAAAAATAACAAATACAATCCAATCTTAAAAAAATTATATATTTGGAAACTAGACATTGTGTTCTCTAATGGGTTTTAATTTCATAGATTGATTGAGAAAAAAGGTCCAGCATCCATATTGTCAAAGTTGGACATTTCTCTTGAACTTGCGTTAGTTTTTTAATAGTTGTAGGTCAAAGGCTGAGTTGGGTTGCCAAGCCTTTGTTGAGCCTAAAATTGAGGCATCATGTTAGTTGAAGATTCAAAATTTTAAAAACATGTATGTTTTAAAAAACACATACAAATTCTTTATTTGCTTAATTATTTTGATTATTTCAAAATTATTTGCTTGATTATTTAAAACACGTGCGCATTTCTAAAAGGTATTTAATTTTTTAAATAAATGACTTGTATGTGTTATAAAATTCATACGCATTCTAAAATGTGTATGTGTTATATAATGTGTATGTGTTTTTTAGTGCATACACATTTTTTAGGCTTAGGTACCCGAAGCATAACGCATACACATTTTTTTAATGTGTACATGTTTTTTCCAAGAATTTTTTTGGTTGAAACTTCCCCTCTTCATGGACCCAACTTCTTTCTTTTACCCCTCACTTACAAATCTACAAAGTAAAGTATATTTTTGGAGTAGTTAAAAATTGAGTGACATGTAAACAATTATTAGTATCGGAGCTAGTGTATCAAATTTATATGTAACATACATTCTATTCTCTTGTTAATATCAAAATAGAGAATTTATCCACATCAATTTAAGCTTATAGAGTATAGTTCTCAAAATAATAGAAAAAATGCTAATTTTATTTCTCACATAAATATATCCAAAAATATTTTATGGTATTATTTATAAAATAAAAATCTCTAATTATGTTTTGATTATAAGAAGACTAGAAGGGCTAGTACCCATTACAAAACAACCGTAGAGGAAAATGAGGGGCTCATGAGGAGTGAGACGCCCATGCAAAATTAAAACATAAACTTAAACTTAAATAGCTTGACCAACAAAGGAAACAAAGAAAACACACATAACAAAGACTACCACAAGACCACTAGACACCTATACATCTCGCAACAAATTGAGACAACTGATAGTATTCCATTCCTAAGATAGGACATGAAGCTTCTCTTCATAAGTCAAGGGGCCTTTCTAAATGACCAAAGTATCTATTGTAGCATCTTGGGTCAAATTTTTAGCCATTTTACCTTTCTTCTTTTACATGTGACTATCATCCCTTCCATCAACAACCACCCTTTTACCTTGGTTCTTCCTTAATTCCTGCTAAAACATTTGAATAGTGAGGGCAGTTTTATTTATGGTCTCTTTGTTGTAGTTAGTGATTACCCTAAGGAATTGATTGGTTTTCTCTTGATTCTTCGAAAAAGCTTCAATCTCCATTTTCAAATCCATTTTATCATCCTCTCTACCAACAATGGATCTCAACTCTTTCAACTCCTTCTCCTAATTGGCCCACTTCTTGAAAGACTTGGCCATAGAGGTAATTAGATCCCAATGCACTTTTTCCTCCACCTCACCCGTCCATAGGACCCGCTACTGTTGAACATTACTTTCTAGTTTCAAGATTCTCTCTTTTCCCATAGCAAATTCTCCCAACAACCACTTCATAAAATCATTCTAGGCATTAATCATCTCTGAAATTTCATTATTTTTTTTGCAGAGGGGCTCACTAAAAGTGCTAAAGTTAAAACCCACCCTAGGTTCCACACATGTCCATTCCAAATTAATGTAGAGGTTGGAGGAACTTTGGAGGTTAGGGTTTAAAATCAGGGGGTGCTAGTGACATTAGAGACCTTTTTGTGTGTAGGGGAGTTCATAGGAGAGTTGGAAGCAGTGGGGTTCCATGACACATCTTCATTTGAGTTGTCTATTTCATCTAAACCAGAAGTAATAGGCATGGGTTCCAATAGGAGATTGAAATTAATGGAGTAGGGGGTGGAATTCTCATTATTAGGGGCTTTACCATGGGCCCAAGAGCTGTGCAAAATGGTAAGGGGTTTCATCAAGCATAATGGCAGGGCTAGGTTCTATGGGGGGTTTTCTGGGGTCATGAATAATCAAAATTTTCTTTTTAATAGTGGTTGGGGAGGGTAAAATAGTGGCATGGTACTTGCAATGATGATAAATAATATCTTGGTGAATGGGTACATTCTAGTTTTTACATTGAACATTTTTGATAGTTTTCTCAAGTGAGGACAAAATCCAAAAGGAGAAATTCATTTTAACATTTTATCGGAGGTGATTAAGCATAGGAAAAAAATGAGCATGAAAGCGACAAAACCTCACCTTGAGCGTAATATGCCTCATGAGGATCTCAAAAAATTTGTGGCAAACACCAAGTAGGTTTGCATGATTAAAGCAATTCTGAATTCTATTAACCTTCTCACCATCTTTCAAGAATTGTTCCATATCCTTTTGATAGTGGCCTTTAGATTTATGAGGGATACATGCTCCCTCCAAGTATAGCCTTGTAACCTTTGTAATTAACTCAGTAGTCATCATGAACAAGGTCTCAAAATTAGTGATAGTGCCATTCACATGGGAGGTATCAAATGCCACCAAAATCTTGGGGTCATACCCCTACATCCCTTCTACAAATGAGGCCAACTTGCCCTACTGAAGGATGGTCTAAACTTCCTCATCTTGTTTCCAAACCTCACAGCAAGTTGTCTCTTCTTGAACCGGATCACCTCCCATTGAAAAAAACTCAAACTTTAGAACAAGGCCACATAGACTGTAGAAATGACTAGATAAAAACCAAACCTACTAGTTAAAGTATTTATAAAAAGACGACATGAAAAGGTTTATTTCTCACAGATGAAAAGTGTGGAAAATATCAACAAGATTTGACATCGTATCCAACTCAATCTCTAATTGGTAGCACTTTAGCATCATGGTAAATTAAATCTCACACATGACTAGGGATACTAAGGATATTATCCCATACTACTAAATTTAGTGTGAAGGCACCAAGATTTTCCAGCGTGTCAGCAACTTTATTGCCAGTTCAAAACACATGAATAGTACTAAATTTTTTTAGATTAATCATAAGATTATGAGCCAAAGACACAAGGTCCTGGAGGGTCCAATAAGGAGAGGCCAATTATAAATTTATAAATTACAGGGCTACGACCTCATGGGCTTGATTCATTATGTAACAAAATCAACTCTGAAAGAAAATCTATTATTTAGAGCCACAATATACACTAATGGAGCCACTGTCTACAACCACCACTTAACCCTTTTTATTTCATCCAATAATCACCCTAGAATGTTGTAGAAATTGTAGCATTCCCTTTTGTTTTGGTGCCAAAGGTCCTGCCATTTTCATTCCTAGGAATATATTTTATGGAAACTCACTTTTTGGTGGGCCGACATCTTGAGGTATAATTTTTTATCTAGGTATTTGATTTTCTATTATAATATATCATTGGAAAGCTCTCAAAGAGATTTATAACATAAAAACTATCAGAGATCGTTTTGTCCATTTTTCAAGTTAGTTTGGGGCTTCTAATATTTTCAAATTTGAATTTGACGCTGTATTGGAGAAATTTCTTAGGATAAAAAAATTAATAACTCCCAAACTATATAGGGTATTGAGACAACTCTTCTGCCGTCAGAAATATTTTTTAGTTTTGTTCCTTGGTGTAAATTTATAGGTCTATACAAGCTCATTTAGGTCAACTTACTAAAATTAGTAAGTGACCATTTTTCACCTTTTCTAACTTTTGACTATCTTACACCCCTTAAGTGCCATCATGGGACTCAAAACAACCAAAGAAAAATAAGGAAAATCTTTTTCTTAGGTGATGCAAGATTGACCTATGCCACTAGATGCTCCTACATCAGACACCTAGGCTAATTTTAAAAGTGGCCCTATCACTTTTTAGGAGTTAGAGGGAAACTAAGATAGTTAACCTTAGCCTTAGAAAACCATGATGAATCTTCAATAGGCCTTCCTTTCCATTTAACCCTCATACTGCTCATTTCTTGTACTTATGCTCACACGACTGTCCAAGATTTCTTCCTTCTCTAAGGTAAGTTCTAGAATTTTCCATTGTTCTTTTATTGGCCTATCCTCTATATCACCTTCATCATATTCTATAAAATTAAAATTGTTGAAAATAGGAGAAATTTGTATTCCACTAGGCAACTCTACCTCATAAGAATTTCTTGAATCATGCTTCTTCAGGATCTTGCACGATCCAAATTTCTTCATTTTCAACTTATTATACATTTTTATTGGGAACCTTTCTTTCCTCAGGTGAACCATGAGATCATCCTCAACCTAAAATTCCGTAAATTTCATCTTTTGATTAGCCTTAACTTTTTACTAAGAATTCATCTTATTGATGTTATTCCGTACCTCTTCATGCAAGTTCTTTAGGTGATCTGCAAAATATTCAGCCTCAACACTACTCTTTTTTCCTTTTTCCATGTTCCTCAGCTTAGAAACATTCCTTTGACTACTCCCATATACAATCTGGAATGGGGATTTACCGGTACTCCTGTTGACAAAATTGTTGTTCAAAAATTCTACCTGTGGTATAATCAAATCTCATCCCTTGGGCTTATCTCCTATTAAACATCTTATAAGGTTACTCAAACTCCTATTCATTATCTCCATTTGTCCATCAGTCTTTGGATGGTTTGTAGAACTAAACTTCAAATCTATCTTCAAATTCTTCCATAATGTACTCTAGAAATAACCAATAAATTTGGTATCAAGCTATCTAAAGCTATACTTTTTGGTAGACCATGTAATCTCACCACCTCTCTTAAAAACAACTCTACAATATGAAAAATATCACTGGTCTTATGATATGGAATGAAATGGGCCATCTTCAAAAATCTATACACCACCAAAAATACAAAATCATGCTCTCTCTGTGTCCTTGGAAAGCCAAGAAAATAATACATGCTAATGTCTTTCCATGGCCTCTCAGGTATAGGTAATGGATGATACAATTAATATTCTAACTTGTTCCTTTCATCATCCGACATACTAAAAAACTTTGCACAAACTTCTTCACATCTTGTTGTAACTATGGCCAGTAATAATTCTCACTAAAAATAGTAATGGTTGTATCTTGACTTAAATGTTCAACCAATCCTCCACTATGCTTCTCCTTGATAAGATTCTCTCTCATAGAACTCCTTGGAATGCACAATCAGCTTCCTCTAAAAAACATCCCATCTTGGACTAAGAAATTCAACCATCTTGTCCTATCTAATGTAATAGGTTACAAACAAGCCTTCCAAGATTTTTCAAAGTTTGGATCTTCAAGATACAAACTCTTGAGTTTATTTAACCCAACAACCTCTATATTCATCTCTATCAACAAATTTTTCCTTCTACTCAAGGAATCTACAACTCTGTTTGATCTTGAACTCAAGATTCTGGATCTTTAGGATAAAAACTCTTGAGTTTATTAAACCCAACAACCTCTATATTCATCTCTATCAAAAACAAAAATCCTTCTACTCAAGGCATCTAAAACTTTGTTTGATCTTCCACTCCTATGCTTCAAAACAAAAGTATAACTCTGCAAAAAAAACCCATTTTAGGTGCCTTTGATTTAACTTTCCTTGAAAATTGAGATACTGTAAAGCCTGGTGATTAGTAAATAAAACAAATTCTTTTGGTGAAAAATAGTGTCTCTATTTCTTCAAATCCTAAACTATAGCATAAAAATCTAGATCGTAGACAAAATATATTTTCTTACCATCATTCAACTTCTCACTAAAATAGGCAAGAGGCTACCTTCTTGACTCAAAATAACTCCTATGGCAGTGCCACTAGCATCACAATCTACATAAAAGACCTTATTGAAATCTAGAAGTCCCAAAATAGATTTCTCTATGAATTTCTTTTTCAAAATATCATAACTCTTTGTTGCTCCTATAGTTGATTTAAAATCATTTATGTTCCCTCTCATTGCTTTAGTTAGAGGTGAACAAATACTACTAAAATTATTAATAAAATTCCTATGAAAACTTTCTAGGCCATGAAATGACCTTACCTTTTTAATACTCCTTTCGGTAAGCCATTCTATAGACATGCAAAATTGACATCATGCATATAATCCATATTCACTAATTCCATGGCATCATTAATCATCTCTTTATCATCATATTTGTCTCTTTAATTAAATAGATCAACTTTATTTAATTAATCTCTTAAGTTATCTCTATAATTAAATAAAGAAAGTTTATTTAATTAGTCTTCTAAAGTTCTTCATTTAATTAAATAAATGAAACTTATTTAGTTAAACCACTAACATCATTCCCTTTAGCTAAATAAATCAAAATCTTTGTTTAATTAAGTCTAAATCATATTCCTCTAATTTTGATTTATTTTAATCCTAAAATCTAAGTCAAAATGGTCAAATCACCTAATCTTCACTTAAATTAATCAAATCACGATTAATCTAATCTAATGCATGTTACATTTCTAGATTTGCCCACTTGCACAAATAAAGGATTTTAACTAATTTATTAAATCCTCATTTTCCCTCAACAAGGCATCATTGGGGAATATTCCTCCAAGTTTGAAAATCCCTCCAAAAGGGATTTTTCCTTCCAAAAAATCATTTAAGAGCTCTTACATGTCTCTTGCAAAGGTCAAACTTAGCATTTAACTCATCTTGTCATCAAATTCAAACTTCAAATATCTTCCTCTTTGGCACATTGACCAAAATGTGCTGATTACTCAACCTCTCACATGTTGACAAGTGGCATCTTATCATTGGTGGATCTTTAGTCCCACATCCTCCATGTTTGGCATTCTTTTATCCTTCTTGGCTATAAATAGAGATTTTCTCTATTGTATTAATCCTCCACAACTCATCCAAGTTAGCATTTTTCATTTGGATTATCATCTTATATCGTCAACATATCTAGAGCTTATCAAGGATAGGGAAAAGGATTCTTTCAACAAAAGTACCAATCCACTATGAGATAAAATTTGATTCATGTTGTTTATATGCTTATTTAGATTTTCTTGTTGTTTTAATAATATCTTATTTAGCATATCTAACATGATGTAATATTTCGTAGGCATATTAGATTTGTTATGTTTTGCTTGATTTCGATGAAAACTATTGTCAAGGACTAGCATTTTGCAGATTTAACATCCACAAAATGGCGCTAGAAGGAGGGAAAGGAGGGAAATGATGGTTAAATATTTGCTAGTTTCAACATTGGCCAAATACCATTTTTGGTTTTTAGCATTTGAAGGCTACTTCCATCATTCTTAGAATTTATCTTTCATGTCGCTGCAGAGTGCATGCTTCTATTGTTCACTCTCTCTGTATATTGTCTTCTTTTATGCGTGATGCATGCTCACTTTTACATTTGCATTCTCTGGAATGTAGTCTTTATCTTATTTTTTCCCATTTTCATTATATGTGGTTTGTTGAAAGTAATGACGCCAATTTTTGCTTCTCCAAAAGTGATGGCTTTTCATTCATTACTCGTTTAACATATCTAGATTAATGGGGTTATTTTGCATTGTGTCCATTTTACTAGAGCTTATCACCACACCAAAAGCAAGTTGCAATCCATATTTTGGGCTAACTGCACTCCAAGGTATAAATATCAATTCTTTCAAACAAAAAGAATAGAGTAATACATGCATATTAGTTCTTTCAAATGGATAGGGATTTTTGTCGAACAGTTCATGTGACTTGTCTATGCTTGCCTGCATATACCTCTACCACAGAGGGATGTATAGAGATCTATAAGGGAGTATTCTACTTCTTCGTAACTGCCCTTGAGAATTCTTTGGCTTTGTTGAGTTCCTTTGTCTCGTATGCAAGAGAGCTAAGCTTATTCCATTGGCTTTTCAAGCATATTAAACCTTTTCCTTGGAGTTAAAGATTTAGATTGGATTTAATTTTGGCAATTTCTTCTAAGTACGTATATTTCACTCGATTATTTCAGAGGCTCTATTATTTTATGCTTTTTTGAATTTAATAGCATGATAATATTTTATAATA
The DNA here is from genome assembly GCA_007258455.2 of Sequoia sempervirens. Classification (NCBI taxonomy): domain Eukaryota; kingdom Viridiplantae; phylum Streptophyta; class Pinopsida; order Cupressales; family Cupressaceae; genus Sequoia; species Sequoia sempervirens. The sequence continues at coordinate 628,363,234 of VDFB02193867.1, forward strand.
TGGAAAAGAAAGCACGTTGCTCAGTCTTCATCATCAAATCGAATCAATAGATGGGGATATGTTCTTTTTTGTTCACTATACTTGTGCTTTGGTAGCACCTGGCTAAAGATGTATTTAATATTTGCTTTAAGATGATCTTTTCCTTGGGGACACATTCTCATTATGTATTTGTACACTAGATATGGTTGTTTAATGTCTGCATGTCTATTTAAAATAGCTTAATATCATTTTATATCTTCAAGGTTGTTGTTTCTTGGGTGATTGATTGGTATCTTTAAGACACTTAGGCTCCTCTCCTTCAACCACGTGTTGTTTCTTGTAAGGCCATTTTATCTTATAAGGGTGCTTTATGGTATTCATTAGAATATCTTCTTGACATTCTAAATTCTATTCACATCCTCTACTACACCCATCTTATAAATGCAATGCATGTCGATCTTATAGCTATAAATGTGCCTTATTCATTTACTTCTATTCGGTCATTTCAATGGTCATTCATAGGGATCAATCTATTAGTGAAAGTAAAGTAAGTACATCAATCTAGCAGCATGAATGTTTGACGTGATTTATAATTTATTAAATGCTTGATGATGACCCAAAATGTGCTCATAGTTTGGATATTATGATGAAATTTTTATGCCTTTACTTTTGTTATTCATGGTTGTTTAAAACTCTTTTGAAACCTTTTATGGGGATATCCTGTAGCAAAATATTTTCATATTCCTACAGCCTATTGTGTTGACTTGACTACATTTATTACCTCATTGACTCCCTAAATGACTGGTATATCACATATAGTTTTTGAATGATGAAATATATTTAAATATGTGATTAATGAATGGATATTGTGTATGTGCCATGCACCCTTTTCTTTTGCATTTGTTACCTTGTGTTTCACAAGTTGTTGAAGAAAGTATGATCGAGTCAAGCGCAACTGATCTCAGCGTTGTAGTAAAGCCTATTTCCTGCATGACTTCGAGGAAGCTCTGGTGAAGACTCTTTGACCGAAACCGTTGGGAAATATTTTTAATGACAGTCAATCTGGAAAGAGTGGAGCGCTAGATTCTCTCTAGATCAGGTTGAATGGATAAATTCATTTTATGAAGTTTGTTCCTTGATTTTGGGATAAACTTTACTTCCACATCTTTCATTGATAGGGTTAGTTAGTTAGTTGTTCTAATGATTTTAAATAAGGTTCTCCTCATGCGTGAGAAGGAGATGATAGTTAGAAGTAAGATAGAAGCATAGTGTTAGAGAGATAGTAGATATTATGTAAGAGTCAGTATGATAATAATGAAAATCAGAATTTGTATGACAAGAGACAGAGTTTGTTGTTAGTTTCCATATCAACAAAGCAATGTATACCATTCTATTTTCATGAATAAAGTTTGATGAAGTTCTGAGTTCATCACTTGTGTAATCAGTAGATGCTTGCTAAGGGGACCCACTTAGTAAGTATTTGTAGCTAGTTAGTTAGTTTTTCTTTTCTGTTGATCATCAATTAGCTTTCATCTCTGAAGTTTTCATACAAACTCAGTCTTGTATTGCTCCTACAGCATTGGGAATCCATCCCTATGCTTGTTCCTATAGCATAAAGCCATTTCATAGTTTGTGTTTTAGTCGTAGCTGTTATGGTTTCTGTTTTAGTCAAATCATGGTTGAGTTAAAAGAACTTTGCATTACCTTTCTATAGCATAGATAGAATTCCTTCCAAGTATTTATTTCTAATAAGTTGTGACCAAAACTAGTTCTTAGTGCATATATTGTGCTGCACCATTCAAAGTATACATTCCTTGGTTTGACAAGTAAATGAATGTCCATAAAGAGATATTAGTCACCTGCTAGAACGTCCAATTCCCAGGAAAGGTTTTACTATGATTTTCATATCTTTTTTTAGCCGCGAACATTTTCATATAGAAGAAGAAGAGACGCACTGGGAAGGTTCCTCCCTGAAAACCTGTTTGTTGAACTACCATTTAACCCAGTTGACGAAGAACCTGAGGAAAATCCATTTGCCCTGATATTCCAGCAAGCAAATATGGCAAATAATCCACCTAATCCACCTCCTGCTTTTGAGTTTCCCATTTTTCCCCAGCGAGATATTGACAATCTTAAAAATATTCCTTCTTCATTGCTTCCCAAGTTCTATGGTCTAGTTACGGAGGACCCAGAAACTTTTCTATTTGAGTTTGATGTCCTCTATCATAGTTATGACTACAATTTAGATGCTCACAAATTGAAGTTGTTTCCTTCCACCTTGAAGGAGAGAGCTCTCAGATGGTTCATGAGCTTGGGAAGAGGTGTTGTTGATAGTTGGGAAGCCATGCAAACAAAATTCCTTGAGAAATATAAGGAATATTGTAAGAGTGCTAGTAAAGGTGATGACATATTCAGAATTCAGCAGAAGGAGGATGAAAGTCTAGATGATTATATCTCAAGATTCTTGTTTTCCCTGAAAAGGAACTCAAACCATACTCTCAAAGAAGATTCTCGAAAACTACTCTTTCTAAGGGGAATCAATGATGTCTGTATAGACGCCCTGGACATGATGGGAGGAGGTGAAATAACTCAACTGCCTTAGGATGATATAAAGAAAATATGTCTTAACTACTCTCGAGCAATAGTTAAGAAAGGTCGAGGTCATCATGCTACAGTGGGGAAGACTTCTTATGGTGGAGTTTCCTAGATGGAGATAACAAATTTGTTGTCTGATTTCAAGCAGGATATCATTAATAATATTTCTACACAACTGGACACTATGCAAGCTCGGAAGAAACATGAGGAAGCTGAGGTAATTTTGGTCGAGTTCTGTCCATACTGTAGACAGAAGAAATGTGACTACAAATACAAGATGGTGGATAATATGGAAGCTAAGAAATTACCTACTAACTTTAAGCCAGTAGAAGGTGATGATGATTAAGTTTTCTTTGTTGCACAAAGGAGACCATGGGCACAAAGACAAGGTATGCCTCAAGATCCTTTGACTTTTGGTAATCCTTATTCTAGCTATAATAACCAATGGCAACCTACATATGGACCACCACCACCTTGGAATACATCTCAACCAAGTTGGCCTAATTATCAAACCTCACAATGGCAATCTCCTCAAGGAGGTTGGCAGAAGCCACAAGGACAATGGACCCCACCCCTTGGTAATTGGCAGTAGAATCCTCAATGGAGAGGTCCTCAGTAATGGAAAAACCAGTCCCCTGGGTTCTTGCAGCTTCCACAGCCACAACCATAGGCCCTCATGCCACCTCCTGCAGCAACTACCACAAATACTGGCCCTCCAAAACAAATGCCTATGCCTGCCTAGCTGTTGCCAAATCCTAATAATAAGCAACAACAGCAGCCACAACAACCTATGTATCTTCCTGAAGCAAACCAATATCAAGCTTATGCCTTAAATGTTAATGATATCCATTTGACATCTGGAACCACTCTACCTACTCCACAACCACCTCTAATTACTGAAATACTCGATTCTCCCCTTGAAGAATCTACTACACCTGTTGTTCCTACTGAGCATATGCCTATAACTGATATGGTTTCTAAGGAGCCTATTTTGCAAAGTCAAGACAAACCACCTTTTTCTCAGAGGTTGCAAAGTACTGCATTTAAATCCATGAAAGAACCCACTTTTGACATTTTGGATCAGCTCAAGAATGTACAAATTCAAATCCCTTTATTTCAAGCTATTAAAGACGTTCTCATTTTTGGAAAAGCTATTAAAGAGGCCTGTTTGAAGAAGCTTGGATGGAAAAAAAAGGATCCCCAAACAATTCATGTCTTAGGGAAATTAGTTGATATAATGTTGGAAAATGTAGTCATTCCAAAGTATATTGACCCTGGAAGTCCTGTAGTGCAAATACATATAAATGGCCAAATTGTAAAAAATGTTTTGATTGACTTATGTGCTGCCATTAATGTCATGACAAAGCATACTATGGACTCCTTGAACATTCTAAAAATTAGGTCTACACCTACAGTTTTTTAGGTTGCAGATAGCTCCATAATTAAACTGGATGGAATGGTGGAAGACGTAATTGTCACTCTTGAATCTTGGGAGTATCTAGCTAATTTCACAGTATTATCAGTTAAGACAACTTTAGGAGGATATCCAGTTATCCTTGGTAGACCATGGTTAGCCACTGCTGATGCTTTTATAGGATGCCATTATGGAGATATGACCATTTCTGATGGACAGTCCACAAAAAAAATAGCTTTGTATCCGCCTGCTAGACGTCAACCGGATTTGTCCCAACCTGTTTGGCCAGATGTGGGAGAAGAAACTAAAGAAGCCAATTCGTTGGTTCAATTAATGATGCTTCAAAATGATCCATTCTCACAACTTCAGAATGAGGATGTCTTACTTTTTCAACTTCTATAGTTTAACTCTGATATGGGTAGTTCATCTGATCCAAATAGTAGCCATCTGCAATGTTTCCCGCAACAACTAAATTCTGAGAGTTCACTACCTAAACTTCCTGCTATTTTTTATAACTTTCTTCCACAAGAGGTACAAAAATCACATGTAGATTCTATGACTAATCTCACTAAGCAGATAGAATTATCTCCAAGTCACTGTTTGAATATCAATAGCAAGTTGTCACAATCCCAATAGGCTATCTTATTAAAAATGCTACAAGATCAGCATAAAGCTTTTGCATGGGAATATGGGGACATGTAAGGAATAGATCCTCGAATTTTTACCCATAGGATTTATATCAAAGAAGATTGTTTACCAGTTAGGTAGCCTCAAAGAAGAGTAAATCCAACACTTAGAGAAATAGTTAAAAATGAGCTTGAAAAGTTGCTTGATGTTGGTTTTATTTACCCAATCTCTGACAGTCAGTGGGTTTCTCCATTAGTTATTGTCCCTAAGAAAGGTGGAAAATGGAGAGTGTGTGTAGATTACAGAGAATTGAACACTGCCACTAGAAAAGATCACTTTCCATTACCTTTTGTAGACCAAGTATTAGACTCACTGTCTGGAAAAATATATTTTTCCTTTTTGGATGGTTACAGTGGGTACAATCAGATAAAAATTGCCCCTGAAGATCAAGACAAGACCACTTTTACCTGTCCATGGGGAGCATTTGCTTACTCGGTCTATGCAATGCACCATCAACATTTCAAAGAGCAGTAATTAATATCTTTACTGATATATTTCAAGACTATATGGAGATTTATATGGATGATTTCACTACCTATGGAGTCATATTTGAAGAAGCACTGGTGAATATAGAAAAAGTATTGAAAAGGTGCAGAGAGCAAAATTTGTCTCTAAATAGTGAAAAGTGTTTTCTAATGATTGAAGAAGGTATTGTTCTAGGCCATCATATTTCCAAGAATAGAATTCAGGTTGACCCTGCTAAAATTGAAGTTATTCTAAATTTACAAACTCCTGCAAAACAAAAGGATGTCAAAAGCTTCCTTGGTCATGCAGGGCATTATAGAAGGTTTACAAAATATTTCAGTAAAACTATCAGTCCACTTTATGCCTTATTAACTAAGGATTCTCAATTCAAGTGGACAGAGGCCTATGAAAAATCCTTCCTGCAACTAAAGGACTTGCTTACTAAAGCCCCTATTCTTCAAAGTCCAAAATGGAATTTTCCTTTTCACATACATGCTGATGCCTCTGATTTTGGTATAGGGGCAGTCTTAAGTCAAAAAAAAAATTCAATTGAGCATGCTATCTATTTTATAAGAAAGAACTTTCAAGGTCCTGAGCTAAATTATACTATTACAAAAAAGGAATTGCTCGCAGTAGTGTATGCTTTGAATAAGTTTAGGCATTATGTCACAGGTTATCAGATATTTATCCACACTGACCATGTAGTAATTAGGTATCTGATGAACAAACCTACCATCTCTGATAGATTTGCAAGATGGCTCATGTTGTTACAAGAATTTGACATTACAATCATTGATAAACCAGGAAGAGCTAATGTTGTGGCTGACTTTTTATCAAGACTTCAAATAGCTACATCTACTGAAAACGAGGTTATTGATGATAGGTTCCTAGATGAACACTTATTTTCCATTGCTGCACATACTCCATGGTATGCAGATATTTCCAATTATTTAGTAGCAAGCAAAATACCAGCTTACTTTTCTCCAAAAGAAAAGAAATTGTTAATAGAGAAGAGTTTTAACTTTTCATGGATTGCAAATTGTCTGTTTTATACTGGACCTGATTAAGTGATGCGAAGATGTGTAAGAGAAGATGAGACTTATAATATCTTGCATGCTTGCCATGATGAACCATGTGGAAGACATTTTGCAGCAAAGAGAACATCAATGAAGGTTCTTCGAACAGGGTACTACTGGCCAACATTACACAAGGATGTTGTAACTGATTAGGGAGCTCAGTTCACATCTAATTTGATCACTACACTAATGAATGACTATAAAATCAAACATAGGAAGTCCAACCCCTATAACCCTCAAGCCAATGGTCAGGCTGAGGTTACAAACAGGGAAATTGACGTGATCCTAACAAAGAAAGTGCAGCTCCATAGAAAATATTGGAGCAATAGACTTCTTGAAGCAGTCTGGGCCTACAGAACTACATGGAAGACAACAACTGGGTTTACAACTTTTGAGTTGCTTTATGGGAAAACAACCATGTTTCCCATAAAATTTGAGCACAAAACTTTGAGGACAACCCTTGAACTCAATATGGAAATATCTGAAGCATAGAAAAAACGTCTCCTATAGCTAAATGCTTTGGATGAAATGAGAAAAGCTACCCTGCAGCATACAAAAACGGTCCAACATCAAAGGAAGAAATGGCATGATCAACACATCAAAACCAAGCAATTTTTTGTTGGTGATTGGGCTCTATTATATGATTCTAGATACCAAAAAAACCAAGGTAAACTCACAACACGCTGGCTTGGTCCCTATGAAGTTGAGAATGTGTTTGACAATGGAGCTGTATAGCTGTCGACAATTGATCCAGTCCGTTTCAAGTTGCTAGTTAATGGTCACTGACACCAGTTGTACCATAAACCAGTGTCAAAAGAAGAATTCATGCAGTAGTTCATTCAGGATCCTCCTGCTACTCTTCCTGTAGCCAAAGGCTTTAGCCTTTCTCCTGCAGCTTCACTATAATTTTGAAAAGCATGCTCATAATAAAGGTTTTATTTTAAGGAAACCCCTTTTTTTTCCATTCTCAGTCCTCACCACATCCCACTTCTTTATCTTCCATCCATCCCATCCATCCATTCCATCCATTCATCTCATTCACCCACATCACCCATCCACCTCATCCATCCGCATTACCCCTCATTATGATACAATTCCCAACTGTTACCTCATGAAGACGCCATCATCTTTCTTCACACATACATGCAATTATCAAAGGTACACCATATCTTTTGTTATTGCATATTTGATTTATTTTATTCTATTCATTTACTGTTGTGCCTGTACCGGTCATTATTACCTGATCTCTGCCTATTCTTTAGTATATGTGAGGACACATGTCATACTCTAAGTAGGGGGTGGGGTAATCCACCTTTTAAAACCTGTTGTTTCCCCGCTGCCACAACTGCGCAAATAACCTTTTTTTATTATTTTTCTGGTACTTTCTGTTGTGCATGTTTTGCACACACGCCCCGCCGTAGGCAGGGACCCCCTTTTTTTTGCTCTCGATAGGCTGCTTTGCTCCTGTCTTATTTTGTGTGCCTTATTTCCAAGCCAAAATTGGTCATGTGCAATCAAACGATCAAATCCCCTACCCAAATTCACCTGCTTGGGGTATTCAAATCTACAGAGAAATAAAGTCTCCCATCCCCTTTCTACCTTTTGTCATGCTTTGGTTGTTTTGGAAACATCTGTGGACCCCTGTCGGTCCAGTTTCCACATTTTTGGCTTTGGGGACAACTTTTGGGTGGATTTGGGATGTGTTTGGGGTGTTTCAATAAACTACCAAGGTTTTGTCAAAGTTTGGTTAAGTTTCGATAGTTCTGGAGCTTCATCCCGCTTTGGCTATTTTGAAAACATCTGCGGACCCTCGTCGCTCCCATTTCCTCAATTTTAACTTTGGGGTCACCCTTTTCTAGATCTGGGATGTGTTTGATGTGCTAAAATGAACTGCCAAGGTTTCGTCAAAGTTTGGTTAAGTTTCGGTGGTTTCGGAGCTTTTTCCCCCTTTTGCTGTTTTGGAACATCCATTGGCTCAGGGCGACCCGGCCTCTGGAGCCCGGCCCCTCCGTGGCCGTTTCTGGGGTTCCGCCTCTCCGTCGCCGTTTTGGAACTTCCGACGGCTGCCTTCCTCCCAGCCTCCGGAGCCCGGCCCCTTCGTGGCCGTTTCCGGGGTTCCGCATCTCCGTCGCCGTTTTCAAACTTCCGACAGCTACCTTCCTTCCACCCTCCGGAGCCCGGCCCCTCCGTGGCCGTTTCAGGGGTTCTGCCTCTCCATCACCATTTTGGAACTTCTGACAGCTGCCTTCCTCTCGGCCTCCGGAGCCCGGCCCCTCCGTGGTCGTTTCCGGGGTTTCGCTTTTGGCGGATGCCTTCCTTCCGCCCTCCGGAGCTCGGCCCCTTCGTGGCCATTTCCAGGGTTCCGCCTCTCCATCATCGTTTTGGAACTTCTGGCGGCTGCCTTCCTTACGCCCTCTGGAGCCCGGCCCCTTCGTGGCCGTTTTCGAGGTTCCGCCTCTCCGTCCCCAGTTTGGAACTTCTGACGGCTGCCTTCCTTCCGCCCTCCGAAGCCCGGCCCCTCCATGGCCGTTTCTGAAGTCCGTCCCTCTTTGGCTGTTTGGAACTTCTAGTGGCCATCTCCTTCGCACTCTTCGGAACCCGGGCCCTCCGTGGCCGTTTTCGGGGCTTCGTCCCTCCTTGGCTATTTTGAATATCTGGGAGCTCGCCTTCTCCCTAGCTGTTTTGAACATCCGGGAGCCTGCCTCCTTCCCGACTGTTTTGAACATCCGGGAGCTCGCCTTCTCCCTGGCTATTTTGAACATCTGGGAGCCTCCCTCCTTCCCGGCAGTTTTGAACATCCGGAAGCTCGCCTTCTCCCTAGCTATTTTGAACAATCAGGACCTTGCCTCCTTCCTGGTTGTTTTGAACATCTGGGAGCCCGCCTTCTTCCCGGCTGTTTTGGCTTCTGTTCGTTATCTGCTTTCTGGCTTTCTTTCACCGTCTTTCTGCCCTTTGGCACTCCACCCTTGAAACACACATTAATGTTTATGGTCCAAATGAGCTCCAAATATGAATATCAAGATCTTTTGATGATGCATGGATAAATCTAACAGGGAATTTGTAGGTTTGACTAACATTTTCCTTAACTCATGTATAAATGCACTTACGACACTTCATGTTTGTAGAAGTCAAGAAGCCTTCCGTAGGTTTATCAAAGAGGCCCATTGAGGGAGTTGTCCTACCTTTTTCCAGATGGTGATGATTTCTAAAGAGCTTTCCGCCCAAAGCAAGGGCCACCAATCTATTGATGCCAGTTGTCAATGAGCTCGTTTGATCCAAGGAAGACCACTGTAAGCACATCAAGCAAAAGGAAGCTTTTAGGCAGATTCAGCTACATTAAAAGGGCAATCAGCTAAATGACAAAATTGCTATAGTGACTGTCACTAGATGACAAAACAGGGAAAAGACAAGGAATATATTTTTAAATTGCTAGATATTGTGAGGTAGGTGAAACCCTAATGTAATTGAATCTGGGCCATCTGATGTAATTGAATCCTAGCCATTCATTTGGGCTTTGGAAAACTATAAATAGGGGCTTGCCCCTCATTTGTAAGAGTTGGAGAATTGATGTAAGAGGAATTTGTAGCAATAGAAGATAGCATTGCATGATTTTATGGATGTTTTCTTTTATTTTTCTCATCTTGCATGCATGGTTCTTCCTTTCATGTTAGTTTTAATGTTAGTTTTCTGAATGGAGGTGATAATGGAAATTGCTGTTTTGGTATTTGATGAGCTTTCAGCCCATACTTTTAGCACTTGTTGATGACAAGCTGCTGTGCAAAGTTAGCCTGGGCTCCTTTACTCCAATGCTGCAACTTAGTTTAATTACATGTGCTTATGTGTGTGTGTAATCTGAAAATCTGTAGTCCTTAGAAGATTGCACTGGTTTTGTGCAACTGTAGGTTTCTCTTGGCCAAACAAAACCCAGTTTAGGAAGCCTGTCTACTTTAGTAGCCACCATTGTTACTGTTCATCCGTAGCTTAGGATTAGAATAGCTTTATTAACCCTTCTCCTTTTGCTGTTTCTTTTAATTCTTGGTTAGAGTAAGACCCAAAGCATCACTATGAAGCTAAATCAGATGAACTTGATGAGTTTCAGCTTGCTATTTTGAGTGGACAGCCACTGTTCGTTCACTTTTAGCACTTTGAAACTGCATTTGCAAACCCAACTTCCATGCTTTGTAACTCATCCGTAAGTCCGCCTTGTGATTCTAGCAAATCACATCAAACTACTGAGGTATCTAAGCACTGTCATGACCTGACATCCGAGAGACCTTGGGATAGTGTTCTACAACTCGATTGTGGAAGATTGTCTTTCAAGAGAGGTAGTGCACCTATGCATTGCCTGTGTTGAAAAGTGCATAAAAAATACATCAATAGAACTGGCGCTAGAAGGAGGGCTGACACGTTGGAAATGCAAAGTTGAAGATTGGAAGTGATTCATTTTATGCCCTCCTCCTCCTAACGCCATCAACAGAACTGGCGCTAGAAGGAGGGCTTGACATGTTGAGGCTACGAATCTAAAAGTTGGAAGTTGAGAAAGGAACATTCAGGAAGAAATCTGAGATACAAGATCTCTTTAATTGAAAAATTAGAAAATTTTGAAGGCAAACAAGAGCTAAGTCGAAATGGAGCAGCATTTGCAAATCAACATCACTCAGCTGCATGCAAATTTGAATAAGAGATTGAAGAAGCCATTGCAACAGTTTGTGTTGGCGCATAGAAGTCAGATCCATTGCACTTGTAGGCATAGTGAATTAGGGTGTCTAACATTCTTAGACAGAATTGAGAAGGTCTTGCAAGGAGAAATTCCCTTTTGGGAAATATATCAGCCTTTAGCCCTTGCAAACTCGGAGGAAGAATTGATAGCCATGGCAGCCAAGGCATTCAAGGAGTTGATCTAGGAACATTTGAGCAGCAAGGATGGACCAAGATTGGAGGAAATATTAATGTCTTGTTGGTGCAGATTTCACAATGCACCCCATTCTGAATTCACTTGCTCGTCATGCACAAAAATCATCACTCAAGCTAGGGGTTGTTCGAACAAGTTGGAGCAGCCAACTCTCAATGAGGAGAAGTTATCCAATGAGGCAGAAGAGTTGTCAACATCTAGAGGACAGCAAAATAAAGATGAACCAAGAAATTTGACACAAGTTGGTGTTGGGACAGCAAACATAGAAAATGAAAACCAAGAGGGAGGAGCTAAAAGTCTTGGGACAACAAGTTGCATTGATGAAAATCTAATTGTAACCAATTTAGTAGGTTTTCCCTCCATTGAAGAAGAGCAGTCCTCCACTCAAGAAGAGGAACGAATGGAAATTGAAGATGAATTAATAGAATTTGTAGCAGTATATGCTAGGACAGCCAACGTAAATGCTGAAAATCAAGAAGAGGAGGCTGAAAGCCTTGGGGCAGCAGAAGGAGATGATCAAAGTATGAGCAAAATTAGGTCAGAAGACCTCTCCATCATAAATGGCAGTGATCGAGAATCTAAAAATGCAGATTTGGGGGAGTGGGAACAACCACTCACTATGGTTGTCTACCATTATGCTTATTTTTCAAGTGATGAGAAAGACCCGATCATGGATAGATATGACCAACTAGTCTCCAGACTAGTGAGGGATTGGACTGAGTTGAAATACCAAGTTGATTTGGAGATATTGCTTCTCCCAAATTGGTGTTGACTCCATGATTCATCGCACTCAGAGCTCACATGTAAGCTATGCTAAGAGGCCATTAAATAAGTCAAAGAACAAGCAAGGTAGCCAAGTGCCCGACTTCCTCTACTTGCTGCCCATATCGAAGTAGAAGACCAAGAGCCTGAGTCAAGTGATGGTTTAGTTGAAGGTGGACATCAAGAGGATGTTGGGGCAGCAATAGAAGGATAGAAATACAGTCTCAGACTTATAAACAATGGAGTAGATCAAGCGGGAATGCTATCCACCAGTCACCAAGAAGTTCTTCCTCTTAAAGAGCAGTTGTGTACCATGGACGATGGACTTTTTGGCGAGTCTTCAGAGAGAAATTGTGCAGTAGACTTTGGTCCCCTTGATGAGGTTCCATCAATTAATGACTTCTTTCCATTGGGAGCTGCACTACAGAGGTATGCTCATGTCGAGGAAGAGCACATCCCAAAAAATGGTAGTGATGAATACATACTCCTTGAGCCCTTGAACAATGATACACTAGAGTTTCTAGATTGGGAGAGGAGCTCCTTCTCTATTTACAGCGATAGTGACCAAGAGGAAACAAGTGGGCGCCATAAGGAGATACATGAACAACGAAAGGAAGAAGATAAAGGTGGAGGTGTTTTGATGGCTGCCAACAAATACGACGAGCTTGATCAACCGTGGGCTACAACTGAGGGTCCTTTTGCCTCAGTCCTTGCAGATTTTCCTTCATAACCAGAGCGCTGCAATGAGACAGATTCATGCATGTCATCATCCCATGACATTGAACATGATAAAAAGGAGGTTGATACTTGGGGAAGGAGACAAGACAACATGCTGCCCCTTGAGGACAGCAACCAAGTGGATCCCAAGTTTGCACATGATCAATGTGGAGAAGTATTTCTTTCTGAAGAATTGCCAACCGGGGTTTTAGGTCCCATTGGTGGATTGGAAGAGCTGTGTGCTACCCTATCCTCACAACCTTATGCCAGCTTAATGTCTAAAGTGCTGCACCCTCCACCACGCTCGCCTGAGGCTGCCAATGCAACGATCAAGGATGTTGTGCTTGCTCTCAACTGTCCAACACTGCCACCTCCATCTGACGACATCCATGTTTTATCCTTCCTTGCCCCTATTTTTTCTCATAATTGCACTTATTATTTTGATTATGGGAATGAGGGAAAACGAACATGTTTATGGATTAACCATGGGTTCAACGAGCCTCCTCAATTGCTGATTTTTCATGATGATGTGGCTGAACTTGAGTACTATAATGGTAAATTTTTTTTTCAGAATATAAAGATAAATTCGCATGGTTAAGAACGATGATGATTGTTCGTTTGCTTGTGCATGTTTTGCAAAATCCAATGAACGTTAATGTCAGCTCACCTTGCCTGAACATTATGTTTTGTAAATATCTTTCTACATAGCTCATTTTTGAGTAGTATAGGTTTCCTGTAAATACTCTACTTTCCTGCTTTCCTTAGGTTAGTTGGCTTGTAAAGGTTTCTTGCTTCGTTTTCTTTTTGTTTGCTTTTGCTTTGTTGCTGCTTTGCTTGGGGTCTGTCTTCTTTTAACTAGCCACGTCTGTGCAGACAACAACCATACTTATTGCATGGGGTTGTTCTATGTATTTCTTTGTCAAACTCTAATCAAGTCTTCAAAGTGGATGGTGAAGGTCTTCTGTTAGTGTCAAGTGATTTGGGTGTTTAATTCGAAGAGGATAAGTTGTTGGTTTATTCTGACTATGATGTATTCTGAAATCTTATAGCTCTTACACATCTTAAGAATTCGACGGTTACTATAGGACCTTTTGTGAAGTCTAGTTAAGTGAAAAATCTAAAATTCTGCTCCAGCGCCACTGTGATTCTCAGCCCTGAGCGTGAGCTTCAATGCTTGCGGGTTGAAATAAAAGAGCTGAAAAGAGAAAAAAAAGAAAGAAAGAAAGAAAGAAAACATTGAAAATTAAAAGAAAGAGAAAATTCAACTTTTTAGGGATATTCGAACAATTCTACCAGGGCTATGGATGCCCGGCCGGCAGTAGAGCAATATTTAGGAGAATCACAGCGATAACCTCGTCGGGGCTATGGACGCCTGAATGGCAGCGAGGTAATGTCCCAGATGCTTTTGGAGTTAGAATAAACTACGTAGCTTAACTTGACGGAGCTCAGGTTCCTGTAGCAACCGAAGGATGGGAATTAATGCAATTGCACACACTTGGATTTTCAGCATACTGAAGGTTGGGTTGGCTAGTGGTTTTGATCCTTTGGATTGGGTGTCTGGTTTGTTTTCCCTAGCGAGAAGGTTGAAACCAGAGATTCTGGGTTCATGATTCCAATTTGTCATCAAAATGCTTTGGAGCATTTCCCCAGCGAGTCACCATTTGTTGTGCATGTTTTGCACACACGCCCCGCCGTAGGCAGGGACCCCCTTTTTTTTCGCTCCCGACAGGCTGCTTTGCTCCTATCTTGTTTTGTGTGCCCTATTTCCAAGCCCAAATTGGTCATGTGCAATCAAACGATCAAATCCCCTACCCAAATTCACTTGCTTAGGGTATTCAAATCTGCGGAGAAATAAAGTCCCCCATCCCCTTTCTGCCTTTTGTCATGCTTTGGTTGTTTTGGAAACGTCCGTGGACCCCTGTCGGTCCAGTTTCCACATTTTTGGCTTTGGGGACAACTTTTGGGTGGATTTGGGATGTGTTTGGGGTGTTTTAATGAACTACCAAAGTTTTGTCAAAGTTTGGTTAAGTTTCAGTAGTTTCGGAGCTTCGTCCTGCTTTGGCTATTTTGAAAACATCTGCGGACCCCCGTCGCTCCCGTTTCCTCAATTTTGACTTTGGGGTCACCCTTTTCTAGATCTGGGATGTGTTTGATGTGCTAAAATGAACTGCCAAGGTTTCATCAAAGTTTGGTTAAGTTTCGGTGGTTTCGGAGCTTTGTCCCCCTTTTGCTGTTTTGGAACATCTGTTGGCTCAGGGCGACCCGACTTTCAGAGCCCAGCCCCTCTGTGGCTGTTTCTGGGGTTTCGCTTGTCCGTCACCGTTTTGGAACTTCCAGCGGCTGCCTTCCTTCCACCCTTCGGAGCCCGGCCCCTCCGTGGCCGTTTCCGGGGTTCCGCCTCTCTGTCGCCATTTTGTAACTTTTGACGGCTGCCTTCCTCCCGGCCTCTGGAGCCCGGCCCCTCCGTGGCCGTTTCTGGGGTTCTGCCTCTCTGTCGCCATTTTGGAACTTCTGGCGGCTGCCTTCCTTCTGCCCTTCGGAGCCCGGCCCCTCCATGGCCATTTCCAGGGTTCCGCCTCTCCGTCGCCGTTTTGGAACTTGCCTTCCTTCAGTCCTCGGGCCGTGGCGTTTGGTCTGCCTCTCCATCGCCGTTTTGGAACTTCTGACGGCTACCTTCCTTCTGCCCTCTGGAGCTCGGCCCCTCCATGGCTGTTTCTAAAGTTCGTCCCTCTTTGGCTGTTTGGAACTTCTAGTGGCCATCTCCTTCACACTCTTCGGAACCTGGGCCCTCCGTGGCCGTTTTCGGGGCTTCGTCCCTCCTTGGTTGTTTTGAACATCTAGGAGCTCGCCTTCTCCCTGGCTGTTTTGAACATCCAGGAGCCTGCCTCCTTCCCGGCTCTTTTTAACATCTGGGAGCTCACCTTCTCCCTGGCTGTTTTGAACATCTGGGAGCCTCCCTCCTTCCTGGCTATTTTGAACATCCGGGAGCTCGCCTTCTCCCTAGCTGTTTTGAACATTCGGGAGCTTGCCTCCTTCTTGGCTATTTTGAACATTCGGGAGCCCGCCTTCTTCTCAGCTATTTTGGCTTCTGTTCGCTGTCTGCCTTCTGACTTTCTTCCGCCGTCTTTTCGCCCTTTGGCGCTCCACCCTTGAAACACACATTAATTTTTATGGTCCAAATGAGATCCAAATATGAATATCAAGATTTTTTGATGATTCATGGATAAATCTAATAGGGAATTTGTAGGTTTGACTAACATTTTTCTTAACTCATTTATAAATGCACTTACGACACTTCATGTTTGTAGAAGTCAAGAAGCCTTCCGTAGGTCTATCGAAGAGGCCCATTTAGGGAGTTGTCCTACCTTTTTCGAGATGGTGATGATTTTTAAGGAGCTTTCCGCCCAAAGCAAGGGCCACCAATCCATTGATGCCAGTTGTCGATGAGCTCGTTTGATCCAAGGAAGACCGTTGTAAGCACATCAAGCAAAAGGAACCTTTTAGGCAGATTCAGCTATAGTAAAAGGGCAATCAGCTAAATGACAAAATTGCTATAGTGACTGTCACTAGATAACAAAATAGGGAAAAAACAAGGAATGCATTTTTAAATTGCTAGATATTGTGGGGTAGGTGAAACCCTAATGTAATTGAATTTGGGCCATCCGATGTAATTGAATCCTAGCCATTCATTTGGGCTTTGGAAAACTATAAATAGGGGCTTGCCCCTCATTTGTAAGAGTTGGAGAATTGATGTAAGAGGCATTTGCAGCAATAGAAGATAGCATTGCATGATTTTATGGATGTTCTCTTTGATTTTGCTCATCTTGCATGCATGGTTCTTCCTTCCATGTTAGTTTTAATGTTAGTTTTCTGAATGGAGGTGATAATGGAAATTGTTGTTTTGGTATTTGATTAGCTTTCAGCCCATACTTTTAGCACTTGTTGATGACAAGCTACTGTGCAAAGTTAGCCTAGGCTCCTTTACTCCAATGCTGCAACTTAGTTCAATTACATGTGCTTATGTGTGTGTGTAATATGAAAATCTGCAGTCCTTAGAAGATTGCACTGGTTTTGTGCAACTGTAGGTTTCTCTTGGCCAAGCAAAACCCAGTTTAGGAAGCTTGTCTACTTTAGCAGCCACCATTGTTACTGTTCATCCGTAGCTTAGGATTAGAATAGCTTTATTAACCCTTCTCCTTTTGCTGTTTCTTTTAATCCTTGGTTAGAGTAAGACCCAAAGCATCACCATGAAGCTAAATCAGATGAACTTGATGAGTTTCAGCTTGCTGTTTTGAGTGGACAGCCACTGTTCGTTCACTTTCAGCACTTTGAAACTGCATTTGCAAACACAACTTCCATGCTTTGTAACTCATCCATAAGTCTGCCTTGTGATTCCAACAAATCACATCAAACTACTGAGGTATCTAATCACTGTCATGACCTGACATCTGAGAGACCTTGGGATAGTGTTATGCAACTCGATTGTGGAAGATTGCCTTTCAAGAGAGGTAGTGCACCTATGCATTGCCTGTGTTGAAAAGTGCATAAAAAACACATCAACACTTTCCAAATATGATCGCATGTCCTTTTAATTTTCATATTTTTCTTGTAAATTACAATCAAAATTGCTTGTTTAAAAAGTTCATTTTGGAAAAGAGAGAAATGTGATGACACGACAGAAAGAAAAAAAACCAGAACATAAAGGGAAACATAGAGGAAAATTTTTGAATTTTCAACAGGGAGTTGAGTTTAGCTAAGGGAAAACTGTGAACATGGGTGGTCAGTTGGTGTGACATGAGCCTGTAGCTCATGAATTATTATTGCAAAATCCTCAAACAGCCCAGGCATTTAGCCATTGTGGATGGTTAAACTACTTCTTGAGTTTAAATTCTTTTGATGAGGAGGTTGCTGGGGAATTTTTGAGAACCTTTTCTGAAGGGGAGGCTACTATATGGGGTCTAACGGTTGTTGCAATTGAAGACTGGATTACTAAAGTAACCGAGTTTCCAGCCGTTGGAGAAAAATTTTCTTCAGATGCTGCCGCTGTAAGGGTCGAAGTTTTAATACCCACTGATGGACCTTTGGAAGTCTCCAAGCAGGGATGCAAGCGGGTATCATTTCCTCCTTATTCAGAATACACCACTTACATAATCAGGTATTTAACCTGTGAAGGTCGTTTCTCCTACCTGCATTCTTATCATTTCAAATTATTAAGTCATATGAGGCATGGGTTATTTGTAAATATTCTAAATTTCCTGTTAAAATTTATGGAACAAAGTGCCCACATAACCCAACAAGGGAAAGATAATTTTATTGCTCACCATGGCCTTATCAAATTATTGATTGAACACTCTTTGAGAGATGTCTCACCTCTTTCCTGGCAACATTCATAGCCCAAAAGAGCTTGCAAATTCCACAACCCCCTAGGGTAGGTACCCCACATCCTCAAAAAAAGAAAGAAGAAATTGCATCTACCAGTAGAGTAGGGCAAGGGTCATCTACTCATGTAGCACCTGGTCTTGCAGCTCCCCCACCGGAATCCTCTGCTAGGGTACAAACTAGGTCTGCCACTAGAAGAGAGAAAGGAAAAACAAAGGTAGAAGAGTCTCCTGAATCTGAACCTCATTCTCAGAAAAGGCAATGCCCTTCTCTTGCAGCAGTTTCCCATCCAATTGTTTCTCCTACAACAACACCTGTTGCTATTATCAGTTCACCATCATCCTTTGGCAGGGTAGAACCCTCTAGGTAGACCAAAAAGAGGAAGGCTACCACAACACCTCCTGCAACCGCACCAGTGCCAAGAAGAGTTCCCACAAGGAAACAATGTAAGACCTCCCCTACTTCACCTCAACCAGAGGTTATTGTAATTATAGAAGAGTTCGTAGAGTCTGAATTTGATGTTTCTCAGAATGTGTGAGAATGCTGCACATAGTTCATTTGTTCTTGAAGAGGAACAATTTGAGACAAAGGAAATGGGGCATAATGAAAAAGGGTTACCAAGTCTTGATGACTTGGCTATTGCTACTATGTTGTTTTTGGAGGAAGCACATCTTTCTGCACTGCAACAACAAGAATTCATCCTTCAGCAAGAGTAGGAATAGACTGAACAATTGGATGTGGCTAGTGAAGCTGCATTTCCCCCTGCAACTTGTAAAGCCATTGTTGTTTATAAGAAGATGTTTTTGATTGAGTTTCTAGAATATGTCAAAACTAACTAGGAACTAGTTACATTGCAAACTTTGACTTTTCGGCACATAGCCCAGACTGACATGCAACAAAGTCAATGTGAGGTAGAAAGGAAGAAACTAAAAAAGGAAATTGAAAGTCAGAAACAAGAAATTTTTGAATTAAAAGCAAAAATGGATGAAACGTTAAAAGTAACTGGTAAGATTATGGAATGCAGACCACCACCCAGAGTTTATGCTTTGTGCCTTAACAAACAATTCTTATGGTTCCAATTAATGAGAATTTCTAGAAATCAAGATCCTATACTTCACACTGCTAAAGAATTTTACGACGCATACCAGGAAGCCCCTAATTGGTTAAGAAATTCTTTGTGTGAATTTTATTTACATGGCTTTTTAATTCCATTTGAAACAGAATGAAATTCTCTTCTATATATTGGTGATATCCATTTGAGATCATTTATGTCATGGGCAGCAAATGAAGCAAATTATGGCAGACAATGGGAAACATATGAGGAAGCCTAAAGGAATGAGCCTATTCCATTGCACCCTCAAAGTTCAGACCCCCATGCAATGTTAAAAACCTGGTTTACTCTGACATATGACATTCACAATGATACAGCCAGGATGAAAATATTTGATCTCAGGAAACATATATATGATGAATTTCAAGAACAGTCATATTCATTTTGGAGACTATCATACAACAGAAGTGAGAAAAGGTGGGAAAGATTAATTGTTGGGTTGAGAAGGTCCAAACTTCATAGTCCCCTAAATTTCACAGCAGCTCTTAAACGATCAAGCAGATATATACAGTTGGGGCTTCAAAAGAGATTTGAACTATGGTTGCCATTGACATTCAGACCTCCTGTGCTAATGTGGCCCCTTTATGCTTACCAGGCTACAAATCTTAATGATGATTTGGAAGCCCGTAGGTATGAAAGGTGCCAAACTTTCAGAGGATTTTTTTATAGGTTTGGAACTCCATTTCAGAGTCATACTACAACCATAACTTTCAGAGAAACTACTAGGAAAGTTAATGCTGGAGGACCAACATTAGGCTAAGTAGGGGGCAGAGATGATGAGCCCAAAATGTGCTCATAGTTTGGATATTATGATGAACTTTTAATGCCTTTACTTTTATTATTTGTGGTTGTTTAAAACTCTATTGAAACCTTTTATGGGGATATCCTGTAGCAAAATATTTTCATATTCTTGTAGCCTATTGTGTTGACTTGACTACATTTATTACCCTGTTGACTCCTTAAATGACTGGTATATCGCATATAGTTTTTGAATGATGAAATAGATTTAAATATGTGATTAATAAATGGATATTGTGTATGTGCCATGCACCCTTTTCTTTTGCATCTGTTACTTTGTGTTTCGCAGTTTGTTGAAGAAAGTATGATCGAGTCAAGCGCAACCAATCTTGACCTTGCAGTAAAGCCTATTTCCTGCATGACTTTGAGGAAGCTCTGGCGAAGACTCTTTGATCGAAACCATTGGGAAAGATTTTTAATGACAGTTAATCTGGAAAGAGTGGAGCACTAGATTCTCTCTGGATTGGGTTGAACGGATAAATTCATTTTATGAAATTTTTTCCTTCATTCTGTGATACACTTTACTTCCACGTCTTTCATTGATAGGGTTATTTAGTTAGTTGTTCTCATGATTTTAAATAAGGTTCTCCTCGTG
The DNA here is from genome assembly GCA_007258455.2 of Sequoia sempervirens. Classification (NCBI taxonomy): domain Eukaryota; kingdom Viridiplantae; phylum Streptophyta; class Pinopsida; order Cupressales; family Cupressaceae; genus Sequoia; species Sequoia sempervirens. Next base: position 628,383,724 of record VDFB02193867.1, read on the forward strand.
CACAAGAAGAAGGAGATGATAGTTAGAAGTAAGATAGAAGCATAGTGATAGAGAGATAGCAAATATTATGTAAGAGTCAGTATGATAATAATGAAAAGTAGAATTTGTATGACAAGAGACAGAGTTTGTTGTTAGTTTCCATATCAACAGAGCAATGTATACCATTCTATTTTCATGAATAAAGTTTGATGAAGTTCTGAGTTCAGCACTTGTGTAATTAGTAGATGCTTGCTAAGGGGGCCCACTTAGTAAGTATCTATAGCTAGTTAGTTAGTTGTTCTTTTCTGTTGATCATCAGTTAGCTTTCATCTCTGAAGTTTTCATACAAACTTAGTCTTGTATTGCTCCCACAGCATCGGGAATCCATCCCTGTGCCTGTTCCTGCAACATAAGGCTAGTTCATAGTTTGTGTTTCGGCCTTAGCTATTATGGTTTTTGTTTTAGTCAAATCATGGTTGAGTTAAAAGAACTTCGCATTACCTTTCTGTAGCATAGATAGAATTCCTTCCAAGTATTTATTTCTGTTAAGTTGTGACCAAAACTAGTTCTTAGTGCATATATTGTGCTACGCCATTCAAACTATACGTTCCCTAGTTTGACAAGTAAATGAACATCCATAAAGAGATATTAGTTACCTACTGGAATGTCCAATTCCCAGGAAAGTTTTTACTGTGATTTTCATATCCTTTTGTGGGCACGACCACTTGATTTCACATTGGCGTCTCTAGCTAGACAAAAAATTCATTAGATAGATATTGAATGTCTTTGTCTATGATCTTTGTTTAAAACCACTGGCAGCACATTTTGACAGTCAGACAAGGCCAATCTCTCATCATTGTAGACCAAATTTGGGGCATGTAATGGTCTGCATCTAGGAAAAAAAAATTACTTCCTGACAAACTTTTTGACTTCTTTAACCACTATGTGTGAGTTCAGTTATTGAGGGAAGAGTGGGTCTTGGTGGGTATATCAGAAATTATGGAAAGCGTCTGACAAAAGCTAAGATTACAGTGTGTAAATTTTACAATGAGAAATTTTATGTGTATGCATGGTGGAATTTTAGTGAAGGGAAAAAGCATAGGGTCATTTATTAAGTACGATAATTGAGGATGCTTAGCCTTTGTGCTTTTAATTGATTCTTCTTAACAAGTGTGATGAGAATTTTTCAATTTTTGTTCTATATGCTTGTAAGTGTAGAAGAAAGCTTCCACATTTGTCATATGCATTTACAAAACTACTAATTTTTGCATTGATTGGTGGTAGTGCTTTGTTTGATATTTTTTTGAGATCTTCATGTCTTATGAGCTGCACTATTAGAATTTGAAATATTTTCCAAATTCTATATTGATTGAGGCCTCATAAAATTTTCCTTTGTTAGTTGGTAACATTGAAGTGCAAGAAATAAACTTGAGTGCTTTTGTGGATTGATTTTTATTATATCATGTAGATTCATTAAATATTTAACTTTGGTTTTGTAAATTTGAAAGCACTCTTGGGAAAATAACAATTACTAAGAATGGAAAATTACAAAGGCTAGCAAATGATTGAATAATCTTACTATCATCTTTGAGGGAAGAATTAGCAAACTGTCATTTTATAACATCTATTTTTCTTGAGTAAATCCATTTTCTTGATTATTTTTTGAATATGTTGATTAATGATTTGTAGATTTAAATATGTTGATAACTGATTTTTAGGATTTCTTGAAGATGATGGCGTAGCAAGGTGAAAAAATCTAGGAGAATAACAAACATTTTTGAATTGAAGAAAATTAGGCATTGAAACTTGAAATTCACAAGGAATTTTTAAATGCTTAGGGATTCCATTCAATGCTTTATTTTTATGTTTTAAATCAAGTCACATCTTTTTGGGGCTCTAAAAAGAACATTTCAATTTTCACAACAAATGGTTTAAAAAGAACTTTAGAACAAACTTACTAGAGTTGGTTTTCAGATTTAACAATTGATCAAGGTAACTTGCATATCTCACTTTGGTGCTTTAAAAAAAATCAAAATCATTGCTTTGTAGACTCAAAATGAACAAGTGTTTCTTTGTTTTGTAATTGCTTACTCAAACTAACACCATTGAAAATAAGTATGCACTTCTCTCACGCCTTATGACAATCTTAAGAATCAAAATGATTTTGGTAGTCTTGGGTTGGGATAGAGTGATTTCCTCCACACTTCAATTTGGGTTTAAAATTGAACATAAAATCTTGCGAGTGTGAGTAAACCTATCATGTGTATTCTCTCTTTGTTTCTCAACAGAGATTGATCACATTATAGATATGTTTGCTCACTTTTGTTTATATTAGAGGGTATTCCTTTGGGAAAAAGTACTCACCCAAGGGAATGAATCAACTGGTAACACTCTAAAGCCAAGAGTATTTCTAGCCAGGATATAAAAGTGGGTACTAGAACAAACACTAGTATCACATGGTTGGCTTCGACGAGAAGGGAAACAATGGTCTCTCACCTAGATGGGTCAACTCCTACAAATGGAAAGTATGAATTAAAACCCTTGTTGTAGAAATACCAAAATCCCTATCTATTTGTTGGTGCAAGAATGGTCATTCTGAAGCTACCCCACACTTTTATGCTTTTTAGTAGAAATGGAAAGTATGCAATGGGAGATTCATGGGTGTTGATGCATGGTTGCCCCATATAAGTGAGTACCATGGAGGGGAGCCAATGGGGTCAAGAATCTAACCATTCACTAAAAATAAGCATAGCTGGACTTGTCCAAGTGGGGACTCAACAAATAAAGCCTTTCATATCCATAGAGTTGTACTTTTTCTTGGTTACAAAACACTTGTTTGAAAACATTGGGAAACACACATTCAACAAATCATTCAAAATTTCAAACCCCTTAGTTAGAAAAAATACCTTTGACAAAACCCAAGAACTATTCCTTACACTGGGGATTACATCCCTAGAGGTTCCTAAGTAATTGGGTTTGCATCTTAATTTTGTCTTACTAAGGTCAACATTAGGCAACCCTTGTCTTGATTTCTTTGAAATTCCACATAGCACTTTGTGGGACGAAAAGAGGTTATGACATTGGACATTTAGTTTGAAACTTAATCAAAAGTGTGTTTATGGTAAAACAAATTCATTAAGAAAAGATAACAATTGAACCCCACACATGTGCTTGTTTATCTTTTTATCGTCTTTCAAGCAAACATTGGTCTTTTGGTTTGAAATAATCTCAGAGAAAAGCATGCTCTTCAATATCTTGGTCTGGTAAACAAAGTATCTCTAAGTCTCTTAGGATCAAAATCAAAACTTTCGTCAATCCCCCAAACATCAAATAAAAATAATCTCATAAACAATTCTTGGAAATTTTGAAAAAATCCCTCATGTTGAACTTTGGGAAAATTATTTGAACCAAATAAAAATAATTTTGTTTGATTATATGTGTGTAGATGAATCCTTATCCAAATATTTAGTCAAATTATTCGTCTTTGTGAACAAGTTTATCCCCTGATAACATGCAACATCTTGCGGTTTATGAGTTCACTATCCAAAATCCAAAATCAAATCAAATCAAAATCATCTTGTTTGGTTAGGTGTTTCGAGATGAATCCTTCTTTACACATTTAGTCAAATTAGAATCTTGTGGATAAATTTACTCTAGGAAAACTTCCAATCTCTTAGAGTTTATGAGCTCACTATCCAAATCAAGTCAAACCAATCCAAATCAAATCAAAATATCAATCCAAGTCCTAAAGTTTAGAATCCTCTTCAAGGTTTCCTAAGAGTTCCCAATCATTCACCAATCATCCATATTTCATATCTCATCACCATCCTTTTGATCCTTAAACTCTTAGAATTTATTTTTTGTACCTAGAGTGTAGATCAATCCAAAGAATTAGCATCCCACATTCTTGAAAATTGATCCTTATTTTATGGTACAAACTAGACCTCAACACAAGAGGAACATGGAATGAAAACTTGCTGCATACATCTTGATTAATCTAAATCAATTGAAATTTCAAAGCCTTACTATGCCTATTGATTATCAATACTCAAATTTATACAATCCATACATGGGATCATTATCTCCTACAAACCTCAATGGTACAACAAATGTGAGTATGCCCAGTCAAAATTTTGGACCACTTTTCCCAATGGTATATTTAAATCCAAGTCCAAACCTACAAGTCTATCAACTGAACAATCAATGCATTAGCCTTCAAATGAACAATGCCATCCCATCAAATCCCAATATGCCAAATGTGAATGTACCAAGTACAACTTTAGAAAACATGAACATTTTGAATCCAAACTTGGTAAACTTTGGGATGGATATGTTTGCAAATCATACGAATATTGTTCAAAGTCCAAACAAGATGTTAACAACTCTGTGTATTAATCCAAGTCAAGGTAACACCATGCAAAATCAAAGTTACCTAAATCAAGGCAATGTGATTCCCAACATCAACAATGTTCAAATTCAACCTATCATGCCAAATGTAAACATCATCCCAAATCAAAACATTGTCCAAAATCAATTGATCCAAGGAAATCCATCAAGCACCAATCAAATCATTGGATCAAATCATCCAAATATACCATTGATATTGCAACAATAGATGGTATCCAATCAAACAACAAAATTGATCCCAACAATTCAAAAAATGGTCTCCCAAGGACCTATCACCTCAATCATTCCAACCATCACTATCACTTCAATCATTCCAACCACCACTCTCACACCCATCACATCTCAACCCCTCACTACCATGATTTCTCCAAGCATATCTCAACCACTTGTCACTGCATCCAACACAATTTTGAATCCACCACCACTACCACCTAAACAAAATGCAGAATGCCAATATAGTAATGCGATAAAAGCTTACCAAGTCTGCCAAAATGAACTCCAACAGTACCAAGCTACTCAGGCTACCCAAGCCTTTGAAGTCGCACAAGCTACCCAAGCTACCCAACAAGCACAAGCACAAGCATAAGCACAAAAAATGATAACTATTGGGCATAATTATCAGGATTCAACCAATGATCATGTTGAAAATGTCTCTACATCACCCAATGAGTTAGAGGGAATATGCCAATAATTCATTCCAAAGCATGATCAACATATTTCACCAAAGTCTAGCAATGGTCCTTTCCAAGACATATTGACATCCTTCAACCTCATGGTTGCAGATATTGAAGGAATCTTCAACTCTACATTTGATCCAAGTCCACTAAAAAATAAAGAGGATATTGAGTCAATTCCCATGCCTAATGATGACATCCAAGAACCTTTTATAAGCAATCCATCCTTTGAAACTAACCCATGTCAAGAACTTGATCCAAAGCATGTCAAAAGAAATTACAAAATTATTCAAGATCAAGAATTTGTATCTCCAAGATACTATAATGATTTAATGGACACTCTCATATCTATACAAGATGCCATAGATAGTAATCATATCCATATAGAATGTACTCCATCTACCCATGAGATGATTTCTTTGGATGGACACATAGATGATCTTCATTCATAATAGGATTCTTTTACTCTTGACATTAATACACAAAAAAAGTAGGTTATTGATTCCTATATTCAAACTGAGGTGTCAACATCAGGATTATATATATCCCAAATTTAGACTCAGGACATCATGTATGAAGATATAAAACATTATCCACTCAAGGAAACATGTCATATAGAATAGGATATTTTGGAGTTAGTAGAGCAGCAAATTCCAATAACATCATTTGCGGTGGTCATTTATGAGAGAATGCATTCTAAACAAGATCTCTCATAACAGGTATAATCAAAGCATGAAGGTAATACTTCCACAATACTGGAGGAAACTATGTCTCAAGAAAATGTCAACATAGGAAGCATGAAGAGTCCTTATGTTGAAACTAATGTCAATACTACAACCAACCACATCATGAATCTTCATCCACCCATCCATGAATTGGGACCAACATGAAAATAAATATTTGAGTCAAATCAAGAGACGTTGAGAACCATAATGGACAAATCAAATATGCATGGATACCACAACATACAAAGATAGATTATCTCTATCAAACTCCATTAGTCAAAGAAACTTTGGGGAAAAATAAAAAATGGAAAAGTATCCATCAAAGATGTCCACAGAAGAAAAAGCAGGCTTTTCAAGTGACAAAGTGTATCAAGTAGTTGGTCCTAATTCCATGCACACTTCCATATCCACCCATAAATGCTCATCTTCCCAAGTTTGGAGAGTCAAAGGTTCCAAATTATTAATGAATCCATCTCCTATCCCTAAAAACACTCCATCCACACCTCCATACATAATATCCAATTCTCACATTGATCATGTGTTGCCAACGACCCTTCATCATAAGGATTTAGAAGATGACTCTATCATGATGTGTGCACAAAGAAAAAGTCAACTCCGATATCAACGAAGTAGATCACGAATCTCAAAATTTGTGTTCAAGTGCATGTATCTTGGGAAAAACACTTCTTCAAGTAGGATATTGATGGAACATTATGATAGGATCATCTACATCAACACCATTAGGTGGGTCAGCATGAATCTTTTAGAAAAAAACAAAAAATAAAATAAAATATGAAAATCCAAAAAAAAAATAGAAAAATGATTAAAAGCAATAAAGAAAAAAATCGTCCTCTAGTGAAAACCACTACGGTGGCACTTTGGGCAGTTACCATGATGAAAACCTGGTAAACAGGCATCATGTGTAGAATCGAGAATATACGCGAATCAGTTCAGGTGGAAGCATCTCATCCCATCTATAATAAATCCAACATTCCATCCATCTCAGCCATCATAAATCCATTCATCCATGAACCATATATCCAATCCATGTGCATATATCTGCATCCATAGTCTAAGTTATCTTGATCTTGATAAATTTTGGTGCACACTTTATGTTTACTTATGGTAAACATCTTGACATGGGTCATTTTCATTGATCTTAGCCTATCCAACATTATCTGAGCCATGAAACATTATCCAAGTGAGTGTTCATTATGTGAATATTATATCTTATCACAAGATAATCATTGGCATCCTTTGCATGCATACCATATCCATCCATCCATACACCTATCCAAGAATCCACCCATGACATTCCATACATTGCTAGACACTGGGGGAAGATATTTACTTCTTTCTTCGGGTATAAATCTTGATTTATATCCTCCAACTTATGGGGTGATCTAAACATTGATGAACGTAAGATCAAATTTGTTAAAACATTTGTGAGAAAGAATCCAAATCACTATCCCATAACATATTTTGATGAGAAGACATTCCTTATCTAGCTTCATCTTTCATCAGGCATCAATCCAAACAATAAACTATCAGTTGCATCTAAACTACATTTCGAACGTCACATCCAATCATCCAAACAAATTTTGTTCCAAATCAAGCTTCAAAATCTTGATCAATTAAATCCAATCAATCCCTCATCATCTTGGGATATCCTTCCCAATCCTTGTGTTGCTTAACACTATCCTTGCATTGTTATCTATCCTCAATGATGTTATCATCATCAATCCCTCATCATCTTGGGATATACATCCTAATCCTTGTGTTGCTTAACACTATGCTTGCATTGTTGTTCATCCTCAATAATGTTATCATCATCAATTCATTGATCCAATCAATCAATCAAAGCTTGGTTTTCAACAAAATCCCAAAATAGATCACTGATATCATCACACCTATCCATATCCAAATCGTCAAAAACATGGAATCCAAGCTATGTCATCGCTGAGCTTAAATGTAGGCAAGGATAATCTTTGATCAGCCCCTGAGACATCAAAATCCAAAAAAATTAAAGAAAACAGAAAATCCAAAAACATTTATAAAATCTTAGAAAACCCCAAAACATTTGAAAAATAAAAAATCAAAACATTTGTAAAATCTTGAAAATACCAAAACAGCCTCAAAACATTCCAAAAATCTCAAAAATATCTAAATATTTGAAAAAATCCATCCATCTCATCTCGCTTTCATTCAAAATAACCAATCATGCATAATAAATTGATCGTCACCTACACCCTTTGGCAACACAAATAGAAACAATCACAACAATCAACAAAAGAAAACTTCAAATGCAAAATCAAAATCGAAGCAACAAACCAAAATGCAAAATCAAACTCTTGATCATTTTCAAACATGTCAGTCAACCTTGTATCAACAGCCTTTTGAAAAAACCTATCAACTTTCCACATTCACTAACATACCCTAGGATGTATCCTTCCTACAATGGGAATTATCTTTTAGCAAAACACTTTGGATAAACAAAATGACGTGCGGCCATCCACTAACATGTCCTAGGATGTATCCTTCCTACAATGGGCATTATCTATTGGAAATCATTTCGGTTCTTATCCTAAAAAAATAAAATCCCTTTGGCTAGAGGCATGAAGAACATTGACTTGTTTTTATACTTGATCTTTTCTTTTGATTTAGCTTATTGTGCTCATTCCAATGACCTCTCGATGATGTCTAATCAAAGCGATTTAGAGAGAAAGGAATGGGGTATCAATCATTATCCTTTTGTCTGATGTGCTTCTTGGACATTCTTGTAATATAACTTGGAAAATACTTTCTTTGTTAGGTATGTCCTAGTAAGGTTTTCGTATGTCAAGTGTGAACAAGAATACTCATATCTATTTGTCGAGTCAAAGTCCATCGCACTAGGTACAATGACATCTTGGTTATTTATACCTTGATGCATTGTATCTATGTGTGCTATCAAACATATGTTAAGTAGCCCTTTTAAAGTCCCAATTCTTGATAAGAAAATGATCATCTATGATCATCATCATCTCTAATAAAGTCTCATCAAATCATGGACTTGTTGGATCCTCTTGTCATCATCTAATTTCTTCTTTCTTCTCTCTGCGCTAACATAACATCACCAATTCATCCATCTTGCATCCACAAACCATTAGCATACATAAATCTCATAATCATAGCATATCACATCATCCATCTCATCCATCTCACATACATTACATCATCATTTTAAGATTGGTTATTCTAAGCATCTTAAAATCATCTCATTTGCATTATCATCATAACCATCCATATGTCCGTCTTGAACCTCTTTCTCGTGATATTTATCCTCAAATTGAATCTTTTCGCTCGATCTCTCAAGGGGGTAATGTACCAGTGTTCTTCTTTTCACTGGGGCATCTGAAAAAATTAGATTTTTTTTAAATTTTGATCACAGTAGGTTTATTCTTTGAACCAACATAGCAAGTACATTGCTTCAAAGAGTGGCCAAATCTAGACATGCAAAATTGACATCATGCATCTAATCCATATTCACTAATTCCATGGCATCGTTAATCATTTCTTTATCATCATATTCATCTCTTTAATTAAATAGATCAAGTTTATTTAATTAATCTCCTAAGTTATCTCTTTAATTAAATAAAGCAAGTTTATTTAATTAGTCTTCTAAAGTTCTTCATTTAACTAAATAAATCAAACTTATTTAATTAAACCACTAACATCATTCCCTTTAGCTAAATAAATCAAAATCTTTGTTTAATTAAGTATAAATCATATTCCTCTCATTTTGATTTATTTTAGTCCTAAAATCTAAGTCAAAATGGTCAGATCACCTAATCTTCACTTAAATTAATCAAATCATGATCAATCTAATCTAATGCATGTCACATTCTCTATATTTTCCCACTTGCATAAATAAAGGATTTTAATTAATTTATTAAATCCTCATTTTCACTCAACAAGGCATCTTTGGGGAATATTCCTCCAAGTCTAAAAATCCCTCCAAAAGGGATTTGTCCTTCCAAGAAAGCATTTAAGAGCTCTTACATGTTTCTTACATGTCTCTTTCAAAAGTTAAACTTAGCATTTAACTCATCTTGTCATCAAATTCAAATTTCAAATCTCCCCCTCTTTGGCATATTGACCAAAATGTGATCATTCCTCAACCTCTCACATGTTGACAAGTGGCATCTTTTCATTGGTGGATCTTTAGTCCCACATCCTCCATGTTTGGAATTCTTTCATCCTTCTTGGCTATAAATAAAGAGTTTCTCTATTTTATTAATCCTCCAGAACTCATCCAAGTTAGCATTTTTCATCTGGGTTATCATCTTGTATCATCAACATATCTAGAGCTTATCAAGGATTTGGAAATGGCATCTTTCTAGAGAAGCACCAATCCACTATGAGATAAAATTTGATTCATATTTTTTATATACTTATTTAGCTTTTCTTGTTGTTTTAATATCTTATTTAGCATATCTAACATGATGTAATATTTCATAGGGATATTAGATTTGTTATGTTTTTCTTGACTTCCATGAAAATTCTTGTCAAGGCCTAACATTTTTCAGATTTAACATCCACACATTTAATGATAGCTCTCACCTTCTCTAGATCCATTTTAGGACCCTCTGCTGAGACAAAAAGTTCCAAATACACCAACTCTCTCTTCAAAAATATACATTTATTCAAATTAATCAAAAAATTCTCCTCCCTTAGCTTCTCAAAAACTCTTTGAATATTCATCAAATTCTCCTCCAATGTCTTATTAAAAATCAAAATATCATCCAAATAAAAAATCACATATTTTTCTAAAAATTCTTTCAATACCTCATTCATAAGCCCCATAAATATGCTCAGTGCATTGGTTAGACCAAAAGGCATGACTAACCACTTGTACAAACCCTCCTTGGTTTTGAAGGCTATCATTCATTCATCTCCTCTAATCTAGATCTGGTGATATCCACTCTTCAAATATATCTTCACTAAGTTCTCAGCTCCACTCAAACAATCTATAATGCCATCAGTTCTTGGCAAGGGAAATTTATAATTAATGGTGATCTTGTTGATGGTTCTAGAATCTATACACATCTAACATTCCCCATCCTTCTTTAGTGATAGTACTACAGATACTACACATTGAATCAAACTCTCTCTAATCAATCCCTTTTGCAACAATTCTTACACTTGTCTATTCAACTCTTCACTCTCTACTAGAGTCATATGATGAGCTACTTTATTCAGAAAACTATCTCTAAGAATCAGGTCGATCTAATGACTAATCCTTCTTACTAGAGGAAAACCCTCAATTACATTATTAGATACAATATCTTGAAACTCATCCAATAAATGTGAAAAATCTATGTGTATATCTTTATAATCTTCTCTATCACTCTAGGAATCAAAGCATAACACATATGTTCATGCTTCATACCTTCTAAAAAATTTCTTTTTCCAACCTAATAGATTATGGCTTTAGTAAATACCTTTTCCTCTACCTCTTTCAAGGACTTCAACTTATGAGAACTCCATCCTTTGTCATAGAATAAGTGTTGACACGCCCATCATGTATTGCTCGCCAATCAAACTACCATGGTCTACCTAACAACATATGACAAACATCCATAGGCATAACATCACACAATACTTCATCATGGTATTTTCAATCTCGAACTTTACCAGAAATTATTCACTTACCAAAGCTTTATGGTCCTTCTACAACCAAGAAATTCAGTATGGATTCAGATGCCTTCTCTCCAACTGCAACTTACTAACCATCTCATCTGAAACAAGGTTATTAATACTACCTCCATCAATAATATCATTGCAAAATTTACCTTCACACTTACATTTGGTGCGAAACAAATTCTTCCTTTGAGTTGGTTCTTTATCCCCATTCAACAAGGTTCTTTTAGTAACAAGAAACTCTCCTCTTTCTACATCCTCAGAATGTGACGACTCAACATCTTCATCAATATGTGCAACTTGTGCATTACCCTTAGGTATTATATTTGTCCTTCCTTGATGTTGAGGACAAGTTCAGGGAAAAATTTAGTTGTGAATCTTTGCCAATTGGTGAATTATAGGAATCGGCCAAGTCAAAATTCATCTATTTCTCACACCCAACAAGGTGTCCAAATCACTTGGATTTTACGAACTATAGGTCCAATGCATTTCCATTCACCAATGAGTTTTTTTATGAGGCATATTTAAGCAACAAATTCGCCATTATCAAACTACACATTTCAATAGAATGACTAATATTTTTGCCTAGAATCCAAAAAGCATTTAATAAAACACCTACATGTGCGCCAATACTATTAAACTAGCATTGTATCAAGACCCATTTTTCTAATTAAAATTTACAAATAGTTTCTTGTGAAGACCTATTTAGTGAATTAAAATTTATAAATAGTTGCTCATGAGGACCTATTTTTCCAATAACATTAAAAAATAATCACATTTGAGGACACATTTTTCCTTGAAAATTACAACGTATTGTTGTATAAGCATGTGGGATTTATGAAATTTTTAATACACCATTTAAAAATCCTGTGGAATTCACCAAATATGGAATCATGGATTGATATAAATACAATTGAAAGTGTGATTTATTCTTACACATTTTGTTTAGTTCTAAGGTTCTACTTCTTGATTCGAATGTCAGCCAAAGCTGAAAATGTAGACTTAAAAGGTGAGTGATCATTTCCTCATAGTGTTATTAGTTATAATAATAATTTTTATTTATCTCTTTTCCATTCTTTCTTCAACAAAGTGAACCTTAGAACCAAACTTTGAATTTTTTAATTTTTTGAAATGCTTGGCCCATCGAGTAGAAAGATGACTAAGAAAGACTTTCAACTCAACAAAGTGAACGATCAACCAAGTAAGGGAATCGAGAAGTTATGAAAATTTAAAACTCCAAGACAAGGTTATAAAAATTTGAGGACTAGTAACTAAGGTTAGGAAAAGCCAAAATTTTTATGTTGTATTGCATGGTATTGAATTTGTTATGTGATTCTGCATCATTTTTAAAGAACAACACTTATCACACTACTTATAAATTCCTATTTCATTGTCATTCACAAAATCTTTGATAAATAACTGAAAGGAATATTATTAATCCAATCCTTGAACATAAACTAATAGTTCAACATCCATAACTTATAAGTTATAAGCTAACATAAGCTAATAGTTCAACATAAATAATTTATAAAGGCATCCACCCAACATAAACAATAAAAGCTTAAACTACCAAATCACCTAAATTATATTAAGAAATCCTTACACATCCATTACCATAAAATATTTATTCATAGATAAGCATTCCATAACAATGAAACTATCCAAAAATCTATCATTCCAATAATAGACAATCCACTGGAAAATATAAATATTTTTTTGTCTTGATAACGATTTCTTGAAGACAACCATTTTAGAAATTAAATTAAAAAGTCTTTGAAGTATCAAGAGATCCAAATTAAATAAAATAACATAAAAGCTAGAAACTAGACAACAGTCCCACTCCCAGCACTGACTCCTTCACTTTCAGTTATTTCTTCCTTCTTCTCCTTCAATAACGCCTCTTGTTCCTTTACTCTTTGCCTATATTCCTGGTACTTGGTGACAATTGCAGTGATGTTTTTGCTTCCTAAAGTTGTAGTAATCTATAACTTGGTTCTCCAGGTGACCAAAGCAATTTCAGACTCAACCAACATTTCAGATCTTCTCTCTTCTCCACATTTATAAGTCTTCAGGTGGATCTCCATTCCACTGAGTTTCGAGAAGGACTCCAATGACACTGTAGTAGGATTAGCTATTTTTTTCTTGAATATCTCTCTAAACTTCAGAGAGATCTCTCTTATATCTAAAACGTTTTCATCAAACTCATCAGTAATTTCCCTAGAATATGACAATCTTCATTAACTTCCACCAAGATTTCATAATTTTGATCAAGTATATTTTTAGTTTCCTTCACCAGATTATCATACATATTCAATTTCCATTCCAATGACATGGACTATGAAGGGTCTAGCTCCTTAGGATTATTCATAATTTTCTCACCAATTAATATCTTTAGATCCATAGAGTTAAATTCTTTCATTACCTAAGAGAACATAGAGAGACTAGTTTGATATTTTTTGAGCTGCTGAAGTTCTGTTACTAACTCCTCCCTCTTGTTAGCAACTTGAGTCTTAAAGAGCTCAAATTTATATAGAAAGAAGATAGCCTCTTGAGATGTTTTATCAATCCCCTCACAAGCAGCTATGGAATAACTCAAATTCTTTTTAATTTTCTCTATGGTGAGCATGTTGATGCCCTCTACCTGAGAAATTGAGGCTTCATCAAATGTAGGAGGAGTAGCCATGGAAGAAATAACACTCAATGTGAGGACTTGAGATTTTGGTTTTATATTTTCTTTCCTCTATTTTTTCAATCTTTTAATCAAGGTATTGACTAAATAATTGGCATGGTACACATCACCTTCCAGTGTAGTCCACCTCTGTTATTTCATCTCCATTTAAATCCTTCACAAGCTCAATAATTTTTAACATTTGATTTCTAGAAGTAGCATAAGTCACCATTCTTGAAATCCTCCTAGATTTCTTAGGTTTCTAAAGAGCTTTGAAGTAACTTTGAAACTGTATCCACTCCAACTGTCATTGTAGGAATATGCTTTCTCTTCTTCTCCATTTCTTTTTTCAGCCATCCTAGGGAGGCCACTACTAGACCAAAATCTTCATTTCCACTAATAGTTTCTTTAGGATCATTAGGAGTGATAGGTGGGCTATCAACTGGAGGCAGAGAAGAGGGAAATTCAGACAAAGGAGGCAATATATTATCTTTAGCGATATGTTTAAAGATAGCTTTAGAATCTACAAACATTTTTTTTCTTGATTGGTCTTCTTCTTAGGGGTAGGAGAAATCCCATTGTCTTGTTCATAGATGCTCTTCAAATTGATTGTTTCTTCTGGCCTATCACTATTACCTCCTAACTAAGAATTTGCACTAGATGACCTCACATAGCGTTTCCCCGATGATACACTTGCACTAGATGCTTGCGTAGACCTCTAGTCATTCTTTTGTGATGACTTAGGATCCTGAACAAGACCAAAAACTTTCTGCCATTTCACATCCAACTAGTCCTAGGTTCTTTTGAGCACTAACACAACACACACCCTCGTATCTAAAATTTCACTTTGGCTCCAATCAACCCTAGGGTGGGATTTATCAGGAAGTTTTTTCATATTTAGAATCTATGATTGTTGAATCCTCAGCTACATTGTTAGGAATGTGAAATGATAGACTGAAAGCCTGTATTTTTTCTAGTGTTAGCCTCATATAATCTCTTCTCAAAAATTCCTTCTCATCGACACAATCTTCCCAAAAATATTCAATAGATGGGTGATGTCGATATAAGCTCCCTCCATATAAATTATGCTTCACAAAATCCTTATTGTCAAAATTATCTCTCATGGATAGATTCTAGAGGTTATATTCCTTAAGAATTCCTTTAGCTCCCTTGCCCATCTAGTTTGTTTTGCACAAAAAAGAAGGGGTCTCCAATGGGAAGGCATACCCTCATTTCCCCATGTTTGTATACTTAATATTAACCATGGCCATTTTTTGACAAACTTCTAGAAATATTAGTAAATCTTTAGGATATTGAGGTAATTTTAATGGGGATTTCTCAAAACACCCTATTCTTAGATAGAAAAATTTATCAAATTGGATATAAAAACTCCTAAATTTTGATACAAGAGAAATTGATTAAGGGGAAAGGCGAATTTATGGATTTCCATCTAGCTTCCTCACGACCTCCATTAAAAATGCATCATTAACATGAAAAAAAACACCTATTCCAAATTGTTTAGTGAATTGAGGAAAGCCTTTATACACATACATATTATAAGTTGGGGTTCCTTGTGGCTTCAACCTAGGCCAAAAGGACCTCTAACTACCTATAATGTACATAAGGTAAGAACACATACAAAAAGTTGTAGTCTTATGGAAATTAATTAATTGCTCATTCAAATAGAAGCAAATAACTTTAGCTCAGTCAATGAAAATGTTCTCATAACAGACCATCAAGATAAACCAGCACATCCAATCCTTAAATAACTCAACTTGTGCATTCCCAACAATGTGGTGCAATAAAGAAATAACATCTACAATTTCTTCCTTAAAATGTAATATTTTAAGTTTACTTGGCAGTTGTGACTTACCTTTCTTTTCAAACTTCAACCAGGGTTTAGCCATGGAGTTCTTACACCAGTCCTTATTCACCTTGAAAAATTCACCTACCACTACGATATACATGTCTTCTATAGGTTCCCTTTTTGGAAGCCCCAAGTGCAGGAAATAGCTTCAAGAGAAATTTCTGCAATTATAGTTCAATCTATGGCTTTAATTTCCCATTTTTGTAGAATGTACCTTCTCACACATGCACTTATCAAGTCCACACTCAACATAGCTTCTAGAAACCCTCCACCATGAGCTAGCCCCCTTTCTAAGAGTTTTATATCCAACTCAAACTTGTTGTCCCTCTCTAGGCGCGCCCAAAATTCATCTAACTTAAAAGGTTTGAGCGTTGTATCCCTTATGTTGAACCAAAATTCACTTTGCATGAGAACAAATTCATGGAGAACAAATGTTTGCACATGATATTCTGAGAAGTACTAGCCTTGGCAAAGAATGAGAATGCAGGCTAAAAGTATCAGTAAAAATAATGTTTGCACTTGAGAAGTACTAGACTTGGCAAAGAATGAGAATGCAGGATAAATGTCTGAGTAAGACTTTGCCACCCAATTATACAATTATTTTTTATAGGATGTGCTTTAAATGTGGCATTTAATTTCATTCATTGAAAAGATAGCCTTTAAACCTACATGCTTTTTGAAATTCCTGAAAAGAAAACTCAAGTTTATTCCATACATAGCATTCAATGAGATATTAGATGATGGCACCTTTGAAAAGCACAATAAGTTCATCATGTCGCATGGTCGCCAAAACTTGGAACCTCAAAATCAAAGTTTGAAGTTTCAAAGTTTTTGAAACCTCCGACCCACTAACTAAATCCACATACCATAACTTAAAGGTTACGTATGTACAAACTTAAGTTACTCAACAAAGTGAACCAGGTTAGGGAATCAGGTAGTTATGAAAATTTAGAACTCCGCGACAATGCGACATGCCACATGGTTGTAAAAATTGGAGTACTAGTGACTAAGCTTGCTTTGCTCCCTTATTTTGAGTCTACAACCATACGCCAAATGTTCATTGAATGGTTGAGTAATTTATGATATTTTTAATCATTAATGCTCTCAAATTAACATCAAGGCCTTTATAAAATGAATTACAATATCACATTAATAGCACAACTATTAATAGCACTAAGCACAATAACACTTAACGTTGCAATTACAATATCACATTAATAGCACAACCATTAATAGCACAGTAACACTTAGCATTGTAAAGGACTTAATAAAAAGTATTACAATGTCAAATTAATAGCACAACCATTTATTTTACTAGTGCTTGCACCCCAATGAGGTGCAATGGTTACGCCGATAGCAGGATATACTCTCGCAATATATTGAAAGGCAAGGAAAAAAATTGCAAGAAAATGTAAATTGCTTTTCTTAAGACTACCTATTTAAGCAAACATCAATTGATGATGGGATGCAAGAGGATTTGAATATGAACAAGTGGAATTGATATGTTATGCTAAGTGGTTTTACAACATAATTTTTTTGTACAATGAAAGAAGCGCTGTAACTTAAAAGGTCGATTGGATTAAGTACAATTGTTGCTGGTTAATGATATACCTTGTAATCGAATGTAACATATAATAAAAAACTAATAGGCTAATATTTTAGGTATTTCACCTTGTTAAGGTTTATATGTACCTCATTCTAATCAATGAGAAAACTCAAGTATTTGACATAATGTTAACAAAAGCAGGATTTCTTCATTTTTGCTTGAAGCTTATGACATTAGAGGCTATATAAGGTAGTTTGAACATGCTAAATATGATCCTCCTAATTGTTCTCATACATAAAAATATCATTCATGAACTATCATAAGTTAGGTTGAAATGTCACTAATGAGCTACATAGATTTGTAGGACAATTATTGATCTCAAAGAAATCAATCATTCATAAACCCTAGCTTTAATTTTCAAAGCAATTTTATAGTGATCAATAGAATCCATTTGTACCTAAATGGTGACATAAATTTAGATACATCTTTATCAAATACCATGCCCCTTTATATGATGAAGATCATGGATTCTAGGCAAGTGATATTTCTATTTGAAAATAATTTCATAAATCATTAGATTGATAATCATAATTAGTCAAATACCATAGTCCCCTAATATAATTCCATCAGTGTTAGGAAAAGGGTTCCTATTGTTTATTGTTTACAATGGTTTCGTTCACGCTTTAGTAGCATTTTTGTGGGGTTGACTTGGACTTTTAAATCAAACCCCAGGTTTGTTTTTTTGCTTTTAAATTTTTGATATCATTCATGATGACTTTTTGGCTCGGGGGATTGGATTGCTTTGAGGCCAGGCTGAAATGGGTTTTGTTTAGACCATAGAAATGCGTTTCTTTTTGTGAATCTTGTCAGGGCTTGAAAATTCTTGGATGGGTTTTTGTTTGGCCGGGAACCCGAATTGGCATTTAATGATTCATAACTACGTATTTCTAAATCAACTCTTTTAAAAAATCTTAGAAAATAATTTTGAAAGGATTTAATCATTTATAAACATAAAATTTGAGGGAAAAGAAGAGGAAAATAACAAATAATAGATCACACACATCACAAAATAGGTAGAGTGTGCCTTTACTATCTCATAATTGTTTTTTATTAATTCATAGAGTGCAATGCTACATAAATGGTTCTTTTGGAGTATTTCAATAAACCATACACTCCTCTACCTCCACTATATTAGATTATAACTATAATAACTTTAACCTTCTCATTTGAAACAATTATAAGTCACATTTATTATTCAATTATACTTTTGGAATGTCTCAATGTCCCTCAATTATGCATACTTTAATCACTCAAGTTCAAGGAAGAATATAATTTCTTTTGGAATAGAAATAGTTACACATTGACAATTTTTCAACTATAAAATTATTCCTATTTCTATCTAAATAGTCTTCCTTTTTAGTATAATAGATGTCAATAAGGAATATGAATAGTTGATCAATTTCCATATATTTATCTTCAACTATGACCTTATGATAATTAATGACACAATTACAAATAACCAATATCCCACATCCAATGGCTTATTTCAACTCTCATTACTAATAAAATGAAGAAAAATTAAACACATGACCTTTACAAGTTAACAATTGATCAATGAAAAAATACCTTTCATCTCAACAATTTACACTTCAACAAAAGCATGCATACTTCAATAGCAACATATGTCTCTTAGCAGCACTTTAGTAGCATAATTGATCTTTTGTAACAACTAAAGTCAAATTTATAGCTTATTCAATCTTTACCCCATTCAGTAAAACTCAAAGACACTTTAGCAACTTAATCAATCTTCAATAACACTCAAGTAGAAACTAAAGACACTTTAGTAGTGACAATTTAACAACATACTAATTTCAAAGGTCCCCTACAAAAATCAATGAACAAATTGTATCTCCACAAGTGCAATGACAATGTTCTAGATCGTCAAAAAGAATAATTTTTGAACTTTCCTCCAATCATAAAATTATTATAAATTTATTTTAACATTTGAATATATTTTTTAAATTAACTTAAAAATTCTCCATGGTATTTCTCAAACATGTGACCAAATTTAGAACCTTTCGATTAAAACCCACTTAAATTGGTTGTGAATTATGGATCCCTAATTAAATTATTTTTGATGCCTAATATCCTTAGTCCTAGATATTCTTGACACATTCATTTAGCCTTATTTCCTAGATCTTTTTGAGAAATGCATTTGGTCTTTATATAGAAAATTCACTTCCTTACCAATAAACTATGCCTCACACTCTTTGTGCATGTTTTACCTCACCTTGTCAATAAAAATTTTACCTCACCTTGTTAATAAAAATATCTTCTTCCGAGTAATCTTACTCCTTAGGTGAAAAATAATTTGATGAAGAAATAATATCACCCTCATGTTCCTTGTCTAGCATATAGGACAAACAAATTATGCTACTTAACATTGATAGCTAAAAACATTTCTATATAGTTGAGAAAACTCCAACAAAATGTATTTTGTGTTAACTACTATACTATCTAAAATGGACCATACCATAAAGGTTTTTTCTTCCATTAAGGAATGTGTTTCTATTTTGTAGCCAAATATAGCTAAAACATGCAATCAATAAGAATGTTAAATCCTTATCAATATTTAAGTATTTATTGTCTATCCCTAAAGGATAGAACCAATTTATTAAAAAAATTAGGAACTTCATTGTAAATACCTTCCTCAATAAATGTAAATTTTACTTCTTTGAATGCAAATCTAATTTTGGTATGTAAAGGCCAAGAAAAAAAGGATATTTTATGTCTTTTGGAATCTACCATGTAGTTTTTATATTTGGCCTGAACAATATACAATTGATTCCATAATATTCACACACTAACACATTGCCAGCATACTCAAACAAAATGATAAATTGTCTTATATTTGTTCTGAACAAAAGGAGAATAACTCCACCATGGAAGAAACAGAAATGACAGAAAGCCAGCAAAAAATAGAGGAAATGACAAAAATGACACACAAAGTTCCTGAGTAACACAAAGAAATGATAGAAGTCCAGCGAAAAATAGAGGAAAACAAAGGTTAGTCACTTGGCCATCATGACAATGACAAATTCCTTGTAGTTGATTTCGCCATCGTCGTCCCAATTGGCCTTACAAATCATCTCATCGACTCATCTCGAAAAACAGAGGAAAATGAAGGTTAGTCACTTAGAATGAGAAAAACTCTTTGTAGATGATCACAGAATATGATTCAAAACATTGATAAATGCTTTCTACTATTTTTTAATTAGAAAAATGTATGGTGAAAGAGTTTCCAAATAAAAATTATGAGAAGTATATCTAAATTTTAGTGTAGATAAAAGGACTCTCAGACTTTTAGCCTGTAGTTAAATGCAGAAATCGCCAAACCTACCCTAACATTGGTAGGATTTTTGAACTGTTGAAGCATGAAGGCATCAGGGGTGCTTTCAAAAATATGGATGAAAAGAAATAAAAAATAAAAAATAAATATTAGACATAAAAGTTTGGGATAGAGATAATCATGAAACAAGAGATGAATGTCATCTTGTTAGATTCGTAGAAATGAAGCAATCAGGAAATGCAGAAAAAGGTTGCTTTTCTCCAATCTTGACTGTTTTAGTCAAATTCAGATACAAAATGCTGAGTTGAAATATCATGAAAGATTAAAACAAAACAAATTCCAATGAGAGTTGAGAAAAAAATCACTCGTCTCATTTTTTCATTTTTCTGATAGAAAATGTGTCAACAACATAAATAGAACAATTTTTATAGATCCTCCGTATTTGAAACACTAAGAGATGATAATAAATTTTTATAGGTTACTCTTCATTTGAGGCTGGTGTAGGAGGGCATTGTGAGTAAGAGCTTGTACCATCTTGCTGCTGCCACAAATGACAGCCCTATCCCCATATTTTCCAGAAGTTAGCTCTACAAGTATTGTCTGTAACAGCCAAAAAAATAAATATGTCGGTCGTTCTAAAATGGAAAAAGAAATTTTGCAGAAGCACCATTAAATCTACAATATGTAGTGATGAATTTGGAAAAAAATTTAGAAGATGTATTCATGATGCTTATAAATTAAAAAGGATAAAGCTTATTTTCAAACAAAAGGGAATCAATTAGTCGCACAGGCAGGCAGATTTAATGGAAACCCAAAAAACAAAACAAAGATTTTTGTAAGAAAAATGTGCAAATTTTTTCAGATAATTATGTGCGGTAGTTTTTACATAAGTCCTCCTATATTTGTAAATAGCAGTAAATATTTTTAGTAAAAATCTGTAATAAATTTTTATACTTTTTGAATTTCTGAAAAGATTTCTCCAAAAATATTTATGTTTAATCCTCCTTTTACCTTGCTTGGTGAAATGAGCCCTTTGTCCTCTGCATAGTTAATCATGGCGTACCCAACCCTGCTAGCCACAAAAAAATCAAGCTTATCTTTTGTTCATACAAATTAAAACAATGAGAAGGGTTTAGTAGGATTATTTTAAAGGTCCACCAAAATTGAATTTGTGAAGACTTTAGTGAAACTGTGTAAATTTTTTACATCGGTACAATTTCATCTGTGTTAGATTTCAAAGTTTGCTATACAATTTTGCTCAAAAATTTAGGATTACAAAAGATCTAAAATATTAATCCTCCAAAAAAAAATTAACAACATATATATCTCCTACCTATCTTTGACGTTGCAGCAAGGTTGCATCATCTCCATCTTAGCCACAATTTGAGCTCCACAGTCCTCTGTTACTCTATTGAATTGCACAAGGGGGTCCCCGTTACCAACTGCAAAGTCAACATTTTCCCCTCCCCCTCAGTACACATTATAACAACCATTAATCTACAAGTGAAGTGCAAACAAAGAAGACAAAATGACCTCAGTGGCATCCTTCTTGAAGTTGAAATTGGGCCTAGAAAATTGTTGCTAAGAGGCAGTGGTATAGTGCCTTGCAAATGCTACCTATAATGCATTTCTCACCACACCCATTTTGGATCCCTAAATCTAGGTATTTCGGTTTCTGCTAACACCTACTCTGCAGAAAAATGGAATGCAGAAAGCATAAATTATCTTGTTAGCTTCATCTCCATCCTTATTATAAGCAATGGATTCAATGAATCTAAATGCACAGGATTTCACCTCGAATAGCAGCATTTGCTATGAAATCTATTGGAGCCGCCCATGTTTCCTACGGAAGTTGGACAAGTCTGGTCTAAACTCTTTACATGAGGTAGCAGTCAAGAGCATCGGGAGTGGATTTGGAGGGTGCAAGAATCCACAGCCATGGGAGATGATCAGCCCAGTTGAATGCTCTCAGCAAATCAAAACCCTCCTCGACCATCTTCCTCACCTCTCTGCCTTCTCTGTCACCACCCAGCTTTGTACCAAAGACACTTCCCATGATGTTGTTGAGAGCCACTATTTGAAGATGTGGACGGAGGTTGACGACACCCCTGCACATATTGCGTATATCCGATAACATTTTTAGACAGTTCGCATGACGCCTTGCGCAACAATTCTTCATGGACTAAAGAGATGAGCAGCCGACATCCTGCCATAATGGATGGCCAAGGGAAGGAACACCATTCCTCAATAAATGCGTGACCATACCTTCACCCATTCCCTATGCCATTCCTCATTAATTACTGTTTGTCTCCCAAATAAATGTCCATTGAAAAGAAGTCATCCCACAATCTGGCGGGGGGCCTGAAAATTTCCTAAAAAATTTATTGGCATCAGACAGTAGACTTTTTCGGTCGATTTCCCACCCATAATAGCCTATCGGCTAATTACAACTAAATTACAATGTCACATTATTACATAGTACAAATGGGTATGTGTAGGATCATCATGGAAAAATATAGGCCCTTAAGTGGCAAAAAATTTAGAAAAATCATAGTTAGGCAACTTGACGTAAAAATTTGAATAAGTTATCTATATTATTTCAAAAATATGTAAGAATAGAATCTATAGAAAATGGAATTTAGTTTCTAAACTACTAGTTTTTTTTTTAATTTTTAAAATCTATTTGGTGAAAATTTGAAATTTCAATGCGAGTAATTTAAATTTCAAGGAAAAATATGAAGTAGGTGTCAAACCACCATAACCACAATAAAATGACAATATTTTTTATAAGATTTTAAATATAAGTAGAAGACTCATGTACCAATGTGATGCATATTTTTATTTTTATTTTTTCCAAGTAAATAATTAATTATGAATTTTTATTACAAATTTTAAAACTATAAAAACTGTATGTCGACCACCTTAACTTGGTTAAAATTTATGAAATTCATTTTTTCTTTTTAATCCTATAGTATGTGAAGCATAGAATGTGATGCATGTTTCAAATTCAAAAATGTGATACCATTTGAAAGTTATAGATATTTTTCAATCAACCTATCAATCAAGACTTTAGTCGTAATTCAAATAGAAAATAAATAATAATTACTTATTAAATTAAAAGTAAGGAATAATTTATATTGGTGGAAATATGAGAATCTCCTTTAAAAACCCTTTTTGTTTCATCAATTTTGGGTAGGAAAAAAGTCATCAGCCACATACCCATCATATTGCCACTTTTTAGCCCATCATGATCTTGCACATACCCAAATACAAATGTAAGTGCAAGTGCCAAGCTTCTACTAGATCACTGGTGAAAACGTAAATGCAATACATGTGTCTAAAAATAAATGGGACTTGTCGGGTCAACCATGCACTCTAAAAATAAATGCTTGGGACTTCTGGGATTAGCCATGTTGTCTGAAAATAAATGCATGGGGAAAGGTAGGCTAATCAAATCGAGGAAATGCGAGCTGTGAAAATACAAAATATACTTCTCCCCTTTGAAAATTAGAGTCATACAGAAGATGAGGGGTTGTAAATCTATTCCCATCTTCTACTTGCAGCTTCCATGCACTGGTAGAGTACTTATCTCCATCAGAGCTCCTCATCTTGGCTCAAAAATTGTCTGAGAAGTTAGGGACCCAAATCAACTTCTTTCCAATTCCACCCATTCTCAACTTGGAGGAAATTGGTCTTTTACTTTGTAACTACATAACTGTAGGTAGGAGAATTTAGAGTATCCCCAATAATTCTACATCATCTTCTTCCTAAGTCCTATTCCTTATTAACCCTACAAAATGAAAACCCTTCTTATAATTCAAACATTGCACTCAATAGTGAAGACTATAGCCTTCAACAAATTATTTCAATTTTTAGTTGTGTTCACTATCCTTATTTATGGGAAATATTGCTGCCAATAGTGCCACTACCAACCTGGTCCTTGTGTACACCTCACACATGTCATGTGTGAGGTTAGGTAGGTTAGGTATAAGCATGATTCATGAATCATAATCATGATTCACGCAAACCAAAAAACATACTTAAATTTTAATTGATTAATGTAACTTAAGCCTTACATTTATTTAAATGTTTAATTTGATTGGCGTCTAGACTCTGATAGCCTCAGTACATGTAAAATGTACCTCAAGCTGACAAGTGACAACTTTCAATTGTCAAAATCGCCAATGCCACTCAAAGTTCAAATGATATGAAATCATTACAAATCTTTTTTCACTAGCCATTTAGTTCTGCATTGGTAGAAAATTCTAAATCATTGATCATTGTAAATCTAATGGTTAAAGGGTAATTCTAGAGGTTTAAGTTTGAAAGACTAGCGCTCTTTTCATTTCATTCTGAAATGCATCTACAACCATACATCAAATGTTCATTGAATGGTTGAGTAATTTATGAATTATGATATAAATAATAAACATGTGTTTTAAATTTGTTTTGAACTATAATGCGCTAGGATTGAAATCAAGGCCAAGGGGCTGTTAACTTAACATTGCAAAGGACTTAATAAAATGAATAATGATATAGGGAACTGGGGAATAAGGTCAACAAAAAATTAGAAATCAATATCATTTTGGTAAACCCTAACAAGAGTGACAACTTTTAGTGTTTAAAATGTTTTCTTTTCAATTTGGTGGCAACTTTCTTTCTTCATTTGTATTACTTTATGTTTTACTTTTAAATCTGCATGCAATTATTTCATAAATAGATAATACTTAATTCCTCAAAGGAAACAAAAACTGATTTGAATAGATTCATAGACACTGAACTCAGAAAATATCTCTTTACTATAAATTTATAACAAAGATTAACATAACACAACCATTTATTTTATTACAACTAAATTACAATGTCACATTATTACATATCTTTTTAAAGATGAGTAGTTGTAGAGCAGACAAGCTCCTATTTTGTATAAATAACATAAGTCACTTTACATAGGCAATTTATTCGAAGCTGTTGCTCATGACTATGGATTACAAATTGATTCCAATTTCCAAGCTTCTACTAGTGACAATGTAATACAAATGTGACACTAAAAATAAATGTATGATACCAAAACTTCTGCTGGTGAGAATGTAGGACAAATGTGGCACTAAAAATAAATGTAAGGAACTCACTTGGAAAACCATGCTGGGAAAATGGGATTTGTGAAGATATAAAATGTGCTTATCCCCTTTGAGAACAAGAGTCATGTAGAAGATGAGGGGTAGTAAAATTACTCCCATCTTCTACCCGCAACCTCCATGCATTGGGATAGCACTTATTTCCATCAGAGCTCCTCATCCTAGTTCAAAAACTATCTGAGAAGTCAAGTGAACCAAATGAACTTCTTTCCAATTCCACTCATTCTAAACTTGAAGGAAATTGGTCTTTTACTCTATAACTACATAACTGGAGGAAGAAGAATTTAGAGTATCCCCAATAATACCACAACTTCTTTTTCCTTAATCCTTATAAACCCAAAAAAATGAAAACCGTTATGATACTATCCACTATCACTAACCCTACTTAATAATTAATGGGCCACTAGTGTTGCTACCAGCTTGATTCACGTAAACTAAAAAACCAACTTAGTCTATTCGTGTATCTTAAGCCTTACATGTATAATTAAAATATATAATTTTATTGACATCTAGCTACATGCAAATTATACCTCAATATGACAAGCTATCAAAATCACTAGACTCAAGTGAACACTACCAGTGCCACTCAAACAATATGAAATCATTACAAATATTGTTTCATTAAAGCTATGAGCTATCCAATCAATTGCTTTGAATGTCGAAAAGATTGAGAATTTCAATTAAATGAAATTTAATACATTGAAGTATTGAAAAGAGAGAAATTAGTTTTGATCTCGCCATGTGTCCACATCTAACGGTTCTAGTGTTATTCTAAAGGTTTCAATTCGTAAGTCTACTGCTTCAGAGATTTACTTCTAGAATGCAACTATATTCGCCCATCAAAAATTCATTGAAAGGTCATGGTTATATTGATTTTCCTTTACATCCTTTGTGTAAAACATTCTTAAGTTTTTAAACCTTGGTCCTATGTTCTTCGTAGGTGGTCCCTCTTTTAAAAAAAAATTTGTACACACATCTTTCTTCCTCTAAGTCCTATCACTCATCACCAAAATCCAACACATCATGTTCATTACCATGATGATGAGCCTTGATCTCCCCATGTGTTAGCATCTAACAGTTCTAGTGTAATTCTGGAGGTTTCAATTCACAAATCTAGTGCTTGAGAGATATACTTCTAGAATGTAACTATAGTCACCCATTGAAAATTCATCAAATGGTCATGGTCCATAATGTTGCATGGTCGCTGAAACTTGGAACCTTAGAACCAAAATCTGAAGTTTCAAAGTTTTCAAAACCTATGACCCGCCGAGTACAAAGATGACCAAGAAAGACTTGCAACTAAGGTTAGGAAAAGCACCAAAACCTTGACTTTGGTGAATTAAGATAGGAAAGGTGGCAAGGATGGTGCATTTATGAAGTGAAGATCGTAGGAAGATTTTAACAAGTGGACATGACTGGAGGATCGATGGGTAATTAAGATTGATACGTGAGGATTTTGGAAAATTATTACTTCTCGGCCCTCGATTAAAAAAGTTAGATTGACAATTCATCAAATGACTATGAATAGATTGATTTGCATTGACACTTCACCACTGCATTTTTTTTTAATCAGTGATAATAGTTTATTTTATTAAATATAAAGCAAAAGTTATATATACTTCATATTTTTTTATGAAATATAAAGAAAAATTTACATATACTTCATATTTATCTTCATCCATCAACTACCAAAAAAGTTGATTAACCAACACAGTTTCCAATCTATCAAATTATCCCTAATCATAGTTGCATGAAATCTACCCTTCCAACCATTGTTTGTGCCCCAATTTGTTTTACAATTACAATGCAAATCCAGGCATAACCCCCAAAAAAAATATCATAGACAAGATTTAGTACAGTAATCTTTTTTTTTTTTAAAACTTGTACTACTCAAACACCTTTGATGAATTACCCATCTCCAACAACACTATCTCCATTAATGACTTCATCTTCTTCCTTGGACACAGACCCATCTTTCCATGCATCTCTGCTTTGGAAATGTCTTTGAGATTCTCTTTGACCTCCTTGACCTCCATTAGCTCAATGAAAATTTTTAGTGCTTGCCACCCATCCTACGTACCTTCTTGCCACAGAGCTTTGGTGTGTCCTTCTAGCCACTTGATAAAGAGATGATTTAAATCCATGAGCTTCGAGCCTCCACCATCCATGCCTTCAACCTTAACAAGCTCCACTCTTTTGGATCACCTGTTCTAGAATTCCTTCGATATCCTCTAAAAAAATCTTTGTGAACTAGAGTTTTCATGGCTTTCCACACTACATCCATTGACTCTCCTAAGTCCAGACCCCAAGCCATGACCAATGAATAAATATCCATATTGGTCCTGTATATGTGCTTTAATTTTTAAGAGCCATTACCCAAAATAAATTGAATTGCTTGCACCACTTACACATCCTTGAAGAAAAATAAACCACGTAGCCACTTCACAAGTGCTTTTCCAATGAAAGGGTCCAAATTCCTTCGCGATGTCAAGGTGAAACTGGTCTCCATTGTTTCTCTAGTTCACTATTTTCCAAACAACCACCCACCGTCGACTGGCTACATATGATGTGTGTCTTTAATGTTGGGTTTGGTGAAGCCCAAATTAGCACGTTTTTCACATACATTCGAAATAGTTTCCTTCCTTGTAATGACTTCTAATTAGCATGTGTTTGCTAGTTTAGAAGTTGTTTGTTTCGATGGATTTTTCCAATTATTGGATTTTAGACTATTTTTATAAATACAGCTATTGGTTGAATATGTAATTCAATTGAGAATTAACAAAAGAGACAATCCATGAAAGTGGACATAGCCATCATCTCAAATTTCTAGCCATCTCCATTAATATTGATTCCCGAACATATGTTTAGCACTGACAAGAAAACCTTAATCAATGCTTGACTTCTTACAAGAACTTCCACACTTCCTTTGCTTACTAAACAATCATTTCTTCTTGCATTAAATGCATAAAATAAAATTCCTCCAAATTAATGGCACTAAATTCTTCAAATCTTAAAACATCCACCTCTGCAAAGAATAGTGCCCATTTTGAGAGGATGTCTTCCTCCACATTCCCAGTTCTCCTTATATGACTAACCTTAAAGTCATAAAAAAGGGTTAATTCTTCAGTAATTTTCCTAATCACTCCCTACAAATGCCAAGAATCGATTCCTCCTTTTGTAATTGCTTGAATTATTATTAAAAATCACCCTCCAGATGTATCTTTGATCCCCCTAACTTTTTGGCTATTTTAATTTCCATTAAGGCTTTTGCAGCTACTGCTACATTATCGGTTCCCTCCTTCAATCACATTGCTCTTATCGATAGCACATTCACATTCCAATCATGAACAATACTACCAGCTCTGGATGGACCCGCTTTTCCTTTTGAGTTTTGAAGGTTCATCAAATTTTACCTTCCACAAACCTTCATTTGGTTTCTCCCATTTTTCCACTTCTATAGAATTTTTAGTCAGATTAACCCAACCAAGCCCCTTAATGAGCCACCACTACATTTTTTTTTTAGTTTGATATTATGTTTAATTTACCAATGTTTTTTTCTTAATCATTTGAAAATAGGTTAAATTCGCCAATGAATTTTATTTTTTAGTCTGAAAAAAAGTTTTAATCACTAACAAAATTATTTTTTCTAGTTTGAAAATAGGTTTAATTCACCAATCAAAATATTTTATTGGTTTGAAAATAGATTTTAATCGCCAATGGAAAATTTTTAGTGGTTTTTAAAAAATAATATTTTGCCAAGATTTTCCATAGACTTCTCTCAATTAGAAAAGATTCGCCAATGGATTTTTTTTTCACGAAAAATGAAAAAATTCACCACTAAAATTAATATTTTTATTGGGAGGTATACAAGATTTCACCACAATTTTACACCTTCGCCGAAAAGAGTTCCATGAAATCCTTCTCTTCAGGGGTCCTTGTCGAGAGCTTTCTCTTCCTCTTTGGTCTTCATTAGTTTGATCACGAGCATGGTACGTGTTATCTCCTTTCTGGTTGTGGTTGGTACTAGATCCTTCAACTTTCTTTTGATCTTCATTTCAACCTCCATATGATTGTCCACTAGTCTTTCCACCATGACCCCCATGTCATTACTTGCTTTCAAACCTTCTATTCGACTTTTCTTCTCCCTTCAAAGAAAACTGATATGCATCTTCAATGGTAGACATTCTTACATGACCCAACTCTTCTTGAATACTCAACTTCAACCCATTTATGCAACAACCAAATATTTTCTTGTTGGCCTTAGAATGGCATGTTCTTATCAGGATACGGTAGAATTCTTCTATATACTCCTTGACATATTTTCTTGCTCATTTCAGACCTTGCATCTTCTTCAACAAATCTAGCTCATAGTCCACAATAATGAACTGTCTTTTTAATTTATCCACCATTTGGTCCCATCTAGTTATTTTCTCTTTTCCTCTTCAATTTCTTTCTAGTTGTACCTCTTTCCACAAAATATTTGCATGACCCTTTAGCTTGATATTTTCAAAATTGACCCTCTTAGTATCTTCCAGCTCCTTGTACTCAAAGTACTCCTCCATGTTGTTGATCCAATCAATCAACTCTTTTGGGTTAAGATTTCTTGAAAATATAGAAACATCGATCTTTGTCCTTTTCCCAATCTTAGAGATGGTCTTAAATAATCTGACTTGCTCTGGATCTACTACATCATGTTCTTCTTCAAATTGTAACTCATTTTTAGCTTCATATTTACATCCATCTCCTCTTCTTGGCTCAAATCCTTGATGAAACTCCTCTTGTAGTACTTGAACTTTTCTTTGTAGGGATTTAAAGCCCTCTTTTGGTACAATAGCATTTCTTTCACTAGCACAGTTTCTTCATAGAGACATTCTCATCACTATTCTTAGAAATTCACAATGACAAGTCCTAGCACAAACTGCCTCACATTTGGTGATCTATTTACACACTCAAGAAAATTCTCTCTGGTACAAATTGATGAGGGATACAGCACCCAAACCCCACACAAAAAACAATAACAAATAACAACATAGAAAATGAAAGATAGAAAACAACCCACTTTCAGTTATCTTTCCAAAAGTGAAATTATAGATTCAAAAATTACAAGGCTATAGCCTCATGGGCTTACAAAAAAATCAACTCTGAAAGAAATTCTATTAATATTGGAGCCACAATCTGTAGTAATAGATCCACCTTCTACAACCCCCACTTACCCTTTTTATTTTACCCAATAACCACCCTAGAATATTCTAGAAAGTGTAACATTCTCTTTTGTTTGGCACCAAAAGTCCCACTGTTTGATTTCTTGCCTAGGAAGATATTTTAAGGAAATTCACTTTTTAGTGGGGTAGCTTCTCAAGGCCATAATTATTTATCCAGGTTTCTGATTTTCTATTATAATATATCATTGGAAAGCTCTCAAAGAGATCTACAATGTTGAAACCACCATAGATGATTTCATTCACTTTTTGAGCTATTTCAAGGCTTCTAATATTTTCAAATTTGAATTTGAAGCTATATTGGAGAAATTTCTCAAGATGAAAAACTTTAATATCTCCCAAACCATATAGAGTATTCAAATGATTCCTCCACCCACAAATTTTTTTTTTGGTTTCACTCCTTGGGGTAAATTTTTAGGTCCATACGAGCTCGTTTAGGTTGACTTACTACAAATAGTAACTGATTGCTTTTCACCATTTTCTGACTTCTGTCTTACAACACTTAAGTCTCATCATGGGACTCAAAAAAACTAGAGAAAAATAAGGAAAAATATTCTTTTTTGGATGATGCAAGATTTCCTTATACCATTGGATGCTCTTGCATTAGAATCATGTTTTGAGAATCTCCCTTAAGGATTAAGTTGGACAACCTAGTGATTCAAGAGCATCCAGTGGTGTGAGGGAAATCTTGCATCACCCAAAAAGATGCTTTCCATTTTTGTTTTTGTTATTTTCTTTTTGTAGATGTTTTTGCATTTCTCGATAACCTTTTCATCAAATAAGAGTTTCCAACTTTCAGAACTGCTTTTCTACTTTTTCTACTCAACTGCTATTTTTAGC
Organism: Sequoia sempervirens; assembly: GCA_007258455.2. Taxonomy (NCBI): domain Eukaryota; kingdom Viridiplantae; phylum Streptophyta; class Pinopsida; order Cupressales; family Cupressaceae; genus Sequoia; species Sequoia sempervirens. The sequence goes on from VDFB02193867.1 coordinate 628,415,818, forward strand.
ATGTGTGAATTTGAAGGCATGGGAAGATAGAAATTTATGGGAAGGTTCAGGATGGAAAAATAAGCACTTTGGCGAAAGAATCAAGTCAAGATTACTCACGGTTTGAAAGTTATTCAAGTTCCAGTTTTTTCCTTTTGCCCTGAAAAACCTTCCGAGTCCAGTTTGAGGCACTAAACAGTTACGGATGGCCCTGAAAATTTTGAAAAAATCCCAAAATAGTCTGCCATAGGCCTAATTTGTGGAAAATCATCTTTTTGAGAGCTTTCTGAAAAGGTGTTATCATTGAAGATCCGACGGTCAGATTAAAAGTTATGGCTTCCGAAAGTTAGTGCATATTTTAGAAATGTACTAATTTTCAAATGTGAATTTAAATTTGAATTTTAAATTGTAATTTTGGTGCCAAACCGCCAAACAAGCAAAACTCATATCTCAAATGTTGTTTTTGGCTCCAAACCAAAAAAGGGCTATTTATGGGCTAGTTTATGATTTTTGGATAACTTTTTGGAGAAAGAGTTCGCATGCTGGGAAAAGGGGATTTTTCTGTAATTCTTTAATTTTTCTTGAAACTTTTGTAGCTTGCATATATCTCAGAGCTCGAAAATTTGAGATCCTCTGCATGTAAGAGTTCCATATTTTTGAATAAAATATTATTCTCTATTTTGTGAGTATTGTTCTGTGTCTCGGGATTGCTCCCTCCTCACCTAGCCCGTGTCACAATTTGTGTGTCGTGGAAAGCCACTACCACCTTAACAAAGTTAGATGACTGAATTCCCAAGTTGACCATATAAGCCAATATTAAATTTCCTTTGTGATCAGATAACTACACACCCACCTGCTTGACCAGGGTTAGAGCTGTCAAAGTTAAACTTTAGCCAACCAGGGTTGAGGGGGAGGGGAACCAAAAAAATCTAATTATGTTATGGGGGACAAGCGAAGGTCACTAAACGATGGGTACATAATTAAGTAGTGAAGAGAATTTTAGAATAAAGGATATACACAGAAGTATGAATTCTTACATTAATAACAAACATTAAAAATCCACCTGTCCTCTATAGAGAAAAGGAAATGGCATGTGTATTCTTAGAAACTTCTTCTTGTATTCTTAATTTGCTCATCATTACAAGAAATTCTTAGTTTACTATATTGGTAGAAATAAAGGATATTTTAACTTCGATATAGATGCTTTTAGCCATTCTACAATCAGTTTGATCTTTTGAAAGGAAAGGCAAGTATGTTATGGGGGACAAACGAAGGTCACATATTTTAGGCAAGTATTCTATCACCAACTCATCCAATGATGTGCAGTGTTTGAAACCTTCTATCTTCTCTACTTTGGTACTAATTTTCAATTCAAATACTTACTCTGAGAGAATTAAGTCTGCAAAACTTGTATTACAAACTTGATAGGTAATACAGCTCTAAAAAGTAACTTATCAATAGTGCCTCCAATGATCCAAATTGTTGTAAACTTCCCATCTTTGAATTTTTTTGGTTCTCTTTCAACTCATTTTTTCGAAGAGAACATAATTTTGTGAAACTTGGGATGGAACCTACCTTTGGAGAGTGTTCTATCTTAAGTGTTTGAAGGTTTAACAAACAATGAATACCCCTTCATGTTTCTCAATATTTTATAGTATTCCACCTTTCTGAACTTTAGTGTCCTTGGTAGAGTCTTGACCTCCCTTAAATGCTTGCTATGTGTAAGATTCAGAGTTAGAAGGCCAGGACAACATTATTTAGATAATAAAATCTTGGACACTATTTAAAACCGTAAATTTATTTGCTTCAATTTGCATAATGATGAAGACAATGACATATGCCCAAAAGGAAATTTATAGATTTTATAGCATCGTTTAGTCGTTCTTTCTTATAACGATAAAAGTGAAATTATTTTTGAATTTTAAATTGTGATTTTAGTATAATTTATGTTATAAAAGTCACAATTACATGATTTAATAATTAATTATGAAAACCAATAGTAAATAAACATATTTAATTTCAAGAAACGATTGAATTTTTGTTTACTTTAATTTTGTGAATTGCAATTTAAAAAAAAAATCTTCTTTAAAGAGTAGTACATGTTTTCTTTGTAATAAATGAGTCTTAATGGTTAGTTTTGATGTTAGAACTATACAAGAAACCCTCCAATGGATTTAAAGTCAAAGCATGAATATGATATTTTTTTTAAGTGCAATCTACTTTAAAAAATTTATTCTACCCCAAGAAATAATTTTATCCAATGTAAAATTGGTGGCAATGAACCACATATTTAAGGACTGATTCAATTATGGTAGAAAATGTCGTTTCTTTCTTAAAAAATGAAACTAAAATTGTGATAATTATGCGGAAAAATCCTTAAGAAGAATTAGACCTTAGGGCCTTCTTTTAGTTCTTACATGTTTGATTTAATGTCATTTCATTTTCTCACATTCTTCTTTTCAAAATAATATTGTGTTGGGTCTATATATGTGATTGGCTAGTCTTTTTAAGTCTTATGAGACTTTTCATATATCCCTTACAACCAATCACGTATGTCATGTTCAAAAGAATTTTTTTTTGTTGTAATTTAGTTTTTATAGAATTATGTATGTATTATTAAAGTATTGAATGAGTAATAGAAGACCTTAATCTTTTTGTTTATTATTTTTCATTCTCTTCTATTATATTTTCTGATAATAAGAGTTGAGCACTCCTTCATTAGCTGAGATGGAGCATAAATATTTTATAAGTGTGGTGCAAAACAATTATTAGTCTGTATTATGTTTGCTAATTTCCTAATATAGAAGTTTTTGGATTACAACATGTTTGATTTATGTATCATTATATTCAAGTATAAAAATGTGTATGGGGATAAATATTAGTGAATATAATTTAGTTTTACGTACTTAGTTACATGTATTACATATTTGAGCATTCTACAAAATAGATATTTAATAATGAAAGACCAATAAGCTAGTTTGAGGGGCACCTATTTTATGTGTTGTTAAAAGTTAATATTATAATTTAATTTAAATAGAAAATAAAGTATCAAACGTCATTGATAGTGAGTGACCATTGATCTTTTCTTTCAAAATAATTAAAAATTTGAAAACATAATAATAAATAATGCTTAACATAATATTTGTAAATGTAGATTAGATATAAATTATTTTTTTAATCAATTGAAAAAGCTAAAAGAATCCTAATTAAAAGAAAAATAAAAGGTTGTGGATTAGATTATGTGCAAGGAGAGGATCTACATTTGCTAATATTCTTCAAAATATAGAAATGGCTAAACTAATAGCAAGTTTAAACCATCAAAGAGCAGTTAATAAATTGTAAGTATGAAAAGTATATTAATGACAGATACGTACAAAAATTCTCTCGTTAGTTCTACTCCTTCGGAAAACTAAGTCGTTAATATCCATTCGGGTGCTCCATTCTGATTTGTTGATTCTGAGTTTTATTTCAAACCATAAATAGTGATAATTTGTTTTGGGTAAAGTTGTAACGTCATACTTTGGCACACAGCTACGTCATCCCTTGCCTATTCCAAAGTCGGTGATTTTGGAGTTAAGAATTGCCTCAAAAATCATATTCATGGATAACATCAACATTAAAAATGGTAGACGAGAAAAATGTTCAGCACCTTTTTTTTCTGCTATCAATGAATAATTTAATATTTAATTTAGTTTTTAATTAATTTGATTTTTAAATTTTACATAGATAATAATTAGTTTTGAGATATGTTTAGTTTATTTTATAATTATATTTTTCATACTAGATTAGATGACATTTGCAATCTAATTTTCATATTAAAAAAACTGAAAATAGAATAAATTTAACTAATTTCATCTATCTATTTTTTGGAGATATATTTTGGTTCTCTATTTTACATATCCATAATCAGAAATCAAAATTTGAAAAGTAAACTTGATCAGACTCAATTCCCTCACAAAATGGTTAATTCGTCAAAAAAATCTATTGCAAAGGTAGGATGAATGGTACATTTGTAGTGTGCTCCACGAATTTAGCAAGGGAAGAATAGGCTAGCCATGTGTCAAAGTACGACCTATGATGTTTCAACTATGAAAATTGTTCTTTAGATTATAATAAATTCAAATATTCAACCCTTGTATGACCTTGTTTGCATAATTATTCACTTGCAATCTGAATATTATCATCCAATGATTGCAAAATGATATCAAAAAGATTTTATTGGGCGATTTTCTTTGCTTTCTAGCATTTATTTCTTAAGTGTAGAAGGGACAGGAGTATATCTGTTGTATGAGGTCTGGTTTTTTTTGTTTTGTGTCTCCATTAATTTTGTTCCAAATATCATTTGATTATCCTTACAATGTATAAGGGCAATGTATAAGAAATTTGTGGAGTGAGGATTAAATTTTCATTGAAAACTTCTAAAATTTTATTTTCAATGTCATTCATATATAATACTTAAAATTCTATTAATATTTTTTTACACTTATATATAATTACAGATTTATCATTGCTCTTTGTTAAATGAAAATCATAAGACTATCAGCTTCTTCAAATTTTGAAACTTTAAATTTAAAGCTTATCTATTATTAAAATCCATAAGAAACATGTTTATAAAAACTCCTAAAATTTTTGAACAACAACCATTAAAATATTTTTTTAAAATCCCCTCCACGGAACTCCAACCTTAAAAAAACAAATTTGTTGAAATAGTCGACTCTTAAGACTCCTCGCTTTAAACGATAAACTAAAACTTTTTAAATTTCCAAGTTGTTATTAAATGTTCCTTTAGTACTACTTCGGGCCTTCTCATAGGACGGTTAAACTGATGTAGTTGCCGTTATGCCCCACTGTACAAGAAACATGTGAAAGCAAGAAGCTGAACATACATTGAATGAGTCCTCTTTTGAAATAATTTGGCATGCGGAGACGCAGGTATATAAATTATTGTCATAGAAAATTGGAAATATTCGTTGGCAGTATAGAATTTCTGCAAAATTATAAAGGCTTTGTCCTCTGCTGACTAGCCCAACTACATATATGACCCTGAGCCGCAGTCTTACCATATTTGAGCCTTCGAATATCTAATTCTCATCTGTTTTCTTTTTTGTGACCTTTCATTCCTTGTGCACTCACACTCGGAATCATGGAATCAAACAACAGAGATGAACTAAAGGTGGATCAAGATCGTTGGGTCGTTCACATCAAGCACTGCCTGCAAATATTATGCGAGGAAGAACAAGAAATGGAGAATTGTGTATCCATTTTTGGTGTGCCCAAGGAGCTGTTGGCAGTGAAGCCAGAGGTATACATTCCCCAGTGCGTCTCCATAGGACCATATCACCACTGGATTTCCAAATTGTTAGAAATGGAGAGATACAAATTTGCTGCTGCGCGAAGATTTCAGAAGAGCATAAGTGGTGACTGTAAATTTGAATCTGTAGTAGAAGAGGTGAAGAAGTACGACGTGAAAATCAGGAGCCGCTATCAGAAATGTCTGGACTACAAGGAGGAAGCCCTGGCATGGCTAATGGCTTTGGATGCCTCCTTCTTGCTGGAGTCCTTGCAGTTCGACGTCCAAAATGCGTACCAGGTTTCTTCACAAGTGTCTTTCCAGGTGAAGCGACTGAGCGGAATTTTAGATCCATCAGGCAACAGCGCAACCCACAATGAAATTATGAGAGATCTGGTGATGCTCGAGAATCAGTTACCTTTGTTCCTCCTGCAGAAGCTGCTGGAGATGCAGTTGGGTTCTCAAGACAAAGCGGAAGAAAAGCTCAGCAATCTGCTATGTCTTGTCTGTGAAAAATGGTCGCCATTTATGTTCAAGATGCAGGATAGTTCACGGTTACTGATAAAAGAGAGGGGTCACGTACTGGAGGTGCTCTACTACTCTATTGTCCCTGCAGCAGCCATAGATAGTGCCTTTACTAAGGAGAATGAGGACGAGAAGGCCTCCTTGCCAGATTTTACCTTTGTTGAAAGGGCGTTGAAAGCCCTATGGAATGCTCTCTCATCGTTAAACATTGGGCTTGTCCGACATCTCTCGGTGCTCTCTCAGCACCTCTTGAAAAGCAGGTTCCTGCAGTGTCTGATACAGTTGTTCACGAATCTATTTTCCATTTTTCTGAAGCCTTCAATTCAACAGAAAGATGAAAATGATCAAGAAAGAGGATACAATTCTGTGCAAACTCCACCTGCACGCGACGAACTGGAGATTCCTTCAGTGTCCGATTTATACTCAGCAGGAGTAAAATTCATTCCTACCAACGGAGACCTCAGCACAATTCGCTTCGATGGGAGGACTGCAACACTTTACCTTCCCAAACTGAGGTTGGATTCAAATACAGAAGTGATTCTCAGAAATCTGGTGGCGTTCGAAGCTTCAGTGGCGCCTGGTGCGCTGATTTTTACTCGCTACACAGATTTCATGAACGGCATCATCGACACAGACGAAGATGTCCGGCTGCTGAGAAAGAGCGGAATTATTTACAATCACTTGGCAGAGGACGGAAAAGTGGCAAGCATGTGGAACGGCATAGGTAAATATGTGAAACTGACACAAGTTAAATATTTGGATCAAGTCATAGCTGATGTCAATAAGTATTATCACAAGAGATGGAGCGTCGCTGTGAAGGATTACATAAAGAAATACATATTTGGTTCATGGCAGCTCCTTACTCTTTTGGCCACAGTGATACTTTTGCTTCTCACATGTTTGCAGGCTTTTTGTTCTGTGTATGACTGCAAGGCTTGGTGGAGCGACACTCATTTTGTAGATAACTAAGGTCAACAGAAGAGCTGTACCCTATATCAGTTTTCTCCAATACTGCCGGCGTCCTTTTCTTTTGGAAGGACACAATCAATTGTTTTTGCTTAGGCCGGTCGAAGTCAAACTTGATTGTAGATCAGATTTAAACAAATTTGATTATGTTAGCATATTCTAGTAAAGTATCCTTAGAAAACACGCTGCAATTTTGTCTTGCCTTCAAGAACATTTTCAGATGCATTCTTAATCGCCGTTCTTTCGTACATACAAAACAATAATCTTACGTAAGATCACGATGACTTTATCTACGATTAGATCTTTTAATCGTTGTGAAGAGTTGTAAATTATCTATAAGACTCTAAGAAAAATTTGATTATTAACCACCTATCATGATGGCATTTTCTGTTCAAATTTGGTTCAGTGATGAAATCCATAGATATCTCCTCTTATTTTTGATTTGGACTAGATAAAAGATTATAGAAGACTTAGAATCTTAATTATATCCCATTGATTTATTTGGCATACCATGCATTTTGTTACAAAAAATTTAGCATTCTTATTTTCCCCTTTCTAACAGAATTCTTGTTTCATTCTATAATATGTTTAATGAATCCAAAGTCTTCACCTACTAGACAAGCAAGACGTTCTTCCAACATCTTAAACTCAATGGTTGAATTTTTACATAGGTGCAACCTATTTCTATAGTAAAGCATTTCCTTTACACACTTGAATCAGTTCGTAAATGAAAGTTTGAGTATTTAGATCCTTTTTTCACTATTCTCTTGCCTCACCACCCAATCAACTTGTAATATGAAAATGACATATAATAGAGACTTTGTGGATTCATCCCTTCTCAATTGAACATTGACCATAATATTTTCCTTTCCATTCCTGTGTATAATCAATATCATATCCATCATCTTTGTGACCAGTTTTTATTGCTCTTCAAATAATAACCTACATTTTGAAAAATATCCATATTAATAGCTTGATCAAATGCTGCACACCATTGAAGTTTTCGAATAGTGATCCCTTTCCACTTCTTACCCTAATTTTGGGTTGATATTTATCTTATGAAATATTCTATCACCAGAATAAAAAAAAACAGAAAGAAGGTCCCCTTTCTGAATTCCTTAGAGAGATTAGAAAAAAATAAATTTAATATAGAAATCATTTATCAAGACTAAAAATTTGGCTCCCAAGATAAAAGATAAAATGTATTTCTGCCACTTTTGTGAGAAACCAAACTTGAGAAGAACTGGAAAATGAATTTCCCAATTAAATATTTCATCGGCTTTCATCTATTTAATTTTATAATCGTAGCTTGAAGCTTATGTTGCTGGATTGAATGTAATACTTCATGAGAAACTAGAGCTCCTTCTACAGTTAATTTATTTGCAATAAATCCCCCTTGCTCCTTAAAAAATATTTTGGGTAGAAGAGAATCTAATCTCAAAGGTATGCACTTAATTGCTCATATAAGGTGCTACATAGAATCTAATAGAAAGAAACATTCCATCTTGACCATTTAGGAAAAAAACAATCAAAATTATCAGCATCTGATAACTTTGTTTCTCGAAGAGAAACAATGTTAAACCACTTGATTCATTTTGATATTTTATTAAACATTTTTTACTAAGAACATTAATATCCCTAGAATTCCACGAAATGGTTTTCATTGGGATCAAGGAGAGCAACATGGTCTCGTTAGTCTTAGACATTTTTGAAGAATAGATCGAGTCCTTGCCTCTTATTTCTTTTTGGAGTTTTTCTTCTATATTTTCTTCCACTTTTTAATGGAGGAATAGATAAATCTACTTTATCTATTTTTTTTTATTGGGACGTAGACAAAATTTGGGTATAATCATAAACATTCTACTCAAGAATTTTATAATTAGCCGTTTCCTCTGATAAATCTGATCCCAAATTTTGGATCATTTCATTCACCGTATCCTCTAAAAATTATTGGGAATAGAGTTTTCCATTTTGGAGATGATATTTGGGCTATTTGAAACATGATATTTACATATATTTTACTAAGAACTACGATTATTTCATGGATCACTTTCTTTATGAATGAGAGAACTAATATTCATGCATACATCTTCAGAATTTTCTTAAATATATTTGAGAGAATTCTCTTATGAATTTGTGATTTGATCTTCATTTAAAGGCTGATATTCATTCTCACTTGTTGAAGGCTTAAAAAGATAATATGGAGAAAATAGGATTACTCTGTTACGAGATTTCATATGTTGTGGACTTTCTGCATTACTGGCTTCTTGCAGAATGTTAATGTGTTAATCCTCATGGGTTAATTTATTTGTAAATGCTATAAACTAGATTCAGTTCAGTTAGTTGACCGACAGTTAAACTGTCTTCTGCCTATAAATAAAATAGGTAAACAGTTCTTCAATGTAATATACAATAAAATGTGTTTTCTATTCTGCCTCTGTTGGGCCTAACACATAATTAGATCTTTTGAAATTTAAAGAGCCCCTTTATCAGGGTGAAGATAGGCTAGAGTTTTTGAAAGTCCTATATTAGGAATTTTGAGATGGATTTTTTGAAATGAAAGCATTTTTAATACAAACATGCTTTTCTAGGTTTTTAATGAAAGCAACCCAAGTGATTCTCGAAAATCTCCAAGATTTGAGATCATGACATTTCAGAGGCAATTGATTCAACTAAACTGAGACAGGAATTAACTTGTTATATTGGTTAAATTGATTAAATTTTGGTTCCCAAGGTTGTAAACAGAGACCCGAACCATGAAAAAACTAGGCATTGTTTTTAAAAATATTATCTCTAGCCATCTGCAATTTTAAAATAGCTACAAATAAACTTTTATCCAAATTCTTGACTTTTTCCCAGTTATTATTAACCCGAAAGATTTTCTCTAGATAGAATAAAGTTCCGAATATTACCAATAATGGCTATTTGTTAAAGATCCTAAACATGAGAGAAGATTAACTCATCTGAAATAGTAGCTTGGATCTGCATCAAAGAAAGCCCTTTTTTCTTATTTGAAACATTTTCTTCTGAAAGTACTACTTGTTCTGTAGAGACTAGAATTTGGTTGCCAAATCTATTTAAGAGGGTTTGATGATTGGAAAACAGATGGAGGACACCTAGCTAAGCCCCCATTCTTTTATCTTTTTTTAAAGGTAAGCTGTCTTTGCATTGTATCTGAAAGTGGTGACCAACTTTTATGATCTTGAAATCTTATTTGTCTACAGATGGACCCTAGGAAATTATTATAAAACACTCTTGGATTTGGTACTGCAGAACAATTTCTCTATCCTGGAAATCATTCTCTATTGTTTCAAGAAATTTTCAAAGTTTTTGACCTGACTGCTTTAGCATATATTCTATCATGTGATTGCTTTGTAAAGCTTCTGGTCTTTTGTTCTCTACACACAAACCGCCATGTGATTGTTCAGCAATTTTCTTAAAAATATTACCTTTGAAGAAGAACTTTTTCGGAGCTCCATCAATTAGCCTTGCGACATAAATAATATTTTAAAAATATATATATAATTTTTCTCTATATATATATAAATTAATATTTACATTTTTTCTTTTATTCTTAACTAAAATTACATCATCAATATACAAATATAAGGTTCATTCTATTTTCAAGAAAAATTACTAAAATCTAATTGTTTTAAATGTTGCACTAGAGAGGAGACTTGAGATGATATCATTTTCTTTCCATTTTAAATAATTACTTAAGAGAAAAAGTTACATCCATCAAAATAATTTTATTTTCACTTTGTTCAAATTTAATGATTTATTTTAAAATATTATTTATGAAAATGAGAGAAAAAAATAGATGCACTATAATTTTGAGATATAAATATAAAAGTGAATGTGAAAACAATTATTATACAAAGAGTAGCATCCCACTTAACCTCACTTTTAATTTTTTTACAAACAACTAAGTTATTGTATCAATTTTATAACATAATTCAAATTGATTTTTTTTAAAGAAATGTAAACTTAAAATGTGTTAGAAAATCTACAATTCATGACATTACTTTATTCAATATTCAGAACATATATGTCACTTTCTAGTGATTCAATTTAAAATATTCTATCAATATTAATCAATTCTTTTATAAAAGTGTGACTTAACATTGAAAATTCAAACCTCCACATAATGAGTAGGTCCCCATCATACATCATCGCTCATATCAACCACTTTCCACTTTAGATCACTTTTCTTTACACTATTTTTGGCCTATCACTTTTCCCCCACCTAAACCCCATACTTATATTCTCTTTCACCTATAGCAATCTTATATCCTTAAGAAATTACTTCCCCCTATCATACAAAAATAATTCATTTCCTTTCATATTTCACTAAATATGAAATCTCCTCTACCATCTACCAAACCAACTAATCCTACACCCCCTAAACCCACTTTAACTTCTCCTTCTACACACAAAGTAAAGATTAAAAAATCTAAAAGGTGATGGAACCATATCTATGCCCTTCTCAAATCATACCTAGGTGGCACTAACCTCCTATACTTGGTAAGGTCGACACTTGATCTACCAACAAGTGTTCTTTTGACTTGCTTCTCAATACACTCAATAAAAATCAACTAATAATTTTTTTAAATAATTTGAGTGCTCCTTCTCTAGTCTACCATCCCCTTCTTATTCAAAAGTTTTATAATATCACTCCTTTAACCCTAAACCTCTAAAGATTCTTGTCCCCTATGTCATATTTATGCTCATCCTAGCTATCAATTATCAACATCATACCTATTCTGAATAACCTCAAAAACCTCCACTCTAGATATGGTAATTTTTGTATCCCTCTAAATAAAATTATATATAATTTTTACACTATTTTACCCCACCCATAACAAACCAAAAGCTAAGATAATACCTCTATGTAATTTTACATCTATTATTTATAGTTCAGTTGACTTCTCATCCTAAACCTCTTCAACCCTATCTTCTAATTTCTACTAATACTACAAATAATTAGATATAAATGGAAGATTCTTGATGTAAGCCATAATCCCATGAAACTAATGTTTTATTTCTTGGTTTAATCATAGCTGTTCTTGTTAATATTCAATTTTACACATTTACATAAATATACATTACACATGACAAACATATATATATGTAACAAAATTTACAAGATAACCTCTTGGATTATAGAAGATGATTCTTGATTAGATATTGAATGAGCTCTTAAAATGAAATTAACAAGGAGAAGAAAAGACTAAAGAAAATGTTGAACTTAAATTTAGGGAACCAAATAAATTTTAAGAATAAAATTAAATTATTTCCTTAACCTTTCTCAAAGTCTAATAATCATGTATACCCTCATTTGTATTTATCGTCACATAATTATTGGTAATGATTAGTGTTGTTAATCTCAAGTCAACTTGACGCAATATTTTGGAAAAACTAGAATATATAAATTCAGTTGATTATTAATAATACAAGTTAAAGTGACTGGCCAAAAAATAAAAATTACATCAAATTTTACCTAGGAATGAACCCCACATAGAAACCCAAAAAAATAGTTATTGTCACCAAGCCTAGAATTTGAGGGTCACCCTTACCCATCATGTGATAATTTTATGATAGTTTGGTCATATAAATTCCTATCATTTAATATTTTCAAAAAATATAAATTATCAAAAAGTGGAAAAAGTTAAAATCTAAATGCTTCTAGCTTAAAAAGATGGCGGCAATGTGCTCTATTGGTTGAGCTAGGGAATCTTTGCCCTAGCTTGTTCTTTGGGTATGCATTCTGGTGCAATGAAGGGGGGAATCTGTCTGCGTTCTAGGTAAGAATTTGTGTTGTGTTTTCTTTTATTCCTACATTGGTTTTCCTTATGAGTGGTGGCATGTTTGGAGGCTTCCGCCAGTAGGGATTAGACTTGCTCCTAATTTGTAAGTAGTGGTGTTTGGGAGTTGCTTTGGGCGCTGGCTTTTGGTGAGACCCCATTTGTTGGCTTGACTCATGCAGGATAGAGTGCGGGTGAAGGTGTGAGTGTCCCAAGTACAGTGCGGCCTTCTTTTTTGGGTTGGGAGGTGCTCTGCTAGGGTGTGGGGTTGTGCTTTTTAAATCATCCTTCTCATGTTTTGGTGGGCTATGGGTGGCGCTTGAGAGTTTTTGCATTAACCCTTAAGGGGTTATCATTTTTTGTTCTCTCAACCTGAGGGATTGAATACTAGTGTAGGGTCACAATCTGAGCTCATGTCTCATGGGGAATCATCTGGGGTTGGCCTCAAGATGGATTTCTGTTCAGCATTTGGATCGAAACCCTCACCGCAGGTTTCTAAGTTTTTTGAGAATAACTTATTTTCTTCAGACCCAAAGAAGATTGAGATGGGCTCATCATGAGGGTCTTAGATTCTGAAGATTAATGGTTTTTTGGAAAGGTGGAAAGAAAGGCCAAATGTAGTGATTCTAATGGAGATGTTGGTGGAGGATATTGACTATTATTCAAGCCATTCATTATACTGCAAGTTCTTGAGATTGAGAAGGCTGTTGTAATTTTTGGAAGTCTAGGCTTAGAGGACATGGATGCCAAAGGGGGAGATGGAGATTCAACGTTTGGTGAATAACTATTTCATGGTTACACTTGATTTCATGGTTGATTGGAATAGGGTTTTTGAGGAGGCCTCTTACTTTTACAACCAGGTGTGCTTGTTCATTAAACCATGGCATCTGGGCTTCAACCTAGCTGAGGAACTTTCGAGTCAGGTTCCAGTTTGGGTTCATTTACTAAGGCTTCCAATTGAATGTTGGTGAGATGATGTTTTGTACTTATTGGCCTCAATGCTGGGGAGACCAGTTGGTTCATCGTAGCATACGTAATTTAAGAAGGTAATGACATACACCCAATTTTGTGTGGAAATTGACTTAAGTAAACCATTGCTAGATTCTTTAGAAGTGTGTGTAGGAGAGTATTCATGGGTGCAACAACTAGACTATGAGACCTCACCTTTTCAATGTCATTTTTACCATGAATATGGACACCTCTAGCGTAGATGTCCAAAGGCCAAGCCTTTGGAGGCTCAATCTTATAAACCTCCTCATAATCCACCTAGGGTGGAGAAGGGAAAGGATCCTATTTAGGGTAGTGGTGTTGGGGATGATGGTTTTATCCCTGTTAGAGCTTGGAATCGAAATAAGGGACAAAAAAAGGCCTTTGAAGGAAAGGGAGGATGATGATACTTTTAATCGATTCAAGGTGTTGGATGATCTTAGCCAACAAGAAGTGAATCTGGTATTGTTAGATTTGGATCAAGGGAATATGGATACAAAACAGCATGGGCCTCCTGTTGAGGTAGTAAAGGTTTTCTAGTAGGAGGTGAGTATGGGCTTGCTAAGCTTAAAACAAGATGGGAAAGGTCTAGGGCATGAAGGGTTTAGTTCAGAGGTGCTTCCTGCTCCATAGGTTGATGGGACTATAAATTTGGAAATAGATTAGAAGATGGTGGCTTAGGAGGATTCAGGTTATGTTGGTAAAAGAGTGAAGGACAGTGAGGCTTTGGTTCACCCCTCGTGGAGAGTGGGCATGGAGGTGGGTAAGAACAATAAGTTGTCTCCTAATTTTGGTATTTTGAAAAAATATCTAAAGAAAAGGGGGCAAAGAAAGTTTCTAAGCTTGGTAGGAAGAAAGATGTGGAAAATATTAAAATGATAGGGGAGACATTGGTGGAGTCAGGGTCAGTCAAGACTTTGGATTCACATTTTTTGAGCCCCTTGAAATGATAGTTCTTTCATGGAATGTAAGGGGATTGAACAATTTCCCTAAACAAAGAGTTGTTCGAGATATAGTTAGTCATCACTCTCCTAATGTCCTTTTTTTGTAGGGGACTAAGCTTTTTGTTGAGTGTATGATGGACCTAGTGCCTAATATATGGAGGAATGGTGAATTCCAATGCATTGGTGCTAAAGGATCTTTGGGGGAGGGGGGAGGTGGCTTGCTTATGGAACCCTCAAAACAATTTCCCCTAGTGGTGGGTGTCTTTTAAGTCCTCTCTCTCCATGGTGTCTTCTTTTTTTGTGACAAGGGAACTTGTTCTTTTTTCCAACATGTATGCAACTGTGGAGCTACAAGGCAAGAAAATCTTATGGTCCAACATTTGATCTGTCTGTAGCATGGCTCCTTACCATCCTTGGATTATTGGAGGTGATTTTAATGATATTACGGAGTTGGGGGAGAAGTGGGTGGTACTATGAGGCTGGAAGCCTCAGTGTTGCTACTCCAGGACAACATCTCTTCTTTGAATCTTGTGGATGTCAAGCCAAGCAATGGACAATTTACTTGGAATAATCAGAGGGTTGGCAAAAATTGCATAGCGAAACACCTAGATCGGTTCATGGTCTCCTTCTTTTGGGTTGGTGGTATGTGGTCTTCAAGCTTTGAGATTTTGGACTAGATTGTTTGGACCATTGGCCTATAAAGTTGTCTATCCTCTCTGCTAGGTTGCCCAGGACTTCAAACCTCAAGTTCTAGCTAATGTGGTTGCGTGAGCCTGATCTCCATGGCTATGCTACTTAGTGGTGGCGGGATGGTAGACCTTCCTATGGAATGACTATGTATGTCTTTGCTAAGCTTCTTCAATTTGTTAAATATTAGCTTAAATGCTAGAATCAACAATGCTTTGGAAATATTTTCAATGCCAAGTCGGTTGCACAAGCGGAGCTGGATGGTATTACTAGGATAATTAGGGAGAATGGGGTGATAAAGAGTTTGTTGTGAGAGGAATCAAGGGCCTTGAACGCTTTGGAAGAATGGGAGTTAAGGGAGGAGAT
The DNA here is from genome assembly GCA_007258455.2 of Sequoia sempervirens. Classification (NCBI taxonomy): domain Eukaryota; kingdom Viridiplantae; phylum Streptophyta; class Pinopsida; order Cupressales; family Cupressaceae; genus Sequoia; species Sequoia sempervirens. The sequence goes on from VDFB02193867.1 coordinate 628,431,366, forward strand.
AATTTGGAAATAGAAAGCCTAGGTTGAGTGGCTCTAGGAAGGTGACAATTTTTTTTCTTTATTCTTCAATTGTATAAAAGTTAGACATCATAGCAATTCTATTCCTATTTTGGTCAATGAAATGGGAGAGACTTTATCCTCTTTTCATTATATCTCAAAAATAAGTTGTTGAGTATCTCACTACCCTATTCAGAGAGGATGTGCGGGGTAGTTGAGTGGAGGAAGCACGGGTCCTTTCTTGTATCCCTTCCCTAGTTTCTAAGGAAATGATGGATCAACTATGGGAGAGATCACTCTAGTAGAGCTAGAGGGGACTGCATTTTAGATGAAGAAGGGGGAGACCCCAAGTCTTGATGGTTTCCTGATTGAATTCTTTCAAGAGTTCTGGGAGATTATCAAGCTGGAATTATTAGAGGTGGTCCAAGAATCTTAGAGGAACAAGAAAATGTTAAAAGCTCTGAATTCCACTTTCCTTGCGCTCATTCACAAGTGTGAAGGGGTGGATAGATTAAGCTAATTTTGTCCCATTTTTCTTTGCAATGTGGTGTATAAGATTATCTCCAAGCTAATTGCTAATAGGCTGAAAAAATGGCTACTGGCGTTGATTTCTAAGGAGCATAGTGGTTTTGTGGAGAATAGGAAGATTCTGGATGGTATTGTTATAGCTGCAAAATCCATTCATTCTATGGCCAATTCTAGAGAAAAGGAAATTTTTATCAAGCTTGATATGGCTAAGGTGTATGATAGAGTTGGATGGTCTTTCCTCCAAAAGGTTCTGGATGCTTTTTTCTTTGGTGAGGAGTGGATTCAATGGGTCATGAGTTGTGTCATGTCTGCATCTTTCTCTATTTTAATCAATGGGGAGCACTCTGATCTTTTCAATGCTTCTTGTGGGTTGAGGCAAGGTGATCCTCTCTCTCCTTACTTGTTCCTTCTACTGGTTGAAGGTTTGGGTCACCTTTTGAGAAGTCATGTGAAGCTAGGCCTCATCCAGGGATGGTGGTGGGGAGGTGACTTACCCCCTCAATCCCATTTGTAGTTTGTCGATGACACTACTTTGATGGGGTGGAAATTATTCTGGAAGCCATGAATCTCTGCAAGGTTCTAGATATTTATCTTGTGGCTTCCGGTCAATTAATTAATGAAGAAAATTATTCCATTTTTTTTCTTCAACACTCTAGATTCTATTCAGAGGAGAATTGCTCAAATTCTTTTGTTTTAGATTGGGGCCCTTCCATTGTCTTATCTCGGGATTCCTATTTTTTTAGGCAGGTTAGCTACAGAGTCATGGCAACCTATCCTGGATAAATTTTGTGTGAAAGTTACTCATTGGACCAACCGCTAGCTATCCTTTGTGGGTCATGTTCAATTGCTTAAGTTGATTTTTCAGGCTCTCCCCATCTATTGGTGTATGCTTCAAGTGGCCCCGATGGGATTTGTTAGGGAGTTGGACTCATTAGCTATACAATTCTTATGGGCTAGTAGTTTGTCATCTTCCAAATGGAGCCTTGTTAAATGGGATACTATTTTTTGTCCTATGCAGTATGGTGGTTTGGGGCTGAGGCAATCTTTGCTGGCAGGTACAACATTGGTTGCTAAAATTTATTGGTGATGGTGCACTGAGCAGGAGTAGATATGGACTGGGATACTTTACCATAAGTATTTCCGGGGTATTCCTAGAGAAGATATCCCTCGTTACCCTTTGGTGGTAAAGGGATCGACAATTTGGGCTACTCTCCAAAAAGGAGTTGTGCTTGTCAAGGAAGGCTTATTTTGGATTTGTAAACGTGGGATGGAGGTTTAGTTTTGGATAAACTCTTGGGATGGTCACCCCCCCATTATCTCCCAATTCCCTAACTTGGATACCCTGAGTCAAAGATTTGGTGATGTGGGTTGGTCGAGGGTGAGTGACTTTATGTTGCTTTCTTTTCATGGACACTTAGTGAGTGCTAGGTGGAAGAATCTTGACGAGAGGCCGGTGGTGGGCATAAAAGAGGAGTGTGTGGGGCTTCATATTATTCTTTCTAGTAAATAGTGTAACTTTCTCATGGATAAGGATGCTCTTGCGTGGTCTCCCAACCAGAAAGGTCATTATACTATTGCTTCTAGTTACTAGAGGGTACTCTCTCAAAGAATTAAGGGGATGGAGGTGCCTTGGTGGAAGAGGGTTTGGAATAATTTTTCTTGGCCAAAGTGAAACTGCTTCATCGACACTTTACCTTGGAACATGTGTCTAACTTGGGATAATATTTAGAAGCACGAATTCTAGGGCCCATCTAAGTGTGTTCTTTGTGGGCAAGGTGGGGAGGATTCTTCTCATCTATTTTTTTGGTGTCCTTTTACTTTACAACTATGGCATTCTTGGCAGGGAGTTTGGAACAATCCCTGTGTTCATACCTCCTCCTTGGTGGATTTCTGGACTAGCTTGGCAAGACCGCCCTCATTGGCTCCCTTTTGTAGGATTCATGGCATGATGGGTATGTCTTCTTATTATGGAAAGTGTGGTTAGAAAAGAATAGGAGGATCTTCAGAGGAGAGAACTTGTAGATACATCAGGTGTGGTGCAGAATCCTTGGTATGATTCAAGAGATGATTGAATCTAAGCGAGATGTAGTGCATTTGGATGGTTTGCAAATTGACGATTGGGATCAAGTCCCCTAGGAGCTATGTCCGGACCTAGAGAGGGTTCTTACTGAGAATGACACCAGTGTTGGTTGAGTTTGTTTGGTCTATTCTTTTCAGGCTTTAGCCCTTGGCTTTGATGTAATACTTCTTTCTAAGGTTCAATAAAGTTTTTACCCCTTTCATAAAAAAAGGGTGTTAATTTGTGAACAATTTTATCTTAAAAAAATTATATTATATTATTTATTATATTTAATCATACATATTAATTATGAAAAATATGATATATTTAATTAAGTAATGAAAATAATTTAAGTGTTATGTTAAAACATATAATATATTATTTAAATTAACAATATTTTTAAATAGGAATCATAATTCTTAAAAATATCAATAAATAATAGAAACATAAAATCTAATATAAACCATCAATATAATTTTCTTATATTTAAACTCAATATAAACTTCCCAATGAAATGAACTAATTTTTCATTACTTTAAAATAAGATATAAAAAATAATGATGCATTAAACATGAAATAAATAGAAAAATGATATGAAAGGACAATTTAACTATTCTTGACTTATTTCATTCTAATTGACATAATTTCCTTAAACTTCATTTAAATACACTCATTAATGAAACCAATGTGTCCAAAATTAACTTTATTGTAGGAATAGTAATCATGCATTTTCATAATTTTTATCAAATTCAAATATTTCTATGCCAACATTGATTAAAAAGTGTAATTTTGTTAATTATGAAGCATGTGCCTTTAAATTCACCTATAAGCAAGTAGAACATTGATAGATTTAGGTTTTATTTTTGTCTTTCCTTATCCAACCACTAGAAAACCTCAACTTTCAATGATCATGAAATAAAAAATAATCATGAATATTATTTTACCCTTACTTATACAATGGTAATGTAACTAGCATGATTATAACATTCTTAGTTATCACCAATAAAGCATCAATGATATTTCTAAAATTTTAGCAAAAAAAAATCTTATGTTATAGCTTTTATCAACAAGTGTTGTCAAAGGGGGGAAATCTCCCATAAATTAGATTCCAATAAAAAAAATTTCATTAACCTTGAATGGGTGTGTCATCCAATTATATATCCGATTTTTACTTTTTCTTTGAGCAACTTAAGGTCATCAGATATTTTGGTCATCATGGAAGTACTTTCTTCCTCTTCACATTTATCCACTCTTGTTCTATTTCAAGGGAGATGTAGTCCATTGAAATTTTCCTCATTCAAATATGTTCCATTATTACTTGTAGCTAGTGTATCCAACAATACAGTTGAAAACTTAGAGTTCCTGCATTGTAAATTTGATTTCTCAAAAGAGAGTGGACAAGAATCCTTGAATGCATATTTTATCTTCATAGTAGGTATAAGCTCTTTAGAGTTATCATGCACAACAACAAGAGAGAGAGGGGGAAAAATTGAGTCTTTCCATAAAGAGTTGGGGGAGGAGAGGCAACATTCTGCATTGAAGATGAGATAAGATAGTGGTTACAATCTACCTTCACCCACCAAGAGGGTCTACAATTAGGGGAAGCATTAGACCTCTCCATCTAGCATGACCCCTTCCACATTGAGCATTGGTATGTTCTATTGCAAAGATATTTTTGCAACTAAAGGTATTTTTTTCATAATCTATTGGCTAACACTAGCGCTTGTCTCCTATTGTGAGGAAAATCTCAATTGGAAGGCCTTTTGAAACATCCATTTTGATGCATAATCAAGAAAAAAGTTTGAATTACCACATTTTATCCATAAATAAGTAGTAGAGAATGTCTTTGTACATGGGTTGAACAAAGACAATCAATGTTTTATGCATAATAAATCACCTTGAAAGAACCACAAAGTAGTATTTAGAATTACTTCTTTTCCTTTCACATATTCACATTCTAGGATGAAAACCCATTTGCACAAGGGTATATTCTGATTTCATCCTCCAAGTAATATTTCAAGTTTGAGCTTATCCTAGAATGGAGATCACTAAGCTTTGGCCATACCTTCATAAATTTCCAAATAAGGGCATGGGCTAGTATGTATTCCTCTTTTCCATATACAATATTGTCCAAAAAAAATCTCTAGGATAGATGATGAAAGGTGAACAGAGAAATGAGGGCTCTCAGAAACACTAGTGAGATGAGAGAGTGGTTTGGGAAGAGCATCTCCAAGAAGTATAGGAGGTCTAGCATGCTTGCAGTGCCTTGACACATCTAGGGCATCATGAAGAAGATTCTTCTTGAAATTTAATAGAATAGTGTCATTTATGTGTGATGGGGGAGATTGACTAGATGGAGGGTTTGAAGCATTTTTGTTAGGATGGCTACCCACCATTGACCTTTCCTCCACTCCCCTTGTGAGCGATGAGGCCTACAGACCGAGGAAAATTTGGAGCCAAATCCCATCACCAAAAAATCAAGAAGTAAGGTATTGTCAAATGGTTGGGGAGCATGCACATAGGAATGGGTATGATCACCATTACATTTACCTGCATGACATCTATTATGGCTTGGTAGAGACTCCAATGATTCGTAGCCATCAAAACTGATAGAGAGAGCTACAAAAGGAGTAGCAAAAACTTGTAGAGGAATTGAATCTCAAATCATAAATATTCTTATGTTATTAGTCATATGAATATTATGTGTAGTGTAGGGAATTCTATACCTTTACAATTTCACACTATATTTGGTCCCTTAATTTATTGGACTTAATTAAGCTTCTAATTTACCAAATTGTGTATTCCAAAGGATTATTTTTCTTGTCTTTCATTGAATTGAGAGCCAACATTAAATTAATGCAATCAATAATTAAATTAACAAAGAGTATGTGTGTCCTAGACTTATAGGTCAGGACCCATTCGCCCATAGGTGAATGGGTCCCCTTTAAGTGCCAAGGCCCATTTTAAAATATGTTTCTAGTGCCATTTTAATGATTCAAATTCAACTTGCAATTGTTAGCTTTTGGAATCTAATTTTTTGAAAATTAGATAAACACCAATAGATACATAGTATTTTATCACTTGAAATCTAAGTGACATTAAGAAGAATTTTAATGAGAGAAAATATCATTGTCAAGAGAATTCAAGAGAAAATTTATTAGTCATTTATTGGAGCAATCAAGATCCTAACATCATGTCCAAGTTTATGTGTGCTCATGTCATCTTGTGAAGGATAATATGCAATGGTGATCCTAAAGAAGCCAAGCATTTTAAGTATCCGTATCAACCAAGAAAAGTAAGATCCAATTCCTTGGGGAGATTTTTTTGACTTTAGTCGTCTAAGGGAAGCCACATAAGGGTGGTGAGTTGTAGCAACCATTGTTCATTCATCATTTCCTTCCTTTTTTTATTATGTTAATATTGTAATACATAGTTTAAAATTTGAGAATAACATCACATACCAATAAATTCCACAAAACCAACAAGGTGTCACCATGTGTTAATGGCTGACAAAGGTTGACATTCCCACCTACTAACATTGTCCATTCATCTCTACTTTATATCAAATCTATTTTATCAATTATATAATTCATTGTTGTTTCTCTTTTCTAAATAGCTTTTCCTTGTTTCTCTTAAGGAAAATACAATCTATCGAGCATTTACAAGAAAAATAAATACAGATTTGACTAGAAATAAAAATAATTAAAATTAAAATGGAAACAAGCTTATTGATTCGGAGCTAAAGTGAAAAATGTAAAAATAAATGAGGAATTTCATCAAATACTTTTGACCCAGCCAAGAATAGTCATTTCCTTGATTGGAGAGAACCCCAAACAAATAGTATCCAGATATGGATGATACCGGGGTAAACCATAGGAATTGTGTTTACAATTTTCATTTGTAGAAAAATTTGGCTCCAATAGGGCAAGTACTTCTAGTCCAAAAGGTGAAAGCTTCTATAAATGTTTGGTGTAGTTAGATTATAAAATTTCAAATAAGAAGAGAAGGATTTAACGAGCCTAATTGAGTCAATTTTATACCTCATTTAAGAGAAAAGGTATGTGACATAACACATAGTATCATATATTAGAGATTAAATGTAAATTTAAGTCACTTAAAATGTTATTCCATATAAAGGTATTCTTGTAGAAAATTTCTTTTAGAAACAAATAATACTTGGCCTATGCTAGTGAAATTGTCCATTTGAGAGAGTTTAATATTTAGTAGCCATACTTATTGGCTAGTGTAGTACAATAAACTATATTTAATAATCTATATAAAAATGAGAGGATTTCAAAAAAACTAGTGAGGAGGTACAAAATGATGGTAACTTCATATATTAAATTTTTTTAGTGGTGGATAGTTTCAAATTTATAAATTACTAGAATAAATCTAAATGTTTGAATTCTATTTTAAATATTTTATTTATTTTTAGATAAAAGGCCATGATGGACCAAAAATTTTAACATTAATAATGTAGCAATAGTACATTTTGAAGGTACAAATATACATAATGGATGGAGATGTGTTCTTCCCTCAAATTTGCAGATTCTTAAATAGAAAAAAATAAATAGTAGTAGACAATAAAACTAAACCAATCCATGGATGATTCAGATATATGTCATGAAGCTTATAACCAACCCACCATGTGAAAAACCAACAACTTCAAAAGGCCCAGGATTTAGAGAAAAACACATAGACTCATATATGGTTTTGAAAATTTAGCCTTCCACTTTCAATACACCCAACATCATGTGTATGATTTCAAAAACCTAATGACAAGACAGGTTTCTAACTAGGGAAAGGAAAAAAATTAAGATAAATATCTATTCATCACCATGTGTTTACACATAATTTATAAAATCTCCTACCACTTGAAATCTTGGACTAGTTCAATATGTAGTATTTTCTTTAGTAGATTTATGCCCAACTTGGCTCACTCCCATTGACTTTGCAAGGGAACATATTTAATGACAAGGATGAAAGGATAATAAGTTACCATCTCATGCAATATTGCAAGTAGCACCATGTCTTGAGGCCTAGGGATTCCAAGACCCAAAGTGATAGCATCCAACACTTCCTCCAACCCACCTAGTATTTTTGGGATGAAAAGTTTCTAAGCCATTGTCATCACATTTTCCTTTGGGACTTATAGGTCAAGGCTTGTAGCTACAAAATGTTAGTATATATCAAATTACATTCTATATCTCTCAATAGACATCATAAAATATTGACTAAGGATGATTTTTACTACACCAACGAAAGCCATTTTTCTTCTAGTACTCACAAGCCTAATGTGAGTATTACCTTCCCACACTAAACTTTGATTCTATTGTACTTATTAATTGTTTATGAAAATAATAAATATGTTGAGATTTAATGGCATGAGATTCTTTACATTATTTTACTTATAAACAAATCAAGTATCTTATTTATAGAAAACAAATGCATATAAACACTCAATAGTAATAAATATCACTATGGTAGAAAGAGAGGTTTTCATCATTATGTTGCATGCGTGACCATGAATTAGCTACAATTAATCATATTTCAAAATAAATGAATTCCTATAAATTATATTTGAAATTGAAGATCGTGATGCTATAATATTAGCATGATATTTATTTCACTAAAATTAATATTATTTATAAACCTTCAATAGTGGAAACTTCCTAAATTACTGATAGAGAATATTGGACCCATAGAAAAGTGTTATATTCATAAGAATAATCATTTTTTTGGAATGTGAAGTGGAAGATGTAGCACCCCTCCATTTTTCTCTTTTGATCGATCAGTGTTTTATGTATGCTTCACTTCTATTAGCACTCTGACTTTGATACTTGGTCACTTTTGACCTGTATCTGATAAGCAATGTAAACATTATATTTTGATGTTATCTTTATGGCATGTTTTGAATTAGCATAGCAATTATTTAATTTAAAATGTTTTATGCTTTAATTATATTGTTGTTGTTAGACTCGTCAGTTTTGAAGCCTGTATTGGTGAAGGGGAGGGGATTGTATCACTCGCTTGCTTCATGGTGTGTCTTATTATATATATATTGCACATTGGACATGCTCTTTGCTTGCAGGTTGACAGGTACAAGACATCGACTCTACCTAATTTCATAGGTTTGAGTATGTCCATTGACCAATGGTTATCGATTGGGAGATAGTAGCTAGGTTTTCCGTACCAAGTCATCACCCTAGCCATAGTTTGTCATCAAGTTTAGTGGTCTTGATTTGGTTCATTCCTCCTTGGTCAACTATTTATTTTCTTATTTTAAAGGTTATTAAATGGTGGGTATGGTTAAAATGATGATTTAACATATCTAGTTTCAATGTTGAAATGTAATTTATTTCATTGATTATTTTGATTTAATTAATAAAATCACTTTTAGTTTATTGATTAACTACGTTAATGGTGATAAATTAAATGAAATAGTTTTTTTTACATTATTGTATATTTAGATTTAAATTTACAATGAAAATGAAAATCATGTTGGATACTTAAAGTTAAATTAAAATAAAAATAGAAATGTGGTTATATTTCACCTTTTGAAATTTTGGATAAAACATATTCTTGCAACTTTGAGATTTTTGGTTTTTAAATGAAACTATGAAATTTTGAAATATCATTTTTTAAAGTAAATTGTTTTAAAAATTTAAAAATGGAAATATCCTCCAAATGTTCAATAAATTTAGTGGGTGGGATATTTTAGGGGTTTGACCAAAAATTTGGGGAAGTTCTATTTTAGCATTTTCCATTTCATATTATTGCAAGTTTTGGATTTTTGATGGAGAGTTTTTGTTGTGGCTGAATTTGGAGTTGAAGAAGAGATTTGGAATCACCATTGTTAAAGTCTACAAGCTTAGGGAGAAAACACCAGGTTCTTCTTTGCTTTCTTCTGTTTTCTTGTTTCATTTTGGATGAGCTTTAAATCTAGAAATGTTGTTTTTATTCAATAAAAATCCATGTAAAATGATTTCAAAACTTGCAAAATTGTTGTTGGATTTAGGAAAGAAAACCAAAACAACCATCACAATGAAGAATAGAAAGAAAACCAACAAAAAAATCTCCATATCAAATTGGAATTTGAACCAGTCATGGTGTTGCCAAATTTATTTTCTGTTATTGCAAAAATTTGTTGTTCATTTTCTCAATTTTAGGCTGGAAATGAAAAAGAAATATTTGAGTATTATTTTATTATACACATACAGTGATAATGTATAAATATATATCTTTTTTTTTATTTGTTTAAAAAAAAAAATTTGGGTTTTGAAAAAAAAAAATATATTATACAGGAAAAATTCTTCCTGTATAGGGGACTACCTTATTTTTATTTCTTTCATTGGAAATTTTTTAATTTAAAAAAAATTATAGCAAGAAATTTTAATATTTATATAATGGGAGTGGAGAGGGAGGGTCATAGCCTTGTCCGCCCCATTACTGGGAGGCACTGTGTGGAAGCAACGGCCCACACAACACCCCCCATATGGGGGAGGTTGTGTGGTAGCCTGGCCACTCCCATATGGGAGGGGCCTGCGCCCTTTATTGAGGTTGTTTCTTTAATTTAAAATTTAATTCATTTTTTTAAATATTATTTTAATATTATATATTATATAATATATATATATATATATATATATATATATATATATATATAATATATATATATATATATATAATAATATATATATATATATATTATATATATTATATATATATGTTATATGTATATATATATAATATTATTTTAATATTTAAATAATATTTATTTTATTAATAATTTATTTATATATATATACTTATGTATATATATCATAAACATTTAGTGTGTATATGTATATATGTATATTTTATATATTTTAAAATAAATTATTCAATGGATTTTAAATTGGTTATTTTTTAAAAATGATAGTGATATATGAAATATATACATATTAAAAGTTGTATACACATTAAATATACACTCTTATTTATATTATTTAATATATGTGGGAATTTAAGCTTAGTTAAATTTATGTTAATTATTCTAGTATAATTGAAATAAAGATTGTTTTATTTTCATTAAATGATTTAGTTAGTTAAAAGACTGTATTTAATAAGCTAGTATAATCAAGCAAGAAAATTAAATGCTTAGCTTTGAATTCCATAAGGTTTGTCAATGTGATTGGATTTCCCTCTCAAGTATGTACAAGAAAATGAATTGTTTAATTTATACCATGTACTATGATAATTGAGTGAATTGGATTTATGAAATCCTAATATTAGTTGTTTTATTTCTTTTAAATAATTATCTGAAATGCTTCCTTATGATGCATGGCATTCATTCTTGGAGTGGGGAAATCAAGTCAGTGTATATGTAAGTCTTCCAGATGGTTGTTTCGATTTTGGTTTGCGTTGTCATTTTGATAGTCAACCTTTGGATTTCTTGGGTAGTGTGTCTAATCTTATCTAGTTTTTAACCTAGTTATTGTGAACGGGATGTGTGGACTTGATGTCCTGTATAGGAGTCATTCTCCTTAGGTCACACTTGTGTACCCTTAGGTGTGGATTTACTCCACGTGTTGTCTTAGAGGAGTGGCCTGCAATGAGGGCCGACACACAAAGTGGTGTCAGGGAAACTTTTTGCAAGTTAGTTAATTCAGTGATAACATAATAAAATTTTAGAGGCTTAGGTTGCATCAAACACTTAACAAGACTAATTTTGCCTCGCTCATGGACACAAGGGCTAGTATAGACTTGGGATGAGACAAGAAGGCCTGGAATGGGAAGATCGTTGTCTCATCTCTACGAGAGGCAACTAATTCCACATTGGTTTACATGAGGGGCCAAAAATCATTAGAGGTTACCAAGATATCCCAAGATGGGTGTTGGGACCTAGGAAGACTTGCCAAGATATCCCATGTGACATTGTGATGACACTTCTCTTAAGTCAATAGTTTGATTGTATCAGTGATGTAAATGATTATTTAACTCTGGAAGCATTGTAACCTTCGTGATATGTGATGTGTTACTTGTATTTATTTTGTATCAGTTTTGTGTAGCCTATGTCTAGAGGTAGATGGTCTAACCTAGGAATCCTTGTTACTATCTCCTAGCATGGGGGGTGACCCTTTGGGTATCACATGGTTGGGTGGAACGTGCACCTTAATCCGTTGGGTTGGATTTTGTTCATATGGATGAGATTCCTAGTTGGAGAGCTCATGGGATCCAGTTCTTCATGCTTTATTCTTTCAGTTATAAATGTAATTTAAATACCCCTCTTTGTATCGAGGTGGAAGTTGTAAATTGTAATCCTTCTATTTTGGAAGTAAATCATTCAGGGAATGAGTGTTGTAATCATATTGTAAATTATATTATTGGGATCATGTGGAATTCTTATGTCTCTGATTTAACTTTATCTTGGATGGAATGTATGTGGATTAATTTGTTAAACAATTAAATGTAATGGTTTTAATTCATGTTTCTTGTTTGGGTGAAGTAAACTCAGTCTCGTAACCTTAGGGGATGTTGGCAATGTGTAGAGAACTTTCATGCTTTTTGTGCTTAAAAAAAAAAATTATTGCGTTTATGTTGTTAATTACAACTTCCCCTAGGGTTGCGTGGCAGGGGCGTTATAGAAGATTAGATTTGAGGAATCAAACTAAAAATTTTATGCATTATACTTTTCCCACCAATGGTATAATAGCTTTTTGTAATTAGACCTACAACAATTTAAGTAAGTGAAATTCTTGTAATTTTTTATAGAGTATATTGATCATATTTGTTATCATTTACATGAGGGCTATGTGGAGGAAATGATAACGAGCCTCAAGAAATGGTAACCTAGATATTCCAATCAATGAAATAAAAATATATATTCATTAGGAAGTTTGTAGGGGCCAAAAAATTGATTAAATGAAATCACGAACCAATGGAATGCTAATATGAAGTTGTCAATCTAATAATTTCAATAAATTGTGTGCACCATTGATATTGACAAAGAACAAATAGTTCTAAAGTGTACTTTTTATGTGCCTTTATGATACGGATCCACATGGTAGAAGGGGATACCAATGATATAATCAGTGCATTAGCATGACCAATGATGTGTTGATACAATATTATTAGAAAAATAAAATTGTAGAGCCACAAAACACTACCATGTGAATGGTTGAGCACCATTGTCCTTTAGCTTTGTTTTTGTAGATTAAATGTCTTGTATTGTTAAATTAATTGATTCCAAGCAATAACACATCAATAATAAGTTGTCAAATTAATAAAATTAATATAAATTTTAGACTATTAGTCTTTCAATCAATTGGTTGGTCTTGGAAAGCTTGATCCTATACCCTCTTTATATGAACAACTCACCTCCAGCAAATACCAAAATTATTATTATAAAGAAAAAATTTCCCAAAGGGAGCTAATGATTCATAAGATTATGAAAAAAATTAACAATTGTTTACATGCCTAGAAAATTTGAAGACATGAATTCCAATGAAGAGAGATAAATTCAAATGTAAATATTATACAACTTGAATTGAGAATTTAGAATTATGGTTACCCTACTAAGGTTTCTTTCATGCAATGAAGGATTTAAATGCCAACATTATGAACCCCAAGAAAATAACAAAAGTAAAAAATTCAAAAACATGGTGCAAAGCAACATCAAAATATATAACTAAGGGATATGCTCCAAACAATTTATAACTAAGGGAATGACTAAGATATTAGTTTTATACTCTTTTACATGAATCACATACATAAACATAGATGTTTATTAATAGAAAATATTCAAATAAAAATTTTAATCTAGGATTTTTATTACATTGAATATATATAAATTTATCTCTTTTGATTTAGGTCATGTAACAATTTGTGTACTTGTTAAATTTTCAAGCCAATTTGATATTGTCAATTCATTGAAAAATATATTTTAGAGATAATAAAAAATTATATTTTTTCTCCTTATAGAAAATTCAAATATTACTAGTCACCTCCTCAAATATTATAAATCTTGAGGTTAAAAATTGGTAAGTTAAAAATGCCATATTTTGAACCTACATGTAGTTATCTTAAACATAATTATAATTTGAGTCTAATTCATAAGTTCAACATGTGTATTGATTGTCATTTGGCTACCATTGTAAGTTTAATATTAGCATGACTCATAGATAATTGTTCCCAAAAAATACATACATACATGAATTTAACGAGCTTTAAAAGAATAAAATAAGCATTAGATTTTAATTTATAGATTTAATGAGATCCAAAAAAAACCTTGTTAAACTCAATCCATTATAGAAGTAGGGATGGTTTTTATGCCTCTAAAAATTCATTATGTAGTGTCCCTCCGGTTGTGACACTTGGTTTTAGTTTGTTTCTTTTTAGTTGATAGTTGCTTTGGTTGCTTTTGATACTATGTTGTTTATTTTTAGTTATGATTCTGACATTATGTTGACTATAGAATGTTTTGATGATACACTTGAGATCATGATCATCTAATTATGTTCATATGATGACATTATGATAGTCACATGTGTGCATTATGGTTTCTGTTGTTTCTGAGTTTCTATTGAGGTTATCATGATGAAATGGTTGTTTATGATACAATGATGCTTGTCAGTCTTGGTGAAGGAGACAGTGTAGCATTACTCACTTGAGTACCTTGCTATGCTATGATTCTTCTTCATGGTGTGTTTGTTGATATATGTCGGTATGGTTGACAGTGTTGTTTTATGCAGTTTGCTGGTACATGCATTGACTCCACCTTCTTGTCAAGTTTGAGCGTGTTATGAACCAATGTAAATATGTCATTTTGGAGATAGTGCCAGGTCTTCATTCTTATCCATCGTTCTCTTATAGAGCAAGTAACCGTTTGTCACCTGTCAATGTTATTGTTGTTCGAGTCAATTGTGTCATTAATTTTTGTGTTATGATGGGTATCAATTAATTATTTTAGTTAAATGGTTATTTAATTAACATGTTTGATTTAATTTAATTTTTGTTTAAATATTAGATTAAAATTTTTATGGTTTGATTTGATTGTTAAAATAATTAAATGGTTATTTAATTAACATCCTTGATTTAATTTAATTTATTTTTAAATATTAGATTAAAATGTTTATGATTTGATTTGATTGTTAATTTTAATGTGCAAACTTAATTATGTGAAAATAGATATTTTTGAAGAGTTTGTTTTCAACAAGTTATAAATAAATATCTAAAAACTTGATTTAATGTTAAAAGATAATATCTTAGTTATTTATTAGTTAGAACTGATTGATCAATTTTGAATGCATGATTGACAATCAATTAAGTTTTATAACTTTGAGTTAACTAAAAATGCATTAAAAACTTTTGGTGTGCAATAATTTTCACGACAGTATTTGCAAAAGAAATTCTTTGTTCTGGATTAAAAAAAGGCTTTGCAAGCAGTGGTTTTCAAAGGAATTGTGTTTTCTAAAGGATTTAAATAATTGTAGGCTCCATATTCATGATTAAATCTTCATTGCAATCAAGCTTTTAAATCAAGTTGTCTTCAAGTTTTGCATTATTTTAATCCGTACTTTCTAAAAAATTTCTTCAATGTTTATTTGTACCAAAAAAAATTGTTCATGCTGTGAAAAAAAGAGATCTATTTGACAAATTCTAGCAAATGCACAATCCCAAATCTAAACAATTTGAATATGGATGGAAAGGATTTATAAATGTTTGCAAACTATAATTATCTTAAAATCATTATTACATGAAGCTATTATTTCATGCTTTAGTTGGTGGTTTCCCTCTGTATTAGAAAGAACTAAAGACTTAGCAAACATAGCATAACATATTCACTTCAAACGCCATTTTGGTATTGAAATTTTTTATTTGAAATCTTATGGGGTCTAGTTTGCATATAAATATTGTGAGTAGTTGAACTTCTCTTTATGACGCCTTGCTTATTTATATTAGTTTTTCTTTATAGAAAGATTTTGTCTGGTTTGATGCCAGCGCATTTCCCTAGTTATTTTCTGATCAACAGATCACAGATTTACCTTGGTCGGTTCTTTAAGCCTTTGATTTCTTGGAGTATATGTTGCCACTTTTGGAACCCATTACAAAATGAAACTATGGTTCAAAAAACTTGAGTTCTAAGATTGTGTTGAACGGTGATAATAGTTTCCATCACCTGGTGTGTACTTAGGAATTCGATGTTTTTCCTTGTAAACTCATAGTTCCCTCTTTCTTTACCTTGAAAATTCTACCAGGTGCTGCTGGTGCAACTTCTCCTTTGTCAATTTTCTATTTATCAAATTGAAAGGTTGCATTCGGAATGCCAAAATTCTCTCTCATTTAATTTTTCTTGGGTTTTATTTGTTCACCTGAAACTCATGCATGCTTATCAGATTATTATCAAAGAGATGTGTATACTTCCCCATCATAAAATTCTATGAGCTATAAAAGTCGTTGTAGTCATAAATCAATGTCGGTAGAATCTGTCATTTAAAATGGCTCATATAAATTGTCATTGTCTTATATACTTTTCCTTTTGATTTGTTTGTGATCTGGAGTCTTTGGTGTCCTATAACTAATTATGAATTTTGTATGCTTTTGACCTTCCCTATCCATGGTGCATATATCCCTTACATGGAATATTAACTAATCATTCTTCGTTTGAGTTATCTATATTTAACTTAATTGATGTTGCATGGCATGTATTCTTCCTCTTTCATCTTGTCTTGGGTGTAAATTTAGTCTTCTATGACTTAACATGCTAGATTAGTGTTTATCATGCATAACATGAAGTTCTCCTACACATGCACAACTGTAAACAATTAGATTTGTTTATTTAATTACAATGAAATTTGGTTAGCTTTAATTTTATAAATGAATATTATAATATGTGTTAGTTTCGATTAACTTTTATATTGTAATTAGTAATTACAAAAAAAATTATAATATTTTTAAAGAGGAAGGATCATTGATTTATTTTATTATTATAAGACATTTAATAGTGATAGTTGATGAGCTCAGGATATGCTCATAATTTGAGTATCATGATGTACTTTTAATATCTCTACTTTAACTGCTAATGGATGTTTTAACTCTTTTATTAAAGACTTATTATCTAAAATGGGTAGTATCCTGTAGCAATTCATTCCTACATTCCTACAGCCTAACATCTCCATGTGCCTTATTAATTACCCTATTTGACTTCCTGAATGACTGATATAATGCATATGGTTTTTGAATAATGGGATAGATTTAATATGTGATTAATGAATGTATTGTGTTTTCTGCCATGAATGCTTTCTTTCGCCTCTGTCGCCTTGTGCATCGCAGGTTGTTGAAGGGAGCATGAACGAGTCAAGCGCAGCGGATCTTGGCCCTACAGTAAAGTCCATTTCCTACATGATGTCGATGAAGTTGTATCGGCGAAGACTCTTTGTCTAGGTCGTTGGGAAGAAACTTAAATGATCATTAATCTGGAAAGAGTGGAATGCTAAATTCTCTGGATCATGTTGAACAGATATGTTTTCATTTATGAGAAGTCTGTTCCTTGGTTTCAAGATTCATTTATGTCCACGTCTTTCTCTGTTGAGTTAGGTAGTTAGTTGTTTTTCTATTTTAAATAAGTGTTCCTCCTGTGCGAGTGAGCAAACATAACAAGCATATAAAGGATATCATGTAAAAGTTAGTATGATAATAAGAAGCAGAGTATGTAAGAATCATTACTATGATAAGAGATAGAGTTTTGTGTTAGTTTTCATATGAGCAGAACAATGTATACCATTTTGAGTTTATGAATAAAAGCTTATGAAGTTCTGAGTTCAATTCTTGCATAATTAGCTGATGCTTGCTAAGGTGGCCCACTTAGTAAGTATTTGTAGTTAGTTAGTTAGTCATTTATTTTATGTTGATCATAAGTTAGATTTCGTTCTTGAAGTTTTAGAGCAAACTCAGTCTTATATTGTTCCTGTAGCATCGGGAATCCATCCATGTGTTTGTTCCTACAACATAAGGCTAGTTCATAGTTTGTTTCTCAGTTGTAGTTGTTATGGTTTTTTCTTTGACTAAATTTAGAAGGCTTCGCATTACATTCTTGAAGCATAAGTAGAATTCCTTTCACGCATTTATTTCTGGTAAATCGTGACTGAAACTAGTTCTTAGTGCACATACAATGCTGCTTCATTTCAAGTATACGTTCCCTGGTTTGACAAAGTAAATGAATGACCATAAAAAAGATGTTAGTCACCTGCTGGAATGTCTAATTCCCAAGTTTGGATTTTCCATGACTTTTATATCATTTTTGTGGGTGCAACCAATAGTGAATTATCTTTAATGATTTCTAGTTCATGAAGTCTTGATAATAGTATATGATGAACATTAGTTTATTGTTTATAATCTTTGAGAAAACTGTCGAGTTATGAGGTATTTAGCTTCAATAGGCTAGGAAATGTAATTTGCATAGTAAAGTGTATAATGCTTCTATTTTGTGGTTTAGTAAAAATGAATTGATTTGGGACTTAGCCATACATGCTATATTTTCGCATTGATGGTTTTTACACATTTTATGGTATTTTCATGATTGTGATGGGTATATTCATGATTTTTTTATGTGCGTGATGGCTATCCTATGTTGTCGGGAAGTTATGTTAATGTAATAAGGAAGAGTGGCTTTTGATAGGGGTCAAAACCCTAAGTGGTTACTAGGGTAACCAATCGTAAGTAGTTAATCTAGTGAAAACCTAACTAAAATGTATTAGGGGTTGGGTAGTGCTTATTAATTGATTCAGATAATTCTTTGCCTCACCTTACTCCATTGTGCTTGCATAGATTAAGGGTAGGTTGAGATGGCCTAGAATGGCATAGTCGTTCACTTTTTCTGCTCAAAAAGTGATACAGTTCCACATGAGTTGGTTTAGTGGTCGAGAACTGGTAGAGATTGCCAAGGTAACTCTAGATGAGGGCTGGTTATCTAGGAAGATTCACCAAGGTAACCTAGAATAACTGTGTGATGACACTCTTATCCTTATACATGCTTTGTGGTATCTTGTGTAGAGTCACTTTTGGTTTTGTTATTGCCTCTTGGATTTTGTTAGTAATTATGTGATATTGATACTATCTTGTCATTATGTGATTGTCAGCCATGTGATGTTATGTACTATTCTCTTATATGTTTGATTGATACATGGACCTAATACTCTCTCCTAGCATGAAGGGAGTGGACCTTCGGGTACCACGTGGTTGGGAGGAGATCATGCTATTTCCTCCATTAGGTCCTCTTACAAATGTTGCTAGACTTGGATAACATTATCCATGGGACAGGTTTCTGATTTTACATTGTTCGTGAAGTTGGATGATGAGCATACTCATGAATGAGGCTAACAAACGTCATATGTTCTTCATCTTTATTGCATATTCTCTTGATATCCATGAGAGAACTTTTGTAATGTTATTATGTTGATACGATATTTATCATAATCTCACTTGATGTAATCTGGTTATGTAACTTGACTACATAAAGATTTTGAGATTGGATCATTCATGAATATGTTATGTCCTTATGTTATATGACTTTAATATTATATCATAATGTTCTTATTTGTAAATGTTTATGTAATGCATTCTTGGAATCCTAAGAAAATTTGTTTATATGTTTCTTTTGTACACTTAATGTAATCGAATGTTTAACAAAAAAAAATGTTCAGTTATTTTGTTACTTTATACTTAATTCTTTAGAATCCATGGCAGGGCGTTACACATTATATCATTCAAATGAATGTTCTAACAAAACAATAGTTTTATACATATATTAAACAATGAAATTTGAATAATTTTTTTGTTTAATGTAGGAATGGGTCTTAATGAGATATTTATGTATCAAAAATATTTGTGACATGTAATGCATAGTAACTAATAAGTAGCCTAAAAACAAATTAATAAGTTTTCGTATCTATAGTATTTTCCCTCAAACATATAAATGTTTGTACCATTTTTTTTGGACCAAATAGGAAGGTTGTCTATTTCAATTAACACAAGATGATACACTACCTTCACCATTTTTATCCAATAAGGTATTTTTTTTAAAGTTTTTGTTGGGATTTTCATCAGCCCATCCAAGAATTGGATTTGTCGGTGATGAGGGTCTACCGACTGGAAGGGAGACCACCATATTTTTTGTGTGGTGACATTGGCATTGGTAATTGCATGGGTTGGTGGAGTTTGAGAATGGTGTCCTTGATACAAGGAATGTGAATGGAAAGCATTTTTTGGCGTGAGGCCCAATGTTTCCTTTCGTTGCACGATGGCAAAAGACAAAGTAAATGCAATATTGAATGTTGGAGTGTGGGAGAGTGTACTTTGATGAAGTTGTATTGTCAAAAGAGCCATTGTGGTGTTGGTTTGATAGCAAGCTATTGTTAAATTTGTTGCGTTCGACTCTTTTTTTTAGCAGGTTCCAAGGTTTTAAAACTGTTGAGCTACAGAATCAGTAAGTCAGTTTGCATGGGTTTTTTGCAAAAATGAATTTATTTCATTTTGGTTCTCTACTTATTGTTCATTTTGATAGTAGGTTTGAGGGTTTGAACACTGATGTGTTGCATAATATGCGATGAAGTATATTGATTAAGTTGCATTGTTGAAAGAGCCATTGTGGTGTTGGGTTGATAGTGGAATATTGTAAGATCCGTCGACTGCAGTTCCCTAGTTTGTTTTATAGGAGACAACTATAAAAATCGTCAAGTTTCCCTACTTTTTGTGCCAGATTAGAGGGTTTTAAAGTTGTCATTCTTCGTAATTTTCAAGTCATTTTAGATGGGTGTTTTGTATAGATTATTTTTGTTGTGTGGATTCTATAAGGTGTTTTGCATGGATGTCTAGTGTTATCATTTTCTATGGGTGGATAAATTGCATTTGAATCTTTTTTTCTTTCATCAAGAGATATGGTTAGGGTTTGTAATTTTTTCATTACTCGTTTACTGTTTGTAGTTATCTCTATGGATTTTTGGGCTTATACTTGTTACCATAGGAGCAATAGTAGTTAAATCTAGGTTCTTCCATTAAAATGGTTAGGGTTGGTAATTTTATTGCCCAATTGTAGATTAAGATAGGAGCGATTGTATAGATATGGATATACAAATGGTTTGTTATTTAGTTTGAAGTTTTTGACAGGATTTTCATCAACCAAGCCTTGAATAGTATTTGTTGTACAATAAGTTTGTTACAATTTCTCTGTTTCTCTATAATATTGAATTCCAATGAATGTAGCTCAGATTTTGTGTGTAATATGTGAGGAAGTGTAATGATTAAGTTGCATTGTCGAAAGAGCCATTGTGTTGTTGGTTTCATAATGGACTGTTGTAAAAATGAAATCGACAAGCCTTTGCTCTATTTTATGGTAGATTGGAGGATTTTAAAACTGTGGTGTTGTGGAATTTGTAGGTTTTTTTACTTGGGTGTTTTGTATAAATGGTTTATTTATTGTTTATGTTAAAAATATTTTTCTCCAGAATTTGTAAGTCATTTTCCATGGATGTCTATCATTATTATTTTGTATGGATGGAGAAATTGCAAATATATAGAAATTGTTTATTGTTATTTGTTTGAAGTTTCCAATGGGGTTTCTGTCAGCCAAGCCATAAAAAATCATCTAACAAAAAGATATTAACAATAAATTAATCATCTATGCAAAAAAATGTAGAAAAGAGTATAACTCGACAAACTTAATCAAAAATTTGAGCTGCATCGTCTCACAATAAATATTATAGAGAAATAGAGAAATTCTAAAAGAGGTATTAGAATAACAGTAATGTAGGTTGGAGTCTTGATTTAGTGTGTGTGTATATATACATACATCAATACATATATATATACGTATGTAGACACATATATATACTATATGCATCTATGCTACCATACACATGGTATGGTTTTCATTTTCAATGAAGCTTGTGGGGCTATACTCTTTTATACATGGATGTTTTCCAAAAATAATTAATTTATTGTTAATGTCTTACACCAGTGTTCAAACTCTCAAACCTTCTATCAAAAGGATCAATAAGCAAAGCTAGAAAATCCAATTTGAGTATATTCTAAAAAACATGATTGAAAATTTGAGCTGCATCACCTCACACTAAATATTATAGAGAAATAGAGAAATTATAAAAGAGGTATTAGAATAACACTAATGTAGGTTTGAGTCTTGATTAAATCCAATTTGTGGATGGGGTACAGACAATAAACAAGGGCCACAAAAATCACTGATCCCAGCCATATCTCTTTGTCAATAGGAAGAAATACATAAATTATAAAAGAGCTATTAGCATAATGATGAATAGCCAAATATTAGTAACCCTAACCATATGTTTTCCCACAAAAGGAAGAATATTTAACAATAATTTCTCCACCCACAAAGAGTAGTAGTTTCTTTCAAGTCTCAAAAATCGCTATAACACCAAGATAGAAACATATAAGAACACATTGACAATAAATTAATCATGTATGCAAAACACCCATGCAAACATTAGTATAAGGCCACAACCTCTATTGAAAATTCTAGCTACATCACCTGACACTAAATATTATATATAAATAGAGAAATTGTAGAAAGAGCTATTAAGATCACAGTAAGTGGCTACCAATACAATTTTATGTCCAATATGTCAATGGTTTCATACAACCCTAAACCCTACACATAGATAGCTACAATTCCTCCTATGGTAATAGCTGCATTGCCAAAGATATGCACATATAATCAAAAAAATAGATCAACAACGAGAGAAAGTAGATTTAACTACAATTGCTCCTATGGTAACAGGTATAAATCCAAAGAAAAATATAACAAGAGTACATTTATGCCTATATATATATGCATGTGCATAGATATGTATATATGCATAAATATATGTATGTTTGTTTACTAATAGCTCTATTACACTTCCCCCATTTCTATATAATACGGAATGACAGATAATGCAACTCTTTTTATACAGACATATAGCAAGAAGACATTAACAATAAATTAATTATTTATGCAAAACACCCATGTATAAAAGAGTATAACACCACAAGCTTCATTGAAAATGAAAACCACACCATGTGTATGGCAGCAAAGATGCACATAGTATATATATGTACCTACATATGTATATAAATGTATGTATGTATGGATGTGTGTGTGTGTGTGTGTGTGTGTGTGTGTGTGTGTGCGCATCAATTGTAAAAAATCCATGCAAACATCAATATAAGGCCACAACCTCCATTGAAAATTATAGCTACATCACATGACACTAAATATTATATAGAAATAGAGAAATTGTAAAAAGAGCTATTAGGATAACAGTAAGTAGCTACCAATGCAATTTTATCTCCAATATGTCAATGGTTTCATGAAACCCTAAATCCTAGACATATATAGCTACAATTCCTCCTATGGTAATAGTTACAACGCCAAAGATATACACAAATAATCAAAATAGCAAACCGATAGTGAGAGAAAGTAGATTTAACTACAATTGATCCTATGGTAACATGTATAAAGCCAAAGAAACATATAACAAGAATACGTGTATGTCTATATATATATATATATATATATATATGCATGTGTATAGATATGTATATATGCATAAATATATGTATATATGTTTTACTAATAGCTCTATTAGAATTCCCCCATTTCTGTATAATACAGAATTATAGATAATGCGGCTCTTTTTATACAAAGACATATAGAAAGAAGACATTAACAATATAAATTAATTGTTTATGCAAAAAACCCATGTATTAAAGAGTATAACCCTACAAGATTCATTGAAAATGAAAACCACACCATGTGTGTGGCAGCAAAGATTCATAGAGTATATGTATGTGTCTATATATATATATATATATATATATATATGTATATATATGTATGCATATATATATACACATATATATATACATATATATATATGATATATATGTATGTATATATATGTACATATATATACATATATGTATGTATATATATATATACATATATATACATATATGTACATATATATACATATATGTACATATATATACATATATGTACATATATATACATATATGTACATATATATACATATATGTACATATATATGTATATATATATATATATACATACATATATGTATATATATGTATATATATATGTCAATGGTTTCATACAACCCTAAACCTTGCACACAGATAGCTACAATTCCTCCTATGGTAATGGCTGCAATGCCAAAGATATACACAGATGATGAAAAGGCTCTTTCAATATGCAGTGTTGTGTATGCAGAAGTAGGTGAGGTATTCTCATTTTTCTATGGGATTACAATTTTTTTATTGTTTGAACATAATCTCAATGATTTTGTTTAGTTTGACATAGATTATATGTGTGGTTCTATTTGTAGAAATTTCTAGAATTATGTTCTTCAAAAATTCCACAAGCTTCATTGAAAATTTGAGTTGCATCACCACAAGTAGACAAATTGTAAAAGACCTACTAGAATAATACTGGATAGTCACCAAAGTAATTTTATCTTCAATATGTTAATGTTTTCATACAACGCTAAACCCTACACATAGATAAGTACAATTGCTCCCATGGTAATGGCTGCAATGCTAAAGATACACACATACAACCAAAAAATAGACCGATAGTGTATAGATAACCAAACCTAACCATTTTTTTGTACATAAGAAGGAAGCTTTAAGTGCAATTTTTGCATCGATACAAAATGATAATCTCTTATAGATCTGCAAAATGGGTATACACACAAACAACCAAAACAATAGATCAATATTTAACTACAATTTCTCTTAAGGTAATAGGTATATATATGTTATATATATATATATATGTTATATCTATATGTTATATAGATATATATATATATATATATATATATATATATATATATATATATATATATATATATATATATGTACACATATACATACATATATACATGAATAAATATGTTGTAAATTTGAGCTGCATTGTTTGGGATTAAATATTATAGACAAATAGGAAAATTGTAAACACTATAAGGAAAACACTGGAGAATGAAATACATCTAATTCGTGAGTATCATCCTAATAGTAGTTGAATCTTTTTTTGTGAATTTGTCATTCTCCCCAATCTGTAAGTCATTTTACATGGGTGTTTTGTATAATTTTTTTTTTGTGTTTGATTCTATAAGGCATTTTGCATGGATGTTCGGCGTTATCATTTTTTGTGGGTGGAAAAATTGTAATTGAATCTTTTTTTGTTTTGTCAAGAAATATGGTTAGGGTTTGTAGCTTTTCTTTTAATAGTTGTTTTACAACTTGCCTATTTTGTCTATAATATTTAGTGGGAAATAATGTTGCTTGAAGTTTCAACGGAGAAACTAGTAAAGGATGTGTCTAGTACTTGTTATACGATTCTCTATTTGTCTTTGATATTTACCAGTAAAGGATGTAGGTTGAATCTTGTATCAATATGTTTCAAGTTTTATTTTTTCTATCTATAAGTTCAAATAAATTGGCAAGGTTTTTTTTGCATAAAAAATATTTAGGGTCCCAAAAATGCAAGTAAGCATCTAGATTGGATTTTCCCTCAACTAACTGGTTAAGAAAGCTTCAAATTCAACCCTTTTTCTACCTATACTGATGCCAAACTTTGGAGTAGACAATATGGTATAAGAAACCAAAAAGGTTTGAATTTGTAGCCTTCCCAGCTGGTTAATTAAGGGGAAAAACAGTTTGGATGTTTCTTGTCTTCATAAATTCCAAGCTCCAAAGTTAGATGGTGACAAAAAAAATATATTGTACACAAGTATTTACATATAGTCCTGTGTATATAAACACATATATACGTATGTACATATGGATAGATATATATGCTTATATGTGTGTGTTTTTAAATGTGTTCATAAAGGGGAACTTCAATCCATATATGTACTTGATTATTTCTACACATATATACATGCATATATTCCACATCCAAGCTCCATTATTTTCCATTAAATATTATAGATAGATAGGAAAATCGTAAAAGAACTATTAGGAAAAGACTAAAGCACGACATATGTTTGATTCTTCAGTAATTTTTGTTGTTTCTTTTGTTATTAAGATAGGAAAATATATTGATTAAGTTTCATTTCCAAAAGAGCCATAGCGGTGTTGGTTTAAAATTATAGTATTATAAGAATCATCTTCCTTGACTCTCTTGTCTAACAAAATAGGGGTTTATGAAACTATTGTGCTGTGGAATCTATAGGTCATTTTGCATTGGTGTTTTGCATAGATATTTTTCCCATAATACTGAATAACAAGCAACATAGGCTAAATATGCAATTAAGCCTATGATATTATACACATTTTGGACAGATTATTGCACCATATGATTCTTGCCATAACATAGTGAAATTTACAATCTGCATAAATACATATATATAGAAATAGTAAAAGTCGGCATGCACACACATATAAGCATCTTGAAAGATAGAGAGATACATATGAGGGTATATGTATTTGAATTTATTATTTTTATTCTTCTTGATGTATCCCCTGGTGTTTGCATACCATTAAAAGTGGATTTCTATTTTTCTTGTTGTATCTCATGCTCTTTAAATAGTATTAAAAGGGGAATGGTTATAAGTTGATATTTGTAAGTTGTGTACCAATTAGAATTTGGAAGCTATAGTACACTCATCTTTTTTTTATTGTGGAATAGAGCTATCAATTAGTGAACTCAAATTGGAACATTGTATCACTACAAATAAGCTCGTAGAACTATGTCTATGGAAGCAGGCTTTGTCAATTAGCTCGCAGAGGCCCCCAATATTGATTTGTTGGTAGCCCCAGTTGGTCTCCCTGTGGAGTCTAGCTCTGAGGGCATGGCCACCTGGCCTTCAGATCCTGATTCCGTAAGTATGGATTTGCTTTATCTTGTACTTGTTGCAAATTTGGTGTTATTGTTTGCAATTCTATTTCCTTCTAGGTGTACATCTGCATGGGCCATTTTGACAAAGCATATAGATGTGGAACTAGATATGCATTCTTATTTCTAGCATATAAAAGGATGGCTTTGATGTATATGTATATGTGTATGTGTATGCATATGTATATGTATGTATATGTGTATATATGTCTATGTATATATACATGTATATGTATGTATATATCTATATATGTATATGTATATGTTTGTATATGTATATGTATGTATATGTATGCATATATGCATATGTATATGTATATGTGTATGTATTTTCATGTGTATATGTATATGTGTATGTCTATGGACATGCAAAAATAAATACTACAATATGATAGATCAGATATGAGGACAACATATTTTTTACTTTTGTTATGAAATGAATGGCATAATGGCTATTTTGACATTGCAACCTAATGAAAATATAGTTCTCGATGCTCCAACAATCAATATTTTATATGTATATGTATATGTATGTATATGTGTATATATGTCTATGTATATATATATGCATATGTATGTATATATGTATATGTATATGTATGTATATGACTATATATGTACATGTATGTATGTGTATGTCTATGTATATGCAACAAGAAATACTTCAATATCATATATTAGATATGTAGATAGCATATTTTTCCCAATTACTACAAAATTAATGCTAGAATGATTTCTTTGACAATGCATCTTAATCAAAGTATAGTTTGTGACACTGCAATATTCAATATTGCATTTACTTCGTTCACTCAAATTTACTTTGCTTTGCTTGGCCCCATTTTGCAATAATGGTAGGATGTAATAAGCCTCGCACGAGCACAGACTTACTACCCAACCCTCCCTATCCCGAGATTCCCAAGTCCTATATGTATATGTATGTATGTGTATGTATGCATATGTATGTATATGCATATGTATGTCGCTTTATATGCATAATGTATGTATATGTATACATGTATATATGTTTTCATATGTATGCATGTATATGTACATGTTCTTATACATGTATATATTAGCCATGAAACTTATTTTATATGCACCAAGTTAATAATATGCAATTGGTCCTATGTTAACCCATCCAGCGGCAAAGATGCATACATATAACTAAAAAAATAAATTGAGGTCAATAGAACTACTAACCCTAAATATATATTTTTAGGAAATGGATAAGATTCAACTAGAATTTAATATTTCCTAATGTTCAACCTATGTCATTCCTTTTTTGGTCATTCACAAATATTGATTCATATATAGATGGATACACATATATATTTTGTTATATGTTTATGTATAATTGCCACTTTCAATGTATGTATGGGTATATATGTATGTTCATATATCCTAATGTACGTGAGCTTGTATGTATACTTGTAGGTTGTACAAGCAGAGTCAAGTTGCACAACCCAATCAATTGCTAAATTTAAAAAGGGTAAAAAATAACAACAAAACTATTTCTACTATAGGGAGCATAGAGAGGAAATATCCATGAAGCATTGCAAAAAATATTTATAGCAAAGGATAGCTACAACAACCACATCTACACGTGAAAATGGTGACAATGCTCCCTTGCAACATGCAATTCCAATGGAAAATTCCAACCCTTTTATACAAACTTAGAGGAGCTCCCCTGTTGCACAAACACAAGAAAAATACCTCAAAGAAATATTGAACAATAGCTATCTTATTGTGGTAAAGCGATTTTGACATTATATAGATGTATTTTCCAACCTTTTTGTTTGCCAAATATGTAGGGAAAGCTACACAGGGATGCACACTCAAATGTTAGGGTCAAAAGCCATATGTGTAATGTGTTATTCTAAAAAAGGTGCCCATTAATTCAGCTCTGTAAATGGAATGGACCTAGGGCCACAACCATTGTTTCTCAAAAAGTTAGCATAGGTTGATGAGATGCTTATTGCTAGGGTGGATCTAGTTTTATAGGTCACGCATGCTAGAGGATTCAAATTTAAATATAGTGGTCACATGATAAGATTCCCTTAGGATATCTCAAGCATCACAAAACTTTTACTGCGCTGTCTACAAGATCTTGAGGTCGTTATAGTTCATAGGACCACTATTGAAGGTGGGAATTATGATTGTTATGTTAATAAACATCATGTCATGGATGCAATGAAATAAAAAATCCAATATGAAAAATAATACAATGATGATGAGATTGATGTTTAGGCTCTTAATATCTTACCTGATGTTGTTGTTGATGTGTCCAGTTTGTTGCATACAATAGAGAAAGTTTTAGGTGAAGACATAATGCCATCAACCAGCTCAACAAATTTTGGACATGAAGAAAATGGCTCTTCAAACTTTTCATCATTTATTCCCTACTTACCAAATGCTAGATGAGAGCTAAAAGCAATAAAATATGTCTTGCAAATTGAAAAAAAAGATGAGAATATCTTATCTTGGCCTAAGTTAGCTCTTCTCCTATTAATGAATACAACACTAAAGGTTTATTTTCAATGGCCTTTCCAACATTGTTCCCCACTGGAGTAACGCTTCCCCTTCAACCAAGAAATATTAAAATTCACTTGCATGAATATGCCCTCCACCTAATGAGATATTTTGACCATAGGTTTGGAAACACATGTTAGATTTAGATATTTTCTCTACAAATTGATTATGAGACATCACAACCAACAAACTGTCTCTATTTTTGTTAGAGCGGATCTCAAGGATAGAATCCCTAAGTTGTTGACTATTTTGAGGAAACAACTTCAAACTACTCTCGATCGCTAGCTGGCCGAGCATTTGATACGATTTGGTGTGTCATTGTGTGGGACCTACTCTTTCTGGAGCTCTTGTTAGGCCCAAGTAATTGCTATGATCGAGAAAATTGGTATACCCACCCTCTTTTTCACTTTGAGTTGTGCAGACACAAAATGGGCTTACATGCAAAAACATTTCTCTATTGTATCTCGTTTACCAATGGAGCCTTAGAAAAAAAAGCTAATAGATAGTGTTGCTCAGAATCCACATATAGCATATTTATATTTGCATCATAGATTACCATTTTTTTGTGAAGAGGTGATTGAAAATCTCTTGCATGCAAAGGATTATTGGTATAGATATGAAAGGAAGAATCATCACTCTGCACATGTGCATGGCTTTCTATGGATTTCAACATATCCTAACATGGATACTCTTGATTGGTCCAATGAACATGATCTTGCCATACTAAGGCACTTTTCTAATAGATATGTTTCAGCTTGGAATCTATGTTGTCCTAAACAAAGACTACTTAAAACATATCATTTATTTGAAGAAAACCCATGCTTGCTTACCACGAGCCAGATCCTGACCAATGATCCAATCATAGATTTTGAAGGGTTGATAAACATAGTACAAAGGAACACAAAATGCTTTGAATATACTTATTTAAGAAGAAAATGAGAGAAATTGCAATGTTAGTATAAAGCACCATGGCAATAGTAGCTTACCTCTACATTGACATCTGATGCTGACCCTAACAAATCGTACAAAATAGCAAGAAATTTTGATTGCCTAAATATTCATAGCCTAGATATGCTTGCAATTTGGCATGCCAAGGTTGACTGCCAACCAGTTGCTACTAGCCAAATTATTTTGAATTATATTTCTAAATATGCAAGTAAATCCAAGAATTTTTTTTTTATCTAGATATGTTGAAAAGAGTTACAAATACAAATATAGTTGAGGATAGAGCACTAGTTTCATACCAAAAAATCATGATGAATATGCTTGTATAAAATGACATCTCTACACAAGAGACGTGTCATATGTTACAAAAATTACCTCTTCTTACTTCAAGTCGATGATACGTTCACTTAAATGTTGGCAAAAAGAAATGGCTTCATATAAACAAAGATGATACTGATGAATAGTTTCCAACAAACTATATTCATTGCTATATGCAAATGCCTCCAAAGTTAGCTACTTTATCCCTTATTGACTCAGTCCGCTTGTATACACACTCATAGCAATACAAAAAGGCTAAATGGAAACCAAGGCTCCAACCTGCAGTTGTCCTTGTTTACTCATTATTCAAGACTACTCCTCTTCAAGATACAAAAATATTTGACACATTTTGTTGGATTGAACTTATGTTATACAAACCTTTCTGGAACATACAAAGAGATATAGGTCTTCGAAAAGAAGAGACAATAGAAAATTGGAAACTTTTAAAAACATATGGTTATCATCCTTGGCATGTTAATAGAGTTCTTGTTACATCCATAATTGAAGAACAAGATGATAGTTATATTTATGATTTGAACCATCATCCTTATGTGGATGAATATGAATGGGAAGTTTTCTCTTGATTTGGAGGTACTACTAACTTTAGTATAAATCAGCTTCAGCTATTAGGTAGGTGAGATTTTGATATGAACCATGCATGGAATGCAAACTATGTTCCTGAAGAACTCCATAATATTGCTTTGCAGTTCATCTCATTAGGGAAGGCACAACATGTTAAAGCTATGATTCAATTCTTTCCTGCAGATATTCCAACCCATCAACTTTTACTGAAGCAACAATTGGCCCTTCAAATGATCCAAACCCACTGTATGCAACCTTCACCCAAAAGCCCTCTCCACATGATTATTCAAGGGATAGTTAGATGATCCCACAATAATGGGTTACAATTTTTGGTCAAACTTGACATTAAAATCAGGATTTTTCACTAGACATTCACTTTCTTACACCTATAGCAGCTAAACCATTAAGGTTTTGAAAATGAATCAAACTAGTTATTTATTATATGTTTTGTTTAGATTCTTATTATATTTTAAAAAAAATAATAAAAAATAAATTGTGAATCATTTTATGTAATTTTTAATAACTTATTTTTTCTACTAATCAGCATTTTTAAAAAGTGATGTTCACTTCGGCACACATAAATTTTTTTATAGATAGGATACAATTTTGATTTTCAAAATGAAAAATTTTCACACCAATATCTAGGGGATGGATATTTTTTCATAAATTTTTGTTACATTATTTTTTAATTAATTAATTTTCCAAGTCAGTGTAATTATAATTTGGACAGAGGTGTACTTCGACATGCATAACTTTTTTTGTAGTCATTTGAATTAACTTATTCTTTTTTTGTTGGAATAAGGACATCAATACCTAGGGTACATGTATTTTTTAGAATTTTTTTTCTCTATTTTTATTTTTTTCGTATGTGTGAAGTAAAGAACTTGATGTTCATTGAAAATCCTACATTCACAAGAAATAAAAAAATAAATATAATAATCAAATTAAACATATTTAAAATTATACTTTTTAGGAAGCTTATAATAAGGGCTACAGGCTTACAAAGCATAAATTTTAAATGAATTCATTTGATCACCCAAAAGGTAAATCAAAAGTGGTTGTTTATCAGCATTTTGATAGGTGTAGAGGAGACTCGATTATAGGTATGGTTTAAATATAACAAGGTTATATCCAAGGGGGTTTGATCTAAGGGGGTTTGATCAATCCCTCTTTAATTAAATTAATTTAAATGGAACCTTTAAAATCATAAATCATTGTATTTTCTAAAAAATTGTGATTTCAGGCAAAAATCAGGATGTCCCAAAAAGTGTAACCCATTATTGTGGCAGCACCCAGTTGGTACTAGAAAATCCTTCCTAATAAATTATCTTCGACGACAAATGAAAACCTATTTTCCTAGACCCAATAGTTGGTTGCTCACATTGGCTCATACAGGTGTCATCGCATACAATATTTGTGCCTTGACAATCTATACAACACTTCAAATTCCCATAAAGTATATGAATACTTTGCAAGGGCAGCAATTGACACTATTCCAAGAATAATTTAAGTATATTGAGTACATATTGATCAATAAAATGAGTTTTCTAGGCCCAAAGTTTCTACGAAAAATATATACTCGATTACTCCAAGCATTCCCAGATAAGCAGATAGAGCCATTTGGCAGCATTTCTATGATCCTTGTTGGTGATCTTGTTCAGTTGCCACCTTTCATGGATACACCTATTTATGATTCATACTCATTGACTATAGCCTTTTGGCACAATTTCATGGTCTCAATAACCCTAGACACTATCTTTCACCAAAAAGGAGATAGACCTTTGCAATGAAAGTTTCAAGAAATCCTTCTTCACATAATAAATGTTGAGGATCTCCATGATGATTGGGAAGAGATTATGAAACAAACAAATAAAATGGTCTCAGCCACAAAAAGAGAACAATTTGATGTTGCTACCCATTTGTTTGCAAAAAATGACTTGGTTGAATTCCACAACAAAAAAATGATCAAACAGTTAAATCTACCAATAGCCATCAGCGTTGCTCGGATGGCTCAACAACAAGCATCTGATCATGGAGATGATGACCAACTTCTCCCAAAATTTCTACTTTGTATTGGTGAATAGGTGATGCTAACAACGAATTTGTGAATTCAAGTTGGCCTCGTCAATGGATCACTTGGTGTTGTTATGGTTGTTGTGTACAATACACATTCTAAACCTCCAAACCAACCTAACTATGTTGTTGTCTATTTCCAAAATTGCATTGTCCCACCATGGGAACTAGAAAATCCAAGAGACATTCTCATCCCAGCTATAAGTCAGGGGAGTCGAATGCAAATCCCACTCACCATGGCATGGGGAATCACAATACATAAAGTAAAAGGCTTAACATTGGATAGAGTAAAAATAAACATAGGTAGCAAAGGGAGGCAAGCGTTGACTTTTAAAACTATTTGACATGTGAAATCAATTGAAAGACTTTGTATTGATCCACCTTTCTCATTTGAGAGATACTCTAGGCTTGGCATGAACAAGTACACTTCTCATCACCAATGCGAAGAAACAGGCCTCAAGCAATTGCAAGCCTTGGAAAGTTCTTCTGTCACCACCCAATAGGCCGACTAACAAAAAAGGTTCCAGGATAATTATTCTTGCACGTACCTTAGCCTACGTGCCTTCACCTCCTAAAAAATTTCCTAAGTTGTATCTTTAAAAGCCATACTAACGAATAATATCTGTAAACTGGGTATAATGCCAAAGATGCACAAAGATACCACACACAAATAACTAGTCGTCCCAACTTGTATAGGACAATTCCATGTTTTGATGATTCTATTCTGTTAAAATCCCAACTTCCTAGTCTAAGATTTTATTGTGTGGTGATTTTACTATATGGCATTGAAACCAATACACTCTTTTGAATATTCCATTTTCCCATCTTTGTTTAATTTTTTTAAAATTCCATGAAGTCAACTATTTTTTGGCATAGCTAGAAGCCAAAATTTCTATAAGTAAATAACATCTTTGCAACATTTCAATATATTAAGCTATATATGCACATGTTGTAGATGCATTCTCAAGAAAAATTGTCTTCCATTTCACTAATAAGTTTAAAATCCTCGAACAATTTTGTGTTTTCTATTCCGCCAACCTATATATGTTGAATTTTTACATTCCTCCTTCATGCTT
Source organism: Sequoia sempervirens (assembly GCA_007258455.2). NCBI lineage: Eukaryota > Viridiplantae > Streptophyta > Pinopsida > Cupressales > Cupressaceae > Sequoia > Sequoia sempervirens. Next base: position 628,465,387 of record VDFB02193867.1, read on the forward strand.
ACCTTCCACAAACTTAAATGTCTTGTTGTTATCTTTTCAATTAGATTCATTTGATTCAAATTGCTACAAATGTTTGTCTACAAAATTATTTTTTCTGTCCTTTCCCTGTTTCATTGTTCCTATATATTACATTCATAAATATATAATGTTCATTGCTTTCCTTTTCCGTGGTACATGATAAAATTCCATGTTATTTTCCATGGATTTCTTGAGCATGTCCACAACAACCATGGATTTGGTTGGCTTCGTGATTTCCTCATTGTGCCCCACTCAACAAACACAAAATGGTGGGTGTTTTCTTATATCCCAGTTGATAATATTCATTGTTGTAATGTAAAGATCTATCAACTTTTTTAGCTACCTTGTGAAATGACACACTCTAGAGTTTTTTTCATAGAAAACCTGTCAAAGAAACTAATATGCACCTCCCTCACATGTTGGTTTGGAGAGCTCCACAATTTCCCTCATCCACAGCCTATGAGATCTTCGCTCCTGCTCTTGAGGTGGGCCATTCTGCAATGCCTTTTCCCAATTCCTTACATACCTAATTTCACACATGTATTCTAATATAACAATATGAAATGTTGCTTTGTATTAGTATGATGCTAAATACAAAGATAGATCAACAAGAAAAAATGCAGCCCATCTATTCAACAATTGGTGCTAGAAAGATGCCCACAACTTTAATTGTAAACAAGGTTTGTTTTACACATTTATATTTTCCAAGATAAGAAATTTGCATAAGAATTGAGGTGTGAATTCAAAATTCAACTTATACTCTTTTCTAGTCAACCTAAATGAATAAATAAATTATAAAAGAGCTATTAGAATAAAACTTCAAAGCCAGAAAACTACTCTTAATCTGCAATTGCTCCTATGTTAATGACTATAACACATAAAGTGCACAGAGATACCTGCAAACAAAAAAAGAATAGCGGCACACACACTATCGCTGTACATATTTCTTGGCAACAACAACAACATTTAACTGTAATTTCTCAATAAAATTTGAATATTTTTATTTGCATGGAAAGGTGACACATATGTAGACACATATATACACTCTATGCATCTTTTTTGCTATACACATTTTGTACAATTAGCCCCTTTGAATCCCTCTAATTGATTTCACTCCAAATCCTTACAAACATGACACTATAGATTGTGAATGGATACGTAATGTATTCTTCCCTTTGCCTATATAGATTTGCACATTCATTGACCTGCCATGGTTTTCATTTTACTTTGTTGTCGACCTTCTTTGTAGTGTGCTAACAAATAGATGAATTGTATAATAGTAGCTACATTATCTACATTCAGTATTGTAGAAAAATGGGGAAATTGTAAAAGAACTATTAATAAAACATACATACATATATTTATCCATACATACATATATATATATAGGTGGAAGTAGACATGCATTGATCTTTTCAAAGACTTCAAAATATATTTTCCTTAATCATTTTATCCATGTGATGTGACGATGTGCATTTTCCTTCATTGCACTTGTTTGTCTTATTCTAATACCTCTTTTACAATTTCTCTATTTCTCTATATTATTTAGTATGAGCCAACACATGTGGAATTTTAAATGAGGTTTGTGGCGTTATACTCTTTTTTACATGGGTGTTTTGTATAGATGATTAATTTATTGTTAATGTGTTATTGTTATATGTTTTTCAACAAGACTTCCATCAACCCAACAATGAATAGGATTTACCATCTAATAGCTCTTTTATAATTTGTGCTTTTAGACAAATAGACAAGACTTGTCCGGAGATTTTATGGCAGCCTGCAGCTTACCTCTTAAACAAAGGATCTGTCTAAATATTCCTCATTGGTCAATACACATAGATAACCAAAAACATAAACCAACAACAAAAAAATTACTAATCCTTAGCATATTTTCTAAGGAAAGAAAGGATATTTAATTGTAATTCCTCCATCCATACAAAACAATAATCTCTTTCAAATCTCCATAATGGGTATAACGACAAAGATACAAACATTTGAGAAGAAAAAATAGACAATATATTAACCATCTATTCAAACAACACATCTAGCATGACATATAGTATACATATATATATATATATATATATATATATAGATGTGAACATTTATATATCTATATATATATGCATGTGCATGCATATATATACATGTATACATATACTGGATTACATGTATATCTACATGGATATATACATCTATATGTATACTAAGTACTTTGGATTAATGATTAATTTATTGTTCATGCCTTCTAGTCTCTTCTTATTGTTCCTTTTGATAGCAGGTTTGAGGGTTTTAACACTCATGTGCTGCAAAATGTGTCAAGAAGTATATTGATTAAATTGCATTGATGAAAGACCCATTGAATCTGTTGAACTTTATATCTTTAGTTGATACACTATTTGTTTGAAGTTTATATTTGCTAAGAACAGACTTGTGACAATGCAACTAAATAAAACTATTTTCTTGCATATTTTGAATCATATATTCATAGTACCAAAATCCTTGTTTTCACAATGCAACTGAATTAAAAAAAATTCTTCCATATTCTGGTGTATACTTTCCCACATTGCTACACTCTCTACTCTATGCATCTTCCGAGCATTCTAATTCATTTTACAAATACGTTGTTGTACATTGTTAATTGCTACGTAACATATTCTTGTGTTTGCATATATAGTACATGTAAGTGCAAAACTTCTACATGTAAACAATAGATAGATTATGTGACCCCCTTGGAAATACTATTTGTCATTTCTACTTTCTAATTGGTTTTATTGATTTTCGCTATATATTTACTAATATTTGATCCTCCCTTACTCATCTTCTTTCCCTTTCCATTGACATATATCTCTCTTCTATTTGGAGGTGTTAGGCTAAAGCATAGATGAAAATTCCAAAAGATGGAACTCCATAAAATTTCTAGCGGACATTTCATATTGCTTTCGCTTGGGGGTTTGGATAGGGTCCTCGAGGCTCCTTGATGCCAATATGGAAGGGTGGATAACAAGCATGGGTTTTTTATTTTTCCTTTTCATTGCATTTATATTTTCTCACATAGATACATGTATAGAAAACATGGTTTGTAACAACATGTTTCTTATGTACTACCAAGTGGTCGCATCTTTACCTTATGTGTTATTTGTTTGAAGATTCAATTTGTTGAGACACTAAAATTTAATTGTGTAATGTGTAACATATGTATAGTGCCAAAAAAATTCTTCTCAAAATGTAACTAAATTAATATATTATCTTGCATATTTTTCACTGAACTTTCCCCTCCTACAACATCATCTATTTTGAATCTCCAATTTCACTATGCAATGATTCATTTAAAAGTGAATTTTTTTATTCTCAACTGCTTTGTAAACCATAATACTTTTTTTCTATGAAAAATGTTTACTGTGGATTCTGGCTCATCTGTGATTTAACTATAATTGTTAACTAGTCTTTTATGAGTTCTTTTACAAATTCCCTATTTTCTCTATAATATTTAGTGGCAAATAATCTAGATTGAATCTTCAATTGGAAAACCAATTCTACAAATTGATTATCTATACAAAAGAACCCTAAAAAAGGTTTGTTGGTTGAGGATGTCGTTAATTTAATTTTTTATTTTTCGTTTCCTTTTCTTTTGACAAGAAAGAAAATAAATATATTCATAAAAAAAAGTAAAAAAAGATCACATATGTATTTCCAAATGGGGACAATTTTCATTAGAAAAAAAAGAAGAATCTAAGTTTTTTACCGCTAACTCTCCACCATAAAAATGTAGAGAAATAGAAAACCTAGAAACTAGATAATTCTAAAAACATAGTAATAATGACCAATCACACCTTCTCTAGATAGTAATAGAATTACAAGTGCAATTTCCATCTCTCATCAAAAAGCACATGCATACTAAAACTTAAATTTCCAAAACTCTAGAGAAATACTAATTATAAAAAGTACTCAATATTGAATGTCTTCCTTTCATGGAAAAAATGTGTACATTGTTTTCCCAATTTATAAAACTACACATTCCATTAACTTCAAAATTAAATAATTAATTGATTGAATAACCTACACAAAAAGTGACAATATACATGTGCATCTATTGGCAATAAACATAAAACTCAAATATTCTTGCTAGAAGAAACAATTAGTTTCAATTTAATATTTAATTTAATTTTTTAAGTTAATGTAGACATGAAAAATATCCTAATCAACTAACTTTGATTCTTCTTTAATCACCCCTCTATAAACCATTTAATTAATTCATATTAATTCCTCTGTTAATCAAATAAATCAAATTTATTTGATTAAATCATTATTCTCTTTTGATTAAATAAATCATTTTATTTATTTAATCCTAAAATCCCTCTTTAATTAAATAAACCAATCTTATTTAATTAAATCTAAAATCATTCTCCTCTCAACTTTGATTTATTTAAATCCTAAAATCTAAGTCAAAATTTCCAAATCACCTAACCTCCTCTTATTTAATCAAATCATCATTAAATCTAATCTTAATCCATGTCACATCTTCTAGCTTTTCCCACTTGCACAAATAAATCAATTTAATCAATTTATTAAATCTTCATTTTCTCTCAACTTGGCATCTTTGATGGAATATTCCTCCAAATTTCAAAATCCCTCCAAATGGGACGTGTCCTTCTAAAAAGACATGTATTTCATCTTACAAGTCCTTTTGCCTTGAGCCAAGTGGCCATAACTCCATTTGACTCTCCCTCCACCTTGTCATTTCACTAATTTCAAATTTCAACTAATTGCATTTATGGGAACATTCATCAAAATGTGTTCATCCTTAATCCCCTCACATCTTGACAAGTGGCATCTTGTCATTGGCTCAAGATTAGTCCCACATTGCTCCATTTTCCGCATTCCTCCATCTTTTCTTTCTATAAATGAAAGGCTTCTCTTTGTAATTAGCATCCACAACTTAGAGAAAAGTTACTCTCTTGACATTGAAAGCTAATTTTATCCACTTCATAGCATAGCATCTTCAAGGAATTTTTATCATTCAGCTTGTCAAGGGTTGGGAAAGGGACACTTTTCATATCAAAGTGGCACCAATCCAATATGAGATAGGTATTCACTATGATTTTTAGGCTTTCAATTAGTTTTTTTTGTTATTTTTTTTATGAAGCATAATGGATTATTTCATAGGAATGCTACTTTATTTGTTTGTTGTAAACTAACATCGTGATGATATATGAGATAAAGTTTATGCTTGCAGATATATATTGTTACATATGGTGCTAGAAGGAGGGCTAGATCTTTGTTCTTTTGCTGTATTTTAGTTCATTCTAAAATAATTTTGGATCTCTATTCTTTTGCTATATTTTAGTTCATTCTAAAATAATTTTTCCTACTCTCCATTGGCAACAACTACATTACATATGAATTAAATTGTTGGTAAAAATTACATAATGCAACCACGTTTTTGGGAGATTGGATATATTTTAATGCTGGAGACTTCAAAATAATTGTTGTTCTCACATCCAAAATGTTTCCTAGGGAATTTTCCATGCCCAAACCTAAATTTTTATGATGTTTTAAGTTGTTTTTTTTTTACCAATTAAGGGAAAAATGCCTCTGTAATTTATTTTCTCTAATCTCTCATAGCTGAATTAATGTTGGTAACTCAAACTGGTCTATTTTGAATTTAAAAAGCTTAATCTTGTTATTTCAAAAGATATAAAATTTATTTCTTCAAATGCAAAGATTGAAATAGTATATTATATGACCTCTTCACCTTTCTTTATTGTCATGCAATATGTTGAGATCTTTTTTATTTATTATGCTGGGGAGTCTTCCCATTATTGATGACAAGAATTTATCATTAATTTGCATAGTTATTTGGTAGACTTTATTTAAGTTATCATTTGATCAAATGACTACTTTAAAGAGTTGTCTAAATAATGAATGTTCTCTCATGCTTTTTAAAAAAAAAAAAAAAATTGGCTAACCATTGTTTGTTTTTTTTAGAGACTTGGCATGACAGGGATAATATTTTTTTTATGATCATTAATTGTTTGAAATAAATCTCATTTCTAAGATTTTACATTTTGATGTTTGTAGGTTGACATTGGAATTGAGCATTGAAATTGAACAAAAGAAAGTAGATTAGAGTTGAAGAAAATTGGGCATTGAACTTAATATTGACAAAGCATTTCTAAATGCTTAAGGCTTCCATTTTTTGCTTTCGTTTTTAGTTTTAGACCAACTCACTTTAGTTTTGGGGTTTAAAATTAACCATTAATTTAATCTTTTTAAGTTAGTTAAAATTGAACTTGAAAACTTACTATCTTTTCAATTTGGTTTAAAACTTGAACAAGAAAACTTTACACTTCATCTTGGTGCTTAAAAAGAATCCATTATTTCTTTGAGGTGTAAAATGAACATGTGTCCTTTATGTTTTTTAATCTTTTTTGCAAAATAATCTCATCTAAAAAGTCTTATGCACTTCTCTCATGCTTCATGGAAATCTTGAGAATCAAAAGTATTTTTGGTGACATTAAGTTGCATAAAATATTGCCTCCATATTTCAATTGGGCTCTTAAAATTGAACAAAGTTTGCGAGTGTGATTTGAGTATATTATGTGTGTTCTCTCTTTGTTTCTAAACAAGGATAGATAAAACTACAGATGTTCTTGCTCACTTGTGTTTATCATTAGAGGGCCTGCCTGATGGGAAAAATTAATCACCCCAGGCAACAATCCAAATAGGAACACACTGAAGCCAAGTGACTTCAAACCAGTATATAAGTGTGGGTACTTGAGGAAATTTCAAGTATCATGAGGATTGTTCCGACAAGAAGGGTAGCAATGGTCTCTTGTCATATGGATGATCCCCCATGAAAAAAATGCCTATATTAAAACCCCTTGTTTAAAAGACTAAAATCCTTAATCTATTTGTTGGTGCAAGAGGTCAAACCTTTGAAACTGCCCCACATTTTTACAACTTTTAGTAGAGATGAGAAGTATGCCATGGGAGATTCATGGGTATTGATGCTTGGTTGACTCGTAGAAGTGAGTGTCATGGAGGGGAGCTAGTGTAGTCAATCATCTAATCATCTGCTAAAAGTAGGCATAGTTGGATTTATCCAAGTGGGGATTGAACAAATATTGTCTCAATATCCATAGGGTTGTGCATGTTCTTGAAATTAAAACACTTTTCTTGATCTTAAACATTGAAAACCAAAAATTCAACATGAGCATCAAATTTCAAACCCTTTAGGAGGAGCAAATACATTTGAAAAAATTTAAGTGCTCTTGCTTTCCCTTGGGATTCTATCCTTAGAGGCTTCTAAGTATTTTGATTTATATCTCAATTTTCTCTCTCTAAAGTCAACATTAGGGAACTATTGTCTCAATTCTCTTGATTTCCACATAACGGACCTTGTGGGATGAAAAGAAATTGTGACATAGACATTTAGTTTGAAACTTAAGCAAGACATTGGATGTGGTAAAAACAATTCATTCATCAAGATGAAATCAATTGAACCCACACATGTGCTTGTTTATCTTTTGTCTTATGGTATTTTGAGCAAACATTTATCTTTTGGTTTGAAGCACTCTTAGGGAAAATCATGTTCTTCAAAACCTTGGTCTTGTAAACAAGTCCCTCTTAGGTTCATTTAGGATCAAAACAACCAATCATTTCATCCATCTTAAACATCAATCAAATCCCATCTCACAAACAACTTTTGAACCATTGGGAAAATCACTCGTACTAGACTTTTGGAAAATCCTTTCAAATCAAAATTAAAATCATTTTGTTTGTCTAAGTGTATGGAGATGCATCCTTCTCCCTACACTTAGTCAAATTATCATCTTGTGAGAAAATTTATCCCATAGATAACATCCAACATATTGGGGTTTACTAGTTCATTATCCAAAATCCAAATAAAAAATCCAGATCAAAATCCAAGGGTCTTAAAAGTTCAACATCCAAATTATTCACCCCTTTCATCCTTCATCTCATCTTGGGTCCTAAATCCCTTAGTGGTCAACAAGGTCAAAACACAAGAAGAACACATAATATAAAATTGCTCCATACATCATGAGGGGTCTAAATCAACCAAATTATCAAAGACTTACAACACCAATTATTATCAAAACTCACATTTATACAATCCATACATGGGATCATTACCTCTTACAAACCTCAATGGCACAACAAATGTGAGTATGCCCAATCTAAATTTTGGAACACCTTTCCCAATGGTATATTTAAATCAAATTCCAAACCTAAAAATCTATCAATCAAACAATCAATGCATGAGTTTTCAAACAAACAAAATTATCCCACTAAATCCATACATGCCAAATGTGAATATACCAAACATGAACATTTTGAATCCACACTTGGTAAACTTTGGGATAGATATGTTTTCAAATCATAAAAGTATTGTTCAAAGTCCAAACAATATGTTAGTCACTCCATGTATTGATCCAAGTCAAGGTAACACCATGCAAAATCAAAGTTACCTAAATCAAGGAAATGTGATTCCCAACCAAAACAATGTTCAATTTCAACCTATCTTGCCAAATCTAAGTATCCTCCCAAATAAAAAATTGTCCAAAATCAATCACCACATCTCTAAACTTAATTACCACAAGGTCAAATCTCACAAGGAATAAAATGAAAGCACACACCACTTGGGACACCAATCGAATCAGTCATGCAACAATTGGTAAACAAGAATCTCATCAAAATACCCATCTATGATAACTATCAAGAACCCCTAGTGAAACCACTATGGTACAATGAAAACCACCTTTATGATTATCATAAAATAAAGGGGTCACACACAACATCAAATTGTATTTGACTCAAAAATATCATCCAAGACCTTATTGATCAAAAAAAATAACTATTGGGGATAATGAATAGAATTCAACCACTAGCGATACTAGTGAAAATCTCTCCACCAGAATTGTTGAAAATAAAGATCAAGATCTATCCATCAATGAGAACCTTGAAGATATCTCTACCCCATCTGAAGATCAACTCAACATACATCAAGACTCACTTTTTTATCATGATAAATACCCCTCAACAATATCCAACAATGATCTATTCAAAGGAGGGTTAACATTATTTATCAGCGATCCTTCGACCAATGATCATGTTGAAAATACCTCTACATCATCCAATGAGTTAGAGGACATATCTCAATAATTCATTCCAAAGCATGATCAACATCTTTCACCAAATTTTGGCAATGGTCCTTTCTAGGACATATTGACATCCTTCAATCTCATGGTTACAGATATTGAAGGAATCTTCAACTCAACATTTTATCCAAGTCTACTCAAAGATCAAGAGGATATTGAGCCACTTCCCATTCCTAATGAAGATATCCAAGAACCCTTTATAAAAAATCCATCCTTTGAAACTGATCCATGTCAAGAACTTGATCCAAAGCATGTCGAAAGGAATTCTAAAATCATTCGAGATCAAGAATTTGTATCTCCAAGCTACTATAATGATCTAATGGACACTTTGAAATCTATATGAGATGTCACAAATGATGATCACAGTCGCATAGCACATACTCCTCCATGTACCCATGAGATTCTTTCTTTGGATGTACACGTAGATGATATTCATTCAAAACAAGATTCCTTGACTCTTAACATTATTACACAAAAAGAGCAGGTTATTGATTCCTACAGTCAAACTAAATTATCAATATCAGGATCAAATATATCCCAAATTCAGATTGAGGACATCATGTATGAAGATATCCAACATTATTCACTCAAGGAAATGGGTTAGATAGACTAGGATATTCTAGAGTTAGCAAAGCAACAAATTGAAATAACGCCATCTACAATGGTTATTTATTAGAGAAGGCTTACTAAACAAGACATCTCAAAACAAAAAGAATCAAGGAACAAAGGTGCTACTACCACCATACTGGGGGCAATTATGTCTCATGCAAATTTTGACATAAGGGGCATGAAGAATCCTTATGATGAAACCGATGCCAATACTACAACCAACCATGTCATGAATCTTCATCCACCCATCACCCCATCCATGAATTGGGACCAACATCAAAAGAAAGAATTGAATCAAAGCACAAATAACATTATCAAAGAAAAATAAGTTGTGAAGCATAATGGACAAATCAAATACACATGGATACAAAAAAATACAGAGAAATATTATCCCTATCAAACTCCATCAGTCAAAGAAACTATGGGGAAAAATAAAAAAAGGGAAAAGTATCCATCAAAGATGTCCACAAAAGAAAAAGTAGGCTTTTCAAGCAATATACAAAGTATATCAAGCAGTTGGTCCTAATTCCTTGCACACTTTTGTATCCACCCATCATTGCTCATCTTCCCATGTTTGGAGAGTCAAAGGTTCCAAACTATCAACCAATGCATCTTTTATTCCTAAACACACTTCATCCATGCCTCCATGCATGATATCCAATTCTTACATTGACCATGTGTTGGAAATGACCCTTCATCATAAGGATTACGAAGGAATTGTATTGTAATGTGCACACAAAGACAAAGTTAACTCTCGTATCAACAAAGAAGATCAAGAATCTCAAAAGTTGCATTCAAGTGCATGTATCTTGGAAAAGTAGCTTCTTCAAATAGGATATCAATGACACATTATGATAGAAGCATCTACATCGACACCACCAGATGGTTCAACATGAGCTTAAGATCTTTCAGAAAAATCAAATAAATCAAAAAAATATAAAAATATAAAATCCAAAAAAAAGAATCAGAAATAAGATTGAAAATAGTAAAGAAAAAAGTCATCCTCTAGTGAAAACCAGTATAGTGGCGCTTTGGACAGGTACCATGATGAAAACCTAGCAAACTAGCATCATGTGTAGAATCAAGCATCTACATGCACTAATTCAAGTGGAAGAATCTCATCCCATCCATAATAAATCTAGCTTTCCATCCATCTTATCCATAATAAATCCATTCATCCATGAACCATTTATCCAACCCATTGCCATCCATCTTCCATATTATCTTGATCTTGATGAACTTTGGTGCATACTTTACATCTGCTTATGGTAAACATCTTGACATGGGTCATTTTCACTGGTCCTATCCTACCAAACATTATTTGAGCCATGAAACACTATCAAAATGAGTTTTCTTTATTCGAACACCTTATCTTATCACAAGATAATCCATATCCATCCATCCATACACCTATCTAAGCATCCATCCATGGAATTCCATACATTGTTGGACACTAGGGGTAGATATTTACATCTTGCTTTAGGAATAAATCGTTATCTATACCCTCCATCTTATGTGGTGATCCTAACATTGGAAAACATAAAATAAAATTGGTCAAGCATTTGTGAGACAAAATCCAAATCACTAGCCCATGGAAAATTTTGATGAGAAGATGTTCCTTATCAAGCTTTAACTTTCATCAAACATCAATCCAAATAATCAATATCAGTTGCATCTAACGTGTTCTTCAACGTCACATCAAATCATTCAAATAAATTTTGTTTCAAATCAAGCTTCAAAATCCTAATCAATCAAATCCAATCAATCCATTATCATCCCAGTCCTTGTGTTGCTTAACACTATCCTTGCATTATTGTGTATCCTCAACAATGTTATCATCATTGATCCTGATCAATCAAATCTAGTCAATCCCTCATCATCTTGGGATATCCATCCTAATCCTCGTGTTGCTTAACACTATCCTTACATTGTTGTGTATCCTCAACAATGTTGTCATCATCAATCCATTGATCTCATCAATCAACCTTAGCTTGGTTTCAACAAAATCCCAAAACAAAGCACTGATATCATCATGCATATCCATATCCAAATCATCAAGACCATTAGAAAATCCAAAACAATCCAAAACATATCAAAAATCCAAAAACACTCAAAAAGTAAGAAAAACGTCAAAAAAATGTTGTCTGAGCTACGTTGTCTCTGAGCTTAAACATAGGCAAGGCTAATCTTTCATCATCCCCTGAGACAAAAAATTCGAAAACATTCATAAAATCTCAAAAAAAAACACAAAAAAATTCAAAAAACACCAAAATCCAAAAACATTCATAAAATCTCGTGAAACACAAAAACATTGGAAAATTTGAAATTAAAAAAATTGTAAAACATCTCGAAAATACAAAAAACAACCTCAAAAAATTTCAAAAATTCAAAAACATCCTAATATTTGAAAAAATCCATTCGTCTCATCTCAAATTGAAAGTGAAAAATAAAAACGTCAAAGCCTAAGGTTTAGGTTAGTATGTAAAAAATTTGGTCAACTCTTTGTGCCAATAGCCTATCATCCAATCGGTCCCAAATCGATCATTTGATAACATCATGTCCTAGGATGTATCCTTCCTACAATGAGAATTTTTTATCAGGAATACTACTTTGGATAAACGAAACGATGTGTTGCTATCCACTAATATATCCTAGGATGTATCCTTCCTAGAATGGGAATTATCTATTGGAAATCGTTTCGGTTCTTATCCTTAAAAACACATTTCCTTTTGGTTAGAGGTAGGAAGAACATTAGCTTGTTTGTTTACTTTATCTTTGTCCTTTTGACTTATCTTATTGCGCTCACTTCGATGAGCTCTCGATGATGTCCCAGATGAAGGGATTTAGAGAGAAAGAAATGGGGCAGCAATCATTATCGTTTATCTATTGTGTTTGTTGGATATTCTTGTAATATAACCTTGGTCATGCATGCTTTGTTTGGTTTGTAGGGAGGGTGTTTTAGGTTTCTTTTTTATAACATAGGAAGGCTTTCTTTTCTATGTTTCAGTGCAAGATATTTGAAATATCTGAACTATATTCTAAATAAGGTTATGTATGTCAGGTGTGAATAGGAGTACTCCTATCTGATTGTTGAGTCAAATTCCATTACACTAGGTGCAACACCATCCTGGTTCTTTATACCTTGATGCATTGGGGTTATGTGTGTTATCAAACATAAGGTAAGTGGCCCTTTTAATTTCCCAATTCCTGATAAGCAAATTATTCATCTCTCATCATCATCTCTAATAAAGTTGGCTTGTTGAATCCTCTTGTCATCATCTCATTTCTTCTTTTCCTTTCTAACATCATGTCAGGATGGTTAATCATCATCACCAGTGCATCCATCCTACATCCACAAACCATCAACATACTGCATATCATATCATATCATATAAAAAAAACTAATCATCTCACATACATTTTCATCATTTCATAATATAGATCTATTAGTCTAAGCATCTCATAAACCATACATTTGCATAAAACATCCATTGCATAATCATATAGGCATCATCACATCATCCATCTCAAATGTAGTACATCCTCATTTTAAGTTGTTTAGGATAATATAGATTGGTTATTCTAAGCATCTTGAAACCATCTTATTTGGATCATCATCATAACCATCTATATATCCATCTTGAACCCCTTTTTCATGAGATCGACCCTCAAATCAAATATTTTTTCTCGATCTCTCGAGAGGGAAATGTACCAGTATGCTTCTTTCTACTGGGGCATTCGAAAAAATCAGATTTTTTTTGAAATTTTGATCGTGGCAAGTTTATTATTTAAACCAACACAGTAGGTGCATTGCTTCAAAGAGGGGTAAAATGTAGACATGAAAAATGTCTTGATCAACTAACTTTGATTCTTCTTTAATCACCCCTCTATTAACCATTTAATTAATTCATCTTAATTCCTTGTTAATCAAATAAAACAAATTTATTTGATTAAATCATTATCCTCTTTTGATTAAATAAATCATTTTATTTATTTAATCCTTAAATCCCTCTTTAATTAAATAAATCAATCTTATTTAATTAAATCTAAAATCATTCTCCTCTCAACTTTGATTTATTTAAATCCTAAAATCTAAGTCAAAATTGCCAAATCACCTAACCTCCTCTTATTTAATCAAATCCTAGTTAAATCTAATTTTAATCTATGTCACATCCTCTAGCTTTTCCCACTTGCACAAATAAATAAATTTAATTAATTTATTAAATCTTCATTTTCTCTCAACTTGACATCTTTAAGGGAATATTCCTCCAAATTTGAAAATCCCTCCAAATGGGATGTTTCCTTCCAACAAGGCATTTATTTCATCTTACAATAACTTTTTTCTTGAGCCAAGTGGCCATAACTCTATTTGACTCTCCCTCCACCTTATCATTTCACTAATTTCAAATTTTAACTAATTGCATTTATGGACACATTCATCAAAATGTGCTCACCCTTCATCCTCTCACATCTTGACAAGTGGCATCTTGTCATTGCCTCAAGACTAATCCCACATTGCTCCATTTTGCTCATTCCTCCATCTTGTCCTTCTATAAATGAAAGGCTTCTCTTTGTAATTAGCATCCACAACTTAGAGAAAAGTTACTCTCTTGACATTGAGAGCTAATTATCCACTTCATAGCATAGCATCTTCAAGGAATTTTTATCATTGAGCTTGTCAAGGGTTGGGAAAGGGCTACTTTTCATATCAAAGTGGCACCAATCCAATATGGGATAGGTATTCACTATGCCTTTTAGGCTTTCAATTAGTTTGTTTTGTTAATTTGTTTATGAATAATAATGGATTATTTCATAGGAATGCTACTTTATTTTCTTGTTTTAAACTAACATCATGATGATATGAGATAGAGTTTAAGCTTGCAGATAGATGGTGTTATAGTTCCCACTTTTAAACAAATTTAAACATTGATTTCCAAACTTTCTAATAGTATTCAATCAAATTTATACAAAAACTTATTCATGATTACTTGATTCATACAATCTAACTCATTCATTTCATTCACAGTCACCTTTCCATGCAAATAAGAAGCTGCAACCTTCCTCACCACAAATGTTGCCTGCCGCGATGGGCATCTATTAGCTGATTGTCGTGTTCCTATGCATGCGACTGCTAGTTTTACTAACTTGTAAATTAAATTTCTATAGAAACTGTTGTTTTTATTTAATATAATGACATGTTAAACTATAAAAATATCATCAATTAAATTGAAAATAATCTATCACTGAAACTTGTCACTAATGGGATTAGAGTCACATTTGTTTTGTTAAGCCCCTTGATGTCCTCTAGAGCCTACTTAATATTTTGATGGAAAATCTAGTAGAAATCCCTCCTTTATAAAAATAATCAATACCATATATTAGAAGTGTTTGTGAGCATATATTGAGGTTTATGTGAGTCATTCAATGGATTGTATGTAGATTAAATGTAATAAAATTCCAACCCTATCTCTATTGTATAGCAATCTCAATAATTTTTTTTGTAACTCAATAAAAAATTTAAAACCTTCATTTTATTTTTATTATTTTAAATTTTATTAAACCCATATCTATACATGATTTTGATGTTGCATTATATGTGCATCATGCATGATCTCAACATTGATAGTTGAGCGACAAATTAAAACAATGGATAAATCTAAATCTCATGACTGTTTTGTTTCAAAATGTAAGATATGGATCAAATGGTTTATGCTTTAAAAATATATTACTAGTACTTGCACCCCAATTAGGTGCAATACTTACGCCGATAGGTTGATTAGATTACAAATTGTCCATTTGTCATAAATGAGGTAAATGACCACATACTCATTTTGTTTTTCCATTAAGTTCTCCACACCAACATTAGAGTGGAGGAGATCCTAGGGGTCATGGTTTTGGACTAGGGTTAGGATTATGGTTAGGGTTAAGGTTGGGGTTATGGTTAGGGTTATGAGAAAAAGAATTAAGGTTAGGGTTAGGGTTGGAGTTTGGGTTTGGGTGAGGGTTACAGTTATAGTTTGGGATTTGGTTAGGGTTATGGTTAGGCTAGTGTTTGGGTTAGGGTTAGGGTTAGGGTTAGGGTTAGAGTTAGTGTTAGTGTTATGAGAAATAACGTTATGATAATGGTTAGGTTAAGGTTACAATTATGGTATTTTGTTAGCATTAGGGTTAGATTAGGGTTAAGATTAGGGTTTATGGTTTAAGATTTATGACAAGGATAGTTTTAGCTATGGGTATGGTTTAGGTTTAGCATTGGGGTTAGAGTTATTCTTAGGCTTCCTGTTAAGATTGTGAGAAATAGGGTTAAGATTAGGGTTAGGTTAGAGATATGATTATGCTTTATGGCTCGAGTTAGGGAAAGTTTAGGGTTACCATTAGGGTTTATGGTTTAAGGTTTGGATTAATGTTATGAGAAAAAGGGTTAGGATTAGTGTTAGGTTAGAGTTACAATTATGGTATTTGATTAGGGTTACCTGGTTAGTTCAGAGTTATAATTAGGGTTTATCATTTCAGGTTTAGGGTTAGTTTTAGAGTTGTGGTTATGATTGGGAATTAAAGTTGAGTTAGGTTGCAGTTTAGGGTTAAATTTAGGAATAGGGTTAGTATTAGGTTTAGGTTCAATATTATGGTTAGGTTTAGGGCTAGGGGTAGAGTTACAATTATAGTTATGAGGAATAGTGTTAGGGTTAGGGTTAGGCATAGGATGAAGGTGAGGGTTAGGGTTAAGGACAAGGTTATGATTATGGTAATGGTTAGGGTTACAAATTGGGTTAGGCTTAGTGTTAGAGTTATGGTTAGTGTTAGGGTTAGAGTTACAGTTAGTGTTAGGGATTTATTTGGGGTTAGGGTTAGGGTTAGGGTTAGGAATAGGATTATTGTTAGGGTAAGGGTTAGGAGAAATAAGGTTATGATTATGGTTAGGTTCTAGGTTTATGTTTATGGTTGAGGGATCATGGTAAGGATAGGGTTAGGTTGTGGGCATGGTCTATGGTTAGGGTTGGGGTTAGGGTTTTGGCTAGGTTTAGTGCTAGAGTTATAAGAAATAGGGTTACGATAGGGTTATGATTACGATTTTCAATTAGTATTAAGTATAGGTTAGGGTAACGATTAGCTCTTATGGTTTATGGTATAGGGTTAAGAGTTATAGTTATTGTTGGGATTAGAGTTATGAATACAATTAGTGTTTTGGTTAGGATTAGAGTTATGGTTAGGTTAGGGTTGAGTTAGGGTTTAGTTTTGGATTAAGGTTAGGATCAAGGCTAGGGTTAGGGTTATTGTTAAGAATAGGATTAGTGTTTGGAATAGAGTTGAGATTAGGGTTACAATTTATGGTTATAATTAAGATTATGGTTAGGGTTAAGGTTCATGTTAAAGTCAGGGTTAGTTTAGGGTTACAATTAGGGTTTATGGTTTATGGTTAGGTTTAGAGTTACATTTATGATTGGGATTAGGGTTGGGATTAGAGATAGGATTTTGGATTAAAGTTAAGAATTTTTTTAGGGTTGAGATTGGGGTTATGAGAAAAAGAATTAGGGTTAAGGTTATGATCATGGTTAGAATTAGGGTTAGGGTTAGTGTTAGTGTTATGAGAAATAAGGTTACGATTATGGTTAGGTTAGGGTTATGACTATGGTATTTTGTTAGTGTTATGGTAAGGTTATAGTTATGATTAGGGTTTAGGGTTTAGGGTTTATGATAAGGATAGAGTTAGTTGTGGGTATGGTTTAGGGTTAGGGTTGGGGCTAGAGTTATGGTTAAATTTAGTGTTAGGGTTATGAGAAATAGGGTTAAGATTAGGGTTAGGTTAGGGTTATGATTATGATTTTTGGCTAGGGTTAGGTATAAGTTAGGGTTATGATTAGGGCTTATGATTTATGATTTAGGGTTAAGTTAAGAGTTATAGAACTATTATTTTAATTATTGTTCAAATTAGAATTGAGAATATAATTAATCACCTACACTAACTATAATTGTAACCCTAAATTTAATTCTATCTATATCCCTAACCCTAACACTAACACTAACAATAAACCTTAACACTAGCCTTAAACCTAGAATAATAACAAATAAATAAATAAATTACTTTATAATAATTATAATATAAATTTAACAATAGTAATATCATATATTAATAATAACATATTACTATCAAATAGTACTAATATTAATAATATAATATTGATAATAATATAATATTAATATCTTTTAATAATATTTTAATATATATATTAATATTAATCTATATAGTAGACGTGGAAGAGGCTATTTTCTTAATTAGAAGAAAGAGTAAAAAATAAAATATACTCCTCTAAAATATTATCTCTCGACCTATACTATATAGATTAATATTAAGATATATAAACTACTATTATCATTTAATATAATTAATTAAAAAATATGTGAAATCTAATATATTAAACCTCATTTAATATTTAATATAATAATTAATTAATGAAATATATATTCATTTGCAAGTTAACATAAATATCTTAAATATAATCTCCAAATACGTCCATACAATTTGAAAAACTTTCCATAGGAAGGCAAATTAATTCTTGTGGTTTGTATTTTGGCATGCGGTGTATACAGAAATCCCTCTTGTGGATGAGCTTGACAGCCTGGACGGGAACCCCACCTTTTTTTCGGCATCAGACTGGGGGAAATGCCGGTGGGCCTCGCCCACATAGAATAGCCTATCGACTAAACATAACATAATAGAAAATGAATTTTGAATCTCACTAAAACTAAAACTAGCAATCGCACCTTGGTGTGCAATGGGTACTTCGAAGAGGTGTGGAAGGTCAATCTGGGGAAAAATGGTTTGTGTTGGGTACATTTGTGTAGTACATGAGGTCAATTGACGTCCCAGCTAGCAAATAGTGTTGTTTTGTTCCCTGTCAATATACAATGGCTACCAACTACACTAATCTAATTTCACATCCCAATTACTTCAAATACAATAAAAACATTTTGGCCTATGAATGAATGCAAAATAATGCTCTGTTTTTTCCCATAAAAAACACTTTTAACTTCTTTCCTTGCTCTTTGCTAACTTTATCTGTTCCTATATTATTCTCAGATTCAATACAAAAATTTCCTGAGGCAATAATGTTGTCAATGTGAGAAAACACAAATAAATGGTACAAACTCTATGAAATCAGCAAAAACTCAATATCTCTTGCTACATTATACAATATCACTACTGTTCAGCATAATAGGTATTTAGGAAAAGAAAACATACAATCAGCAAAAACTCAATATCTCTTGCTACATTATACAGTATCACTACTGTTTAGCATAATAGGTATTTAGGAAAAAAAAACATACACCATGCATCAATCCATCAGTGAGTCCAGAGTGGTCACACCATGTAACACACCGACCTGAAGGAAGTCTACCAGATCTCTGAACTTCTAGAAACAAAAGGAACTTGCCCAGGGCCTCCCCATACTTCAACCTGGAACACTCAGACATAAACACATTAAAACAAAGCAATGCCACCACCACCCATAACCAGCAACTTCTCCAACAATTAGTCATTTTCTCCATTACATCCACTCAACATGCAATTCCAATTAACGAAAACGTTAAGACTATCAGCAAATGCAATGTAAATGGAGATAAAATGACCCACTTCTGGATCCACCATTAAATTTCACGTGAAGATAAAAAAATGCACCTTGGCAAACATTTGCTCTTGACTCCAATAGAGTGTAATGATGATCCATTGCAGTTGTTCAAGCATATATTTTCTTGCAGACTGCCACTACTGTTTCACTCAAACCAAATAATGGCAAATCAAATAATGGGTATGCATTAAATGAGATGAACCAATTGAAGTTGGCCCTCACGTTGTCTTCTACGTGTTCTTCTTTGTAGCTTTCTCTCAGCCTTCACCATGAACACTGTAAAAGCATTGTAAGTAGAAGTAGCTCGAGGTAAACAAGTTACAATAGAAATTCTCAGCTTCTGATGACGCTCAAAAAAGAAAAATCAAAATAGTGAATATTAAACTAGACATGCTAGAAACTAATTTAGTGGAAAATGAGCAAATTGGTGAGAAAAAGTACCTGCAGTGTGTCCTTACAGCATCACACATGCTCTTCATCAGAACATCATTCCTGGCCTTCCCATGTAAAACCACATCGATACCCACAGAGCTTTTGACGGGGTTTTTAACACTTCAAGCAACGTAGCCTTTTTCTAGCTGCATAGAAAGTGTATCTGGCTGCCCATGAACACAAACTTCTTGATCTGTCATTCCTAATAACTAAATGAGTACACAAACGTCAAGAAGATTAACTGGGTACACCCTTTAAACGTGACTGACTTCAAAAATGACTGTTGTACCTGGAAGTGTAAATATTAATTTGTTGTCAAACAAAGCAAGCAGAAGAAAGTTTCACTAAAAATTTGCATCTCACCTCTAAATAAGCAGGAAACCGTAAATGTCATAGCAAATCGATTGGGATTTTCGCTCTAAATTTACCCCAACTGCCCACTTTGTGTACGCCATAAAAATTTCTAGGGTTTCTCTGTTAGCAGATCAACTATCACTCAAAACTTTAAGGTATACAACACAATGTATTGAAATTTCTATTTTCTACGCATTTTTGCATTTAAAAATATGCTTACCATTTTTTAATATTTCATGCTTTAATGGAATGCTATGATTTTAGGCTATGTAGGAAATGATAATGCTGAGGTTGGCTTAAATTTGATAGGAACAGATTTTACAGAGGAGTAGAAATCTTAAGCAGGAAAGGATTCAGAATCTGGAGCAAAAGTTTGAGAGCTAAAAAAGTGAGTTTCGAAATACCTTCTTGATTGGAAGTATTAGGAACTCTTCTAAGATAAACTACTCTGCAACTTTGAGGAACTCTTCCCAGATAAACTACTCTTAGCTCGTTGATTTCCATGGCGGTGAGTTGTGCAAATAGAAAACCATGCGAAAAGGATAGATAGTATGCAAGTTCGGTGAGAGATAAGTATGGAGGGAACAAAATGCAGTTAATACCATTCATGTTAGGTGAGATGGATTTCTTGATCTATCCGCCCGCAGAGCTGTAGACACGATCGCTCATTTCACTAAACAAAGCCATTGACGTGATCGCTACCGCCTTACCTTATTAAAAGATAAAACTGGGTAGAAACGAAGACCGACGAAATAAACATCATATTTACTACGCATGGTGAGAGAAGCACATTAAATGCATTGTTTTTCATCAGAGGATGATCGACGGTGCAGTTCATTCCAATCGTTGGCCGGCTGTTGTGGATAGAGCTCAACCATGGATTGCAAATTCTAGGTTGGTCTCTCTCACATTGGATACGTTCGTAAAAATAAAATGTTGGTTTTCATTTTGTTATTGAGAATATGACTAAACCTATACCTATAAATAGTTTTTGAAGAGAATTACCCTATATCATGTAGTAAGTTCAATAGTGCTCACTAAATAATGATTCCAGACCTCATCAATGGCTACTAAATACTGTGTGTACATTTACCATATAACAAAAGATGAATGCAACATTATGACATGATTTACTCCAATTGTTTGACATTTATCAATACATTAATGTTGGTAGCATGAGAACACGTGACACCGATCACATGCCTAAATGTGTCAACAAGAACTAGATGTCACATTATGCTTATGAGATTCAAACACCGTTGATAATAGATACATTATCATGATGAATCTTAATGGATGTTACATCCGGTAGATGATAATTTGTATTAATCCTGCACTCATATATGAAGAAGCGTGTTAGATAACATTTAATATAAATTTGAACTTATTCCATCAAAAACTGCAATTTACA